>CM067312.1:10095984-10613484 GCA_034231615.1 Meghimatium bilineatum | reverse complement strand
TATGTACTGCATGATACGCAAACATCACAGGAAAACCATTAAACTTATTTATTTATTGATCTCAAAATGCATAGATTTCCATCTATTTTATACTCGCGAACCCATTAATAAAAGTATAGTTAATTAACATAATCCCCATTTTATAGAAGTATAGTGACTCGACAACATTTTATAGAAGTATAGTGACTCGACAACATTTTATAGAAGTATAGTGACTCGACAACATTTTATAGAAGTATACTGACTCGACATCATTTTTAAAAGCAGTTACTCTAGACCTCATTTTATAGAAGCACAGTGGCTCTCGACCCCATATTATATAAATATAGTGACACGTGACCCCAGTTTATAGAATTATAGTGACATTATACTCCACTTTATAGAATTATTGTGACAAATCACCCCATTTTATAGACGTATGGTGACCTTCGACTTCATTTTATAGATATATAGTGACTCTCATCCCTATTTTATAGACGCATAGTTACTTTATATCCCATTTTATAGACGTGTAGTGACATTAAATCCCATTTTATAGAAGAATAGTGACACTCGACCCCATTTTACAGAAGTATAAATATCCTGGACACTATTTTATAGAAGTATAGTGATTCTATAAGCCATTTTATGAAAATATAGTGATATTAAAATACTCTGTGGCGGAGTGATAAAGAGCCCATTTGTGAAGACCAAGGTACCGAGTTCGATCCCCCGCCACAGGCAATTGTGCATCCGGACCGTTCAGAAAGCACTGGCAAACTACTGAACTTATTTATATTGCCTAGAAAATCACTACATCAAAAGAAAAATTATGGGTTGATAGCCATGTCTTGAACAAGATATAAAAGTATAGTGACCCTCGACACGGATACATTTTAAAAACGTCCTTTACCGTGTGTTTGTCCATCACAAGTGATGATCACCATTTTTACATTCACTTTTAAAAATTCAGTTAGGATTATGACCATGCATAATAGTTCGTAGATGGTTAATGAGCCCTATTCAAGCTGTAAATGTTCTTGGACAGTTCATGGAATGACAACTGTGGGCGAATTTTGGTCTATCCGTGACTTTCTAGCTACTCTCCGCTGTTGGGCTGCAGCATTCTCTTCTATTCACTAGTGTACTCTAAAACGCCGTTTACTAATCTACACAAAAAGACATTGAAAATAGATACTTCAGCATAATGTTATTCAATATAAATGTAACTTATGACAGATTTACTACAATTATTGTAATTATAATACATTTGTAAGCTTCAACATTCACGGCTGTGTTTTCGTTAATGTCAACCTCATTACATTTTCAAGATGTAAGGGTGGAAAACTGCAGAGAATATTGGTTAAAATTGATTTAAAATCAACTTCGTTAATGTCAACCTCATTACATTTTCAAGATGTAAGGGTGGAAAACTGCAGAGAATATTGGTTAAAATTGATTTAAAATCAACTTGTCTTACATTACTGTTACAGTCGTCTATCCCACAAACGAACCAATTGTTGAAAACCTGTGTGCTAGGGTTTACTGACTAACAAGTTGGTTAGTCTGGTGGTGAACTGATGAAATATTCACAAGTTCCGCATCGATGTTAGATGTGATAAATACTATTATACTTGTTACAGTATAAGATCAAGGGACAACATTGTACAGCATCCAGCCGAAGATGGATGTGTTGGGCGATTGGCGCAAATACAACTGACACAATTCATTTACATTCTCTTGACTACATCCTGCTAGAAATCTAATATTACCATTGTCCTGCTACAAGAGAGAATCTGTGGAAGTTTGAGAACGAATGCTGAAGAAGAAGATTGTACAGCATTTCTCCAGTATAATATCAAGGAACAACAATGTACCGCATGTATCCAATACAAGATCAAGGGACAATATTGTACCGCATGTATCCAATACAAGATCAAGGGACAATATTGTACCGCATGTATCCAATACAAGATCAAGGGACAATATTGTACCGCATGTATCCAATACAAGATCAAGGGACAATATTGTACCGCATGTATCCAATACAAGATCAAGGGACAATATTGTACCGCATGTCTCCAGTACAAGATCACGGGACAATATTGTACTGCATGTATCCAATACAAGATCAAGGGACAATATTGTACCGCATGTCTCCAGTACATGATCAAGGGACAATATTGTACTGCATGTATCCAATACAAGATCAAGGGACAATATTGAACCGCGTTAGATAAACACAAAATCCATAGATGACCCGCACCCCCTCCCTCCAGTATGCGTTTTCTGGGTACTTAAGAATTCGGACATCCAGATATGAAATGACAGCACACTGAGCATAAAGTATATTCTATCTCCTGAACCAGTAATAGACAATTCCCATAACGATTCTATTTAAAGTGCAATCAATGGATAAACAACGAAAAACAAAATAATTGACATCAATAACCAATATGTGGATTAATTTCGATCACAATGAACAAGATTAAGTACAGATAACGCTCTTTCAGCTGTAACGCCCCCACGCAGTGCGTTTGTTTGCGCGGAATCGAAGTCACTGAGCGTGAACGGAATATAACAGGTACTTAAACCTTGCTCGATTGCAACTCAAATGAAACGGCTCACATGAAAGCAGTGACTGTGTGACAACTACATTTAGCAAAATCATCACTTGAAACTGTGATGGTTCGTTGCTATTCTCGCGTTTAGTTTAAACTTTGAAAAAAGCTAAAATATAGACCTACATTACTGTGCTGAATGTCCTACAGGAGTGCAGTCTCTGTTGGCTGTGTCAGCATAGTAACACTAACATTGTAATTGAAAATACTATTGCGAATGTTTCCCGAAATCATGTAATCGGTTACAAACTGTGATCTTCAGTATAAAAGTCCCTCTCCCAAATAGTCCTGTGCGCAGATCACATACAGCGTAACATATCTTGATGAAAGGTGACTATTCATTGATAACTGTGCATATTTTGTGTCACCAGCCACGGACAAGCTAGAAGAGGTCGGATGACAAAATAAGCGAGGCTAATTGAGTTATGTGTTCAGATCTTTTCTTGAACAAGCTTTCTTAAAACATCAGAATTAACATTCAATACTATGTTCAGTTGATGATGCCCATAAAACATAACAATCAACATTCAATACTAACATTTGTTCAGTTGATGGTGCCCATAAAACATAACAATCAACATTCAATACTAACATATGTTCAGTTGATGGTGCCCATAAAACATAACAATCAACATTCAATACTAACATATGTTCAGTTCGTGGTGCCCATAAAACATGAAAATCAACATTTAATACTAACATATGTTCAGTTCGTGGTACCAATAACTTGGTTCTATTACTCTATAGAACTGTCGCAATGTTAACTGATTGGCTACTAATTAAAGAATCGTCCAGAGGTTAGTAAAGTAACGTATTTTTCTCTGCTGCAGAAACGTTCTCCTAGAAGATTATTGATTAGAAACTGGCTTCACAACACTCTGGGCATTCCCGTAAGTCTTCCGTCCCTCGTTCCAGTAGCCACCCCAGTATATGTAGACTCAGAGTCCCCGTATAGGTGTTGATTGCGTGATTTTCGGGGGCCTTCCAAAAGAATTACTTTTCCTCACTCCCCCCCCCCCCCCAGATACTCCCATTTCTGGCATTCTCTGTATGTGTACGTTCTCAGCCTCTTTCACATCATCTTCATCTGGAAATTAATTTATTACAACTTTTATCAAGTCTGCTTTATTTCTTCTCAGCATTGCGCCGTATATAGCCGCATTACCTGCCAATAAATCGGCTCTCTCATGGTCGGCTGTACGCTATGAGAAGAACAACTCTGAGACATTTTGTAACCTCTGGAAAGATCATAGGTAGAAAAGACAACGAAAGACTATTAGAGAAGGTGTTGAATTGTTTTTATTCATGGTATGGGAGAAAGTCACAAACTAAACTTACTAACAACGCATGAGACGCAGAGTTATTGAGAAACATGATCGCCTTCACCAGTCACCACCATTATTTATTCATTCTCAGAGTAGGCTAGATGGTGGCAGTATTATATGAACTAACATTATTTGTGATTAGTAGCCTCTCGAATAAAATCAGTAGATTTACGTCTCTCTTTCCAATGCTTTAATTGATTAGGGTCGTTAGGTATATTGAATATCGTCATCCCACCGGTCATTTCAATAAGTGGTCAGTTCTCCACTTTGGTAAATAGCAGTTGCAGTTAATGGTTCCTGTTTTGTGTTGGTTTGTTATCCTTATTTGAAATTATTGTGAGGTCTTCTCTTCGCACTATAGCGCATTCTCAATACCGAATCGTGCTCTCAGTTACCTCTCGAAACTGAATCATTCTCTTAGTGACCTCTCGATATCGAATCGTGCTCTCAGTGACCTCTCGATATTGAATCGTGCTCTCAGTGACCTCTCGATACTGAATCATGCTCTCAGTGACCTCTCGATACTGAATCATGCTCTCAGTGACCTCTCGATACTGAATCATGCTCTCATTGACCTCTCGATACTGAATCATGCTCTCATTGACCTCTCGATATTGACTCATGATCTTATTGATCAGTTGTTAGTGAACTGGCTTCTGTTCGGGTTCTCCATAGTTCAATTTTTAACTGGAAATACACAGTTCAGCTGGAAATTATTTTCGACCCCGTTCGACTCTTTGATTGTCCTGACCTAAGGAAAATGGGTACCATATCATCTGGGAAGCAAAGGATGCATGCGTGATGCTGATCACATCATGTATATGTATGTCTATGGTCGTGAAAAGCGTATGGCGAACTCATTATTCCTCAATGACAATACTTCTCAATGACATGGAAGAGGACAACTTTACTGTAAGAAATATACAATGCGATCAATGATGATAAAAATGAATGGGACTCACATGACACTCTGAATCACGAAACGTCGTCCATAGAATGTACAAGGAATCACGTATCGACTTCTATCAACGTGTGCTGTTGGCTCCATATCAATGAAAAAAATGTACACGTTTTCCTGAAATATGATTGACCAACATTAATTCAACTCTTCATCTGCGCTGTATATTCTCCACATACTAACAGCAGCGCATAGATTTATATTCTCCACATAGCAGCGCATAGATTTATATTCTAGATTTATATTCTCCACATAGCAGCGCATAGATTTATATTCTTCACATAGCAGCGCATAGATTTATATTCTCCACATAGAGCAGCGCATAGATTTATATTCTCCACATAGCGGTGCATAGATTTATATTCTCCACATAGAGCAGCGCATAGATTTATATTCTCCACATAGCGGCGCATAGATTTATATTCTCCACATAGAGCAGCGCATAGATTTATATTCTCCACATAGCGGCGCATAGATTTATATTCTCCACATAGCAGCGCATAGATTTATATTCTCCACATAGCGGCGCATAGATTTATATTCTCCACATAGAGCAGCGCATAGATTTATATTCTCCACATAGCAGCGCATAGATTTATATTCTCCATATACATCTGCGCTGTATATTCTCCACATACTAACAGCAGAGCATAGATTTATCTCTCAATATTCAATTAGTGTGACAAAGAAATGGATCACTGGACATAACGATCTAGCAGGAAATGGAGTAACAGACAAACTTTCACAAAGAGACATCACAAAACAACAAAATCAAAGACACTGTAGTATGGATTCTCAAACAAACAGATTCTCAGAAACTGCACCATGGAAATCTGGTTGAACAAATGGGCATATGGGCTGACGGGTCGAAATGTATTTTCTTCTTCTTCTTCTTCTTCTTCGGCGATCATTGAAATGTATTTAATGAAATGACAAGGCCAAAGGACAATGACAACATAAACAAAGTCCGTAGGAAAAATGAATCGATTATTTGTCAGTTTCGAACAGGACATGCATTAGCAAATAGCCATTTAAACCGTATCAGACCACAGTAACTACCCATTTGTCAACACCTGCTGTCATCCCAACGAAACTGTGGAACACCTCCTTATTGACTTCCCTTACCTTTCAACTGCCAGGAAACATCTACTACGGACACCCTTAACAGTTACTAACTTACTGTATGGATCACTAAGTAATCTTCAGAAGACCTGCATTTTTTTAAAATATTGGCAATGTGCTGACACAAGTAGAACTTCTCAGCCACAATTGCATATCGACAACATCATCAACAATAACAACAATAACATATATGGTAAATATTCACTCTTTATCTTCGATCTAGTATCCGTAGATTATCGGAATCGTTTACAGTTATTTCTAAAGACTTCACGGCAAGGTTACCATAACGTATTTTAAATCACTATCAAATTGATGTTTTAGTGCCTTACCGGCAGAAACGCTCCGTTTAAGTAGCTATGTTATCGGCTTGTCGAAGTTACCGAGTTAAACGATAAGGCCTACATGCATTACATACACTCAATTATATATTATTCGTTATTTTCTGATTATGAGAAGACAACCGTGTATTTGATACTATTTCTCAAATTACTTTATTATCTCCCTGCATCAAGACGTAATTATTAACCTCAATATAAACTACAGGAAGAGAGGTCAGAGACCCCCTGCGTTTTGGTTAAGCCGTTCGTTTTATGCTCAAGACATTGTGGGTTCGAATTCAGCTCGCGACGTCTTGTTTATAAAGTGAATCTTTTTGATGATTTCTGGGATGTATAGTCTGAAGCTACGGAGTTAGGTGCTATAAGGGGAATTTTCAGCATGAGTGTGCCGCTTCGTTGAGAGAGACTACATATAATATGGGGAAACTGAGTATAATAAAGTCAATCCTCCAAGTTTTTTGACTGTAGATCGTCTTTTAATCTTTGGTATGATCATGGCAATTTTGTGTACAGCAGAGATGGACAACATTTCTGGTTCGCCGGGCCCGAATCAACTCTTTTTGTATGAGTTGGGGGGGGGGGGGAGGTGCAAAACACATTAATATATTAATTATGACTATTTTACGTCGATTGAAGTGCCAAGTAATATTTTATGAATTCAGAGGCCAATGCATATATTAATTTTAAATCACCTTGACGGGCCATCATAAATGTTTTTGAAGGTCGTTGGTCCACGGGCCATATTTTGCTCACCTTTGTTGCACAGGAATTGGGTTATGCTAGATCTGCTAACATTCAGGCAAAATGTTCCAAGATCAGCTTCACCAGCTAACACGACCGACAGCACCTTGAACTGTAAGTATTAAAGTCATTCACTATCGCTCTCTCTCTCTCTCTCTCTCTCTATCTATCTATCTATCTATCTATCTATCTATCTATCTATCTATCTATCTATCTATCTATCTATCTATCTATCTATCTATCTATCTATCTATCTATCTATCTATCTATCTATCTATCTATCTATCTATCTATCTATCTATCTATCTATCTATCTATCTATCTATCTATCTATCTATCTCTATCTATCTATCTATCTATCTATCTATCTATCTATCTATCTATCTATCTATCTATCTATCTATCTATCTATCTATCTATCTATCTATCTATCTATCTATCTATCTATCTATCTATCTATCTATCTATCTATCTATCTATCTATCTATCTATCTATCTATCTATCTATCTATCTATCTATCTATCTATCTATCTATCTATCTATCTATCTATCTATCTATCTATCTATCTATCTATCTATCTATCTATCTATCTATCTATCTATCTATCTATCTATCTATCTATCTATCTATCTATCTATCTATCTATCTATCTATCTATCTATCTATCTATCTATCTATCTATCTATCTATCTATCTATCTATCTATCTATCTATCTATCTATCTATCTATCTATCTATCTATCTATCTATCTATCTATCTATCTATCTATCTATCTATCTATCTATCTATCTATCTATCTATCTATCTATCTATCTATCTATCTATCTATCTATCTATCTATCTATCTATCTATCTATCTATCTATCTATCTATCTATCTATCTATCTATCTATCTATCTATCTATCTATCTATCTATCTATCTATCTATCTATATCTATCTATCTATCTATCTATCTATCTATCTATCTATCTATCTATCTATCTATCTATCTATCTATCTATCTATCTATCTATCTATCTATCTATCTATCTATCTATCTATCTATCTATCTATCTATCTATCTATCTATCTATCTATCTATCTATCTATCTATCTATCTATCTATCTATCTATCTATCTATCTATCTATCTATCTATCTATCTATCTATCTATCTATCTATCTATCTATCTATCTATCTATCTATCTATCTATCTATCTATCTATCTATCTATCTATCTATCTATCTATCTATCTATCTATCTATCTATCTATATATATATATATATATATATATATATATATATATATATATATATTTATATATTTATCTATCTCTACTCTAAGTGAATACAGCCCTTGGTAGTAAGTTAATGCGTTAGTTAATTCATTCGTTAATTAGTCAGTCAGTCAATTAGTTAGGCAGTTAATTAGTTAACCAGCCACTTACTGCGTCGGTAAGGAAGTTAATGATTCAATCAGTCATTCAGTCGGTTAGTCAGTTAGCCAGTTATTAGTTAGTCAGTCTGTCAATCAATTAGTTAGTCATCCAGTCATTTAGCTAGTCAGTCAGTCAGTCAATTAGTTAGTTAGTTTTTATCCATTCTAAGTACATGGTCCATGTAATTCCACTTGTATGTTTCTTATACAACTTGACAAAAACACTTGGTTCTATAGTATCATTACTACTTATTTCACAGTCGATCTACAATCGAGATATACTTATCTTTGTGTTTTTGGTAAATATTCTAAGATAAAGCATTCCAGGTTTGATAAGAAATTATTTTTTAAACCTCGGAAGTGGGTTGCCAGATAGAAGTCATTGATTGCAGTCACAACCAAAACATGTGAATACAGACCAAACCTGTAAATTTTAATACATTACATAAATTGACAATAAATTCTACAATTGTTGTACCAACACTGTGCTACCAATGTCAAACATGATCTTTAACAGCTTCGCAGCAAGAGAAAATCGTTACATGTGAAATAAAGTGTATGAGAAAGGATGTAATGGTTACCAAACTAGAAAAAATAAGAAATCAAGAAATTAGGAAAAGAGTTGGTATAATATCATGTATTGAATATATTGAGAGACAGCAAGTAAAATGGTTTGTTCACCTTATGAGAATGAAACCAAACCAAATACCACTAAGAGCATATAACAAAAAATATCCGGGATTAAAGCCAAAGGTAGACCATGAAAACGGTGGATAGAAAATATCAAGATAACCTTGAACAAACATGGACTAAATGGAACCAATGCGGCACATCTGGTCTTGGAACGACAGCTAAATCTTCCACCTCTACGCTTAGCGACAAGTGTGAATACGCTCAGCCTTCATTCACCTGGGGGCAGACAATGATGAAAATATGGATGTCAGCAAATATTGCAACGTTATCCTTTAGTGACAGAGTTCTAGGTGACGGGAAACGCTAAATATGACATCAATGAGGATTGGTCAACGATTTTACATGATGAATGGTGAGGTCATGAACCCAGAAGTGTATACTGTGCATCTGTATGTACGTAGTAATCATGGGGTACTGATGCACTGAAATGCCTACCTTTGAGAATGAAACATGAATCCATAAACCCACATTACACATCCATACCTGTGGGACATTATTATTATGAGTCCATGTGTTGCCTCAGATACTCAATTGAGAATAATCTGTGCTTTTATCAGAAGGGCTATGAACTGTCAAAAGCTGCATGTTCACTGATAGAGCGATTATTTCATCATCATCATGTGTCCAGTGATACCTGCTCACAACTGAAGGGATTATTTTATCATCAGCATGTGTCAAGAGCTATCTGCTCACAGGTAAAGGGATTATTTGACCGTCATTTTGTGTAAAAAGCTACCTGCTCACAGGTAAAGGGATTATTTGACCATCATTGTGTGTAAAAAGCTGTAGGTGCTCACAGCTAAAGAGATTATTTCATCATCATCGTGTGTCAAGAGCTTCTTACTGACAGCTAAATGAATTATTCCATCATCATCATGTGTCAAATGTGTAAAATCGTCCGACGAGGCGCTTCGCAGCTAGCGAGCTGTTCCTCGTGTAGAAAGACCATTCTATTACCACCCTTTGTGTTACTAGGTTTCAGACCTAAGTTCTTTCGTATGACAAGATATACAAAAATAGGTAGATGTGTTACCAAAATAAAACAGAAAACAACATAACAACGAGATACAGCTGTATCTTGTTGTTATGTTGTTTTATGTTTTATTTTGGTAACACTTCTACCTATTTGTGTATATCTTGACATTTGCCGTGTCTTACTCAAGCCACCTACTTCCTGTTTGGGGTTGTTACCCTACACTGGAACATTTATCCCTTCTTCCGTATGAGCCGTGTTGGGCAATGGCGACGGTCGAATTATACTCATGGCTGATACACCTTCCTAGACGAGGTGCTGCTTTGCCAAACACGTCAGGGGTCTGGGATTTGACCTCTGCATTTCTCACGCACTCGCCTCGTCCGCTTGAGATGGCCTTCCAATTCATGGTGAAGCGCGTTCTGTGTATTTTGACAAATCGCCATTGCGTATATTACCCAAAGAGCTAGGTAACATACGAATCTCGGACGAGGAGCTTCCCATTGGGCTCTTGGGTATTGAACCCAAATCTCTCTGTATGAGCCGTGTTGGACAACGGCCGACAGTCGAGTTGGGCTAGGTTTGCAGCGTCGTTAGAGACTTGCGCCCCCTTTACGTTTCCCTCAGTATCCAGCTTCCGAATGTCAACACTGCTTGGGTCAGACATTTGAATAATGCGTCCCCGACCATTGTTCAATGATTGTAATGTGCTCAATGGGGAGCTGTATTCAAAGTTTTCTTTCATACCCAGGAGGACATGTTCAAGTTGGCGTATCCAATACCTGAGAGGACATGACTTCTACTTTCAACGGTGTCAAATGAGATTGAATAAGTGGACTTCTGTGTGTTCCCAAGCATAAACATCACTAATGACAGTCGGTCTCGTGCTGGAACATTGTAGCTCCGTTGCTACTTAATCGACTCGCGCACACTACGCTGCCCTCTAGCGCGTGTTACCTTTTCCAGATCCGATGTTTACTCGTAAGATCACCGTATGTTAGGGACATTGACATTGGTCGCCACATCAATGTTTCTGCTTTTTTAATCCGGTCAAGACAGAATGCACAGGTACATTGTATATGTTGGATGTAATTTCGTAGAGGTTTTGGAGATATTTCCTGTCTCTCTGCAGACAATTCTCATTCCATCTACAGAATCCACATCCACGGACACGAGCCTGAAAGTGTTAGCCTGGAATACAACAATAGCAGCTGTATATCTGTTTCCAGGTTGCACCACGAGGAGGTACTTTTATGCTCTTGGTTATCTGCTAACCCTGGGTCCGCACGAAAACAAAGCGAGACCCTTTGCATCCCAACAGATGTATAGTTATAAAGTATAAGCATTACAGAAAGATAATCGCCGATTACCTTTTTTTAAAAAAAATGTGTCTGGTTATACATGTTCTTGATGATAAAATATTTTAGCGTAGGTATCCCTTCAAAGCGAAAACTTTAATTTACAGCTTAAGACCTGACCTTGCAATATCAATTCAAATGTGCTTTCAGAGGTTGACTTCAGCCCAATCATACGCTTAGAAATAATTTATGAAGATGTTCGTTCTCAGAACTAAAATCGGAATTTCCCTATCTTTACTGAACATTTTCGCAGAAAAGAAGAACAGACACATGGAGATGCATTACAAAACTATACAAGGTATGTTTTTTTTTAATTAGGTAGTTTTTTATATAGGGCCGTAAATAAGTGTTTATGGTGGGGGAAAAGGGGAGTGGCAACTACCCACCAAAAAACAAAATAAGGTCACTCGGTGTACTCACTCTACAATTTCATGTTACGCCGCTGTTGTTTTGGAACATGTTATCAGGAGTGCACTGTTATATTCTTGAGCAAAACGCATCTAACATTTATGTCTCTAATGGTATCATTGTCTGATCCCAAAGATGTGGCAATGCGCCTTTTCAGTAGCTGTATTCCTTTAGGCTTTACTTTTGACATGTCTACATTATTCTTGACGGTGAGCTGCTGATCAAGCGTGACTTCAAGATATGTGGGATGTTCTCCTCTTAACAATTTCTGTGTATCTTGGTATAGACTGATATTTTCTTTGGCTTCTCAGGACTCTTGGTAAAAGTGATATAGATAGTTTTCTCAAAGTTTACATTCAGCTTCCGTGTGTGCCAGTGCGTGTGCAATACTCTCGATCTCCATTTAGTATTTGGGATGCACTTTCAACATCCCAACATTCTGATGACTCCGTCATATTGTTAGCTCATCAGTATAGAGGGTTTCTTTCAGCTTTGATATGTTTGGGAAGGTCACTATTGTAAATGAGAAAGAGGGTACAGCTCAATGCAGAAACCTGTGATAAGCCTTCCTCTAGAATTTCTTTAGACGAGATTACATCATTTATCTTTTTTGTCTGGATTGTTCTGTCAATGAGGAAATATTTTATCCAGTTATATAGCTTTCCACTAATTCCCATCTCTGTCATCTACATCACAAGACCATTTCTCCATACGCAGTCATGGGCCTGTTGTAAGTCAGAAGATGGCTACAATGTGTTTGTTTTCCTGGAATCCATCATGGATTTTCTGTGTTGGTCTAAATAGTTGATTTTCTGTGCAGCTCCATTTTCTGAAACCTGCTTGTTCATGGCAGAGGATGGTTGAATTCTCGAGGAACCAGTAAAGTCGCACACTAGCCATTCTATCTGCCAATATGTCAAGACATACTATTAATTATATGTGGGGGTTGCTTTAGATTCATTATGGAGGTTTGCCACTTTTCGGGCAAGATGTTAATGTCTCCAGATTGTAGGCATTGTACCATTTCATCAAGTCATATTTATTAGTTTAAGTACTGCCTCTTTCTTTAATCTGCTCATATGTATTAATATTTCATTATTAATTTGAAGAAGTGGTTTAAAGACAATCTTAAGGGTAACACTGACTCACTTCAACATAAGAATATCACTGACTCACTTCAACATAAGAGTATCACTGACTCACTTCAACATAAGAGTATCACTGACTCATTTAAACATAAGAGTATAACTGACTCACTTCAACATAAGAGTATAACTGACTCACTTCAACATAAGAGTATAACTGACTCACTTCAACATAAGAGTATCACTGACTCACTTCAACATAAGAGTATAACTGACTCACTTCAACATAAGAGTATAACTGACTCACTTCAACATAAGAGTATCACTGACTCACTTCAACTAAAGGTATCACTGACTCACTTCAACATAAGAGTATCACTGACTCACTTCAACATAAGAGTATCACTGACTCACTTTAACATAAGAGTATCACTGACTCACTTCAAGTAAGAGTATCACTGACTCACTTCAGTATAAAGTATCAAGAGTGGCGCAGGGCCGCAGCGAACCTTAGATATCATAATGCACAACAAAAACGCGCTAGAAGAAAAGCAAGCTCAGTGTCCCACATACTCCTCCCACACATGCTCATAGTGTGCTAGACAATTATAGACACGTGTTGGACTCATTAGTTAACATCTGGTCACACTACAGACATCATCAATAGTTCATATCTGGCCACACTACAGACATCATCAATAGTTCATATGTGGCCACACTACAGACATCATCAATAGTCCACATCTGGTCACACTACAGACATCATCAATAGTCCACATCTGGTCACACTACAGACATCATCAATAGTCCACATCTGACCACACTACAGACATCATCAATAGTCCACATCTGGTCACACTACAGACATCATCAATAGTCCACATCTGGTCACACTACAGATATCATTTTTATCATCACCCCAGTTGAGCTGAATTATCATCGCCGATTACGACGGGATGCACAACGTAGATTTTATCTGGTCCGTGAGATTTTCTAGACTTCGATACCTTCAGCCCGTGTTGGAGTTCATGAACATTGAAGTTGAAGAAAAAAAGATAATGATGTGGGGGGAAAATGCCCAAGTACAATTGTTTGTTTACGGAGTAAACGCATTACTAACGCAGTAGTCCAGCCGTTTTCCTTGTTTTTCTTCTTTTTTTTATGACAGGGGGATGAGATTGGCTGCCGCCATCATATAGAAGAACCACTGAAATGTGAGATCGCTAACATCTCATACACCCCTATGGAATTAATAAATGCTAGCGGTTAATCAACTTTACTTTGCTTAGTTAAGACGTTCAAGAGATCACGAGTTCGAATCTCACTCGCGACGTTTGTTTATAAAGTGGATGTTTTCTGAGAGTCGCGTGATTATCGCTTGAAGTTACGGAGTTACGTGCGGTGATTGGTACTCTCGGCAGTCGTAGTGTCATTGAATTGAGAGGGACGAAGTACACATTGGCGAACCTGAGAAAAATGAAGTCAATCATCTACACCCTTTGAACCAGGGTCGTGCCGTGCTATGATACAGAGAGTCGTGCCGCACTATGATACAGAGAGTCGTGCCGTGCTATGACACAGAGTCGTGCCGTGCTATGACACAGAGTCGTGCCGTGCTATGACACAGAGTCGTGCCGTGCTATCATACAAAGGCGGCCGCATCAGAAGGTACCGTTAAAAAGGCGATGTAAGCAACGAAATCTAAATACTTCTTCTTCTTCTTCGTTCATTCTCAAACTCCTGCTGAATTCTCTTGTAGCAGGACCATTGTCCTACTAGATTTCCAGCAGGATGTAGTCCAGAGAATGGAAATGCGTTGTGTCGCCGTTTTATTTGCGCCAATGACCCGACACATCCGTCTTCGGCGGAGAAATCTAAATACAATTTAAACCATTTTATAATTACGAATAACATTTAAGGGAGCGCCATTTCAAAGACTTGCCTCATACTGAGAAAATCTACCCCACGCCTCTGCTTCCCCCCCCCCCCCCCCCGCATTATAGTTGCTCTATCCACTCGCCTTCCACAGTTATATTCCACTTTCCCAATACATCCAAGAAGGCTCGATCTCTGATCGGCCACTTGATGCAAACTAAAACCAATTTGCTACTGTTGACCTCCATCTTCCAGACACCGCAGCAAACAAAAATGAAGAAGAAAATACAACTTGTGCAACAGTTTTCTGTGAGACGAACTAACACATTTTACAACTTAAGTAGGCGTGGCAGATGTTTCACTTCCAGTTGACAATGTTTGTGTTTGACACAGACAAAGGAAGTTCATTATTTTTGAAGGTCGCTGATCCAAGTCCTGAGAAAAAAAAACTGCCAGTCAACATCGACCGCCTGCATGAATCCGCGTTTCAGCGCATTAATCGTTAAGTCGCGTGGCATTCTGAAATGTGGCAGTCGTGGTATGTGCGTAGATGGTTCAGCACAATTCAAACTTCCACCGTTAAGTGTATATTTATCGTGTTTTCAGATTCCGAATCAACTGTTGTGTAACATTGCGAATTCTTACAAAATAGTACACGCCCTAAGTTTTCTATTCCTTTTCACTAACTCATGTAAATACATAATTATTTACTGTATTTATAATATGTATGTTCAATGAGATTATACGCTTATCGAAGGGATTGTGTCCGTGATTTGTTGTCAGATTCATCGGAGATTTAATGTAAATGTGTAACTGTCAATATGGAGATAAGATTTCTTAACCTACCTGTTTAAAGTTCTCGTGACTTCTTTAAAACAAAAAAATTGTATTTCAGGTTAGTCCTACATAGCGCAGTGTGTTTAAGCTATCAATATCCTATGATCAGTGCCCCGAACTAAATGGTGAAAGTATCTTTAAGACATATAAACTTGAAATTCCTCCGTAAATAATAATACGCAGTGTTACCATATAAAGGAATTAAAAATATATTATTAATATGTTGTGGAAAATTAACAATTTTGGAGATCATATGCTATTGTCTACACTGTGTATTGGGTAAATAGGGACTACCGTTATATAACCAGCGGAAACGAGTATTTTGTTTAGTATTGAATTGTGTACGTCTTTGTCACAGCTAAAGACGGAAAATTAGAGAGACCCACTCCACGAACCGGTAAGACACTGAAATATTAACGTGTATATATATATATATATATATATATATATATATATATATATATCGTCTACGGGATAGGAAAACACTTTAAGTTATCCCCTTCTTTTTTTCCATGCCGTGTGGCGTTGGTTATCATGTCTATCCACGGACTTCTATTTCGTGTTCTGTCAATCATTTACGATACCGATGTTCTCCCATGCCACATTGCTAGGTTGTCAAGCACCTTCTCTCTTGGTCTTCCCTTACCTCTCATGCTCTATAATTTTATTCTTGTTACACTGTGTTCCATCTTTCTTCTTCTCATCTATTCGCTAAACCATCTGTTGCCTTTCAGCGTCAGGGACTACTCTTATGATGTATCCAAAATATGTGGAATGTCTTGTTCTGATGTGTGTCTCTTTTTTAATTAACTTCTTTCAAGATATCTTCATTATACTTTTTATCTGTCCATGGTGTTCTCAACATTCTTCTCTAAAACCAAATCTCTGCTGTCTCATTATAAGTTTTCACTGTTCTGTTGAGTGTCCAACATTCACGTCAATACATCAGTATTGGTTCTGTATAACTTATAAGAACTCTTTTCTCACCTCAAATGACATAGATATATTACTTTTTTCAACTTTCAGTTACGTGAGTGGAATACCTTTATCATTAGCACTTGTTCTCACCTACATATTAGCAGAATGTAAACTGTTTCTTACCTATATATTAGCAGAATGTAAACTATTTCTCACCTACATATTAGCAGAATGTAAACTGTTTCTTACCTACATATTAGCAGAATGTAAACTATTTCTCACCTACATATAAGCAGAATGTAAACTATTTCTTACCTACATATAAGCAGAATGTAAACTATTTCTCACCTACATATAAGCAGGATCTAGTCTGGAGAACTACGTTGCGTCACGAGTCACTGCTTTACCATGATATCTGCGACTTTCAGACAACTACATCTTAATTTAGCAGTGCTTTTGTGTCACTCTGGAACTCTGTGAAATGGCAGGGACAGCTCCAGTTCCAAAACCTTCTTATCCGTCTCATATGACATGCATGGAAAGAAATAGTGCAGCAATTTTTCGCCCCTCCATCAAGTCATAGCAACATGTACAATGTTGATGGTCGTTTGTAAGGCTATTTGTAGTCACAAATTATTCCAGAGACTTCAACTAAGAATATTAGGACGACAACCCAATGCGTTATCTACTGGACCAATCATACTGTTTCTTGAGTCTCCATTATTTAGCAAACATACACATTTTGTTGAGAACCTCCACGGCGTAGTGGTTAGGAAGTTTACTTTGTGCTCAAGATGTGACGGATTCGAATCCCCTTCAGGACATCTTGTTTACAAATTAGATTTGTTCCTAGATCATTGGGAATTGTCCGTGTAGCTACAGAATTACGTGTTATGAGAGATACATTTGGAAGTTGACGTGCCGCTTTGTTGAAAATTTGCGGTACATATGGGGTACCCCGAATAAAATAAAGCCAGTCCTCTACATTTTCAATTTTTTAAATATTTTTCTGAAATATATTAGAATACGTTCTCTATTTTATTCCAGGTAGTCAGATGTTTCGGAATTTTGTCAAACCGGCCGCTTTAGAGAGGGTCATAATACCTGAGCGAGACGGGTCAAGCGAGCACGTTTTTCAAGGAATGGTTCAGTCTTCTGACAGAAGCGACGTAGGTAGTTCTCACCATATGTCAACCACAATGACTCACGCTAGAAGACGAAACTCCGATACACGAGATATCGGTGGTTGCGAACCTATACAAACCGCTTTACACGGCAAGAGAAGAGGCTCCACCGTTTCAAAAGATGTTGCTAGATACCTACCTACAGCAGCCAACATGACAGACACAAGAAATATTCACTCGCCATCTAGAGATGTAAAGATACTACAGCCCAAAAATGAAACAAAAGATCACTCAAACACTAAAGGTGGTTACAAAACATCAATATATATAAATGGAGATATTTCGAATTCGGAAAATTCGACAAAAGTTCAGAATGTTCATAAACATACTCAATATTGTGTAAACAAAGCCACAGAAGGAGTTTCAAACCACAAACCTACATCACTATCTAGTTCAAACCCGCCTCCTGTTAGCAGCCGTTCTGATTTCCAAAGGCGAATGTCCAACGTTACGATCTCAGACCAGAGGTTCGAGAAAAGTTCTGACAATGATCACTCTACAGCTCTAGATAATTTCTATGGAAAAACTCATACCAACTCCGCTGTTAGCCCACATAATACAGATCTGACTGTAGGTATTTCCAGAAGATCAGATCATACCAACTCCGCTGTTAGCCCACAGAATACAGATCTGACTGTAGGTATTTCCAGAAGATCAGATCATACCAACTCCGCTGTTAGCCCACAGAATACAGATCTGACTGTAGGTATTTCCAGAAGATCAGATCATACCAACTCCGCTGTTAGCCCACAGAATACAGATCTGACTGTAGGTATTTCCAGAAGATCAGATCACCCATCAGACACGAGTAATAAAGAATCATGTAATAACACATGTAGGACTGATGGCTATTCTCCAGAAATAGAAGTACCTCGAAGTGGACTGTATTCTCAAGAGAGGTTCAACATCGTTCCAGCTCCACCTCCGATTGATGGGTCAGTATTTGCTGGTCTGAGGGATATTCGAAATCCTGCCTCGGTGCATGAGAAGAAGATAGTAAGTATGAAAGGAACAGTTCGAGGCTTCCAAAATAGAGTCCGAGCTGGGATTGCTACATTCTGGGCACAGTCGGAGGACAAGGTAAGATATCCTTAATAAGATTGTAGCAAGTAACATTAATCTTACATAAATAATCTCTAATAAAATCTAATCTAAATCTTTATCTTATCTTATCCTATCTTATATTATCTATCTATGTTCATTCAGCGCCGAACACCGTGCGTAGGACAGAATCTAGACCTCTTCAGTTCGGACGATGTGATGCTACTGTATGTAATTATTGTATGTTTTAAGACCCTTGGTCATACCCTATTTGCTGGTTGTTCTGTGAAGGGTCTCTCTTGGTTTTTATCTTTTCTTTTTCCATTTGTTACGCATTTTAATACTTGTAGTGACAGTCTGTTTTCATTAACTCTAAGTACATGTCCGATATAAGTCCATCGTTTTCTTCGTATTGTTGTAGAAACATATTGCTGTTTGGTGTCTTCTCGTACTTGCATATTTTTGATAGATTACAAGATTATATAAGGTATGTTTCTCTTTTTAAAAAAAAGCAAATAGTAACTATTGCATATAGGAAAGTAAAAATGTGTTTCTGGAGTGATCAAAATAAATGTGGGGAAGGGGAGAGCTTCCTACCTCTAATAAAAAAGGCTTCTCGGCGTGCCCTCTCTAACACCTCACGTTATGCCACTGGTTTCAATCTACGTTGACGATGTATTTCCCGTTTCATTATGGTTTTTACTATCGTTTCTGCTATTTTATTTGGTAATTGATTAAATCAAATGATATATTTCACTTCTGTTTTGAATTAACACTACAAAATGTCATTCAGTTACGTTTACGTAGAGAATTATCCATCGTTCATAAGTATGCAATTGATGGACAGAAAGACAAATAAGTTCAGAAACTAAGAAATCCAAGGGATTAATATAGACTGAAGGAAGTTGTTATGTAGTTCTATTATGTTCATGACCGCCATCATCATTACAACTGTCCCACTTTATCATGTATACTCATTAAACGTTTATACATAGATGATTTGATTGTTGAGTTATGGAGTACTTTAGACCAATAAAAGTACAGGCTAAATTTAGACCAATAAAAGTACAGGCTAAATTTAGACCAATAAAAGTACAGGCTAAATTTAGACCAATAAAAGTACAGGCTAAATCCAAAATAATCAAAGTACTCATTATCATGTTGTGTAGTGATAAAATCGTCATTTAGACCAACCTCAACACTCCACCTCCACCACTCTATGGCGGTAAAACCTACATTCACACACTTACTCATAAATGATGACTGTTTATTATCAAATGAAATTATATTGTTGGTATTTCTGTATTTGTTTTGAAACCCGAGAATTAAATAGAACTCTTTTATACTGTTCTTGAAATGAGGAGGTTTCTTCTGGATTCTTTTATTATATTTTACTTTTGTACGTTCATTCTCAAATTCCCGCTGGATGTCTTTTGTTATATTTTAGTTTTGTGAATTCATTCTCAAATTCCAATTGGATCTCTTTTGAATCTTGATTAGAAACCACGACAATGTGATGCGGTGTGCCGGAAAGGGGAGAAAATAATAGCAATACTATTAGATGACATGGATGTTGTAGAAGATGACTAAGGATGTTTTGAAGATGAGTTGGCTGTCCAATCTCATACATAGTCGTATTGACGCAAAATCCTTGCTTATGTCAGATCGAAGGGCGTAGATAATTGCAGAAAATCTGTAAACCATGACACAATATATTCATTTTTCATAATCACATTCTGTTAATATGCAGAAGGTTGAGAATGAACGAAGTTTAAGATCCAGCAACATGCCACTATTGTTATTCCCATAAATGATGAACTCTCCTGTATATGAGTTATCTAAGGGTGTATGTTAAAATTACGAGTTCATTTTATATTCTGGGTTCTTCGAATCTTTCTGAATAGCAGGCACTTCCTCCCTCCTACTTCTAGAGAGCAGGCACTTCCTCCACCTACTTTAGAGAACAGGCACTTCCTCCACCTATTTCTAGAGAGCAGGCACTTCCTCCACCTACTTCTAGAGAGCAAGCACTTCGTCCACCTACTTTAGAGAACAGGCACTTCCTCCACCTATTTCTAGAGAGCAGGCACTTCCTCCCTCCTACTTCTAGAGAGCAAGCACTTCGTCCACCTACTTTAGAGAACAGGCACTTCCTCCACCTATTTCTAGAGAGCAGGCACTTCCTCCACCTTCTTCTAGAGAGCAGGCACTTCCTCCACCTACTTCTAGAGAACAGGCACTTCCTCCACCTACTTCTAGAGAGCAGGCACTTCCTCCACCTACTTCTAGAGAGCAGGCACTTCCTCCACCTACTTCTAGAGAAAAGACACTTCCTCCCTCCTACATCTAGAAAGCAAGTGCTTCCTCCCTCCTACTCATTCACTCCCATTTCTATCCTCCCTGAATACGCTCATTGTCTCTTTTAGCCTGGCCTTCACCATTTCCTATTGGATACAGAACTGCCCAAATTGCAATAATGGTTGAAACGCGATTGGAGTAGATTATATTATGCAAGGTTTACTCTATATTGAATCCTTTCCTCTCAAATAAGCTGCGCACCGCCTGTCAAGAGTACCACCATAAGCACATAACGCCTTAGCTACAAGAAATAATCCCGAGGGATCTTGGAAACAATCCACTTTGTCAACAAGACGGCGCTAGTTTGATTTGAAACCACAACTCATTGAGCACAAAGTAAACGGCGTATCCACTATACGAGAGAGTTCACTGACTAATGTCCAAATAGCTCACCATTTTTCTCATCACAGTCCGGCCATTATAGCCGTGCCCTCCATTTATTGAACTTCCTTATTTTTTTGCCTTTGAATTCTGCATGTCCTGGACAGTAGATCGTGACTCTTATGTATACAGAACCTATGAGTAGAATCAAGTTTTTAAGTCATGATTTCGATTATTTCCGTACATTTCGTTGGTCCGTGTTGGCAGGCAACACCGAGTATATATAGTGATACCTCTGTTTTCGTCGATGTTCCGTCCGAAAAGAATCGGCGAAATCCGAAACCGACGAAAACAGAGGCAACTATTTCCTTATGAATGGATGTAAATTCAACTATTTAGTTATATACACTCCAAAATACATACGAAAAACACATTTTTCGTGGAAATAATCGTCGAAACCGACGATAATCGAAGTCCAACAAAAACCGAGGTATCACTGTACAGTGACCAACACAAAGCATGTCCATAATCAAAATCGTAACGAATAAAGGCTTTTTTTATATTATTCTTCTGTTTGGTCTTGTATTGGCGTGAGTCACGCTGGTTGTTCTTGTATTGGCGTGAGTCACGAGTAGATCTAACTAATACCTGAGTATAAATAAAATACTATACCGTAAATCTTCATTGAAAGGCTTCCACATAGAATTTTAAAAATGGAAAAACACGGCCGAAACTCGGGATGTCTGGAGGCAGAAACTCGGGATGTCTGGAGGCAGAAACTCGGGATGTCTGGAGGCAGAAACTCGGGATGTCTGGAGGCTGAACCTGCGTGCGGGATCAGAATTATTCATAAATAATATGTTTAAAGATATGAAAGAAAAAAAGAGAGAAAAACGCAAACAAAAATCTTCCGTCTCCTTTGATATGATTGACTTGATTGAATGATTGACTTGATTGATATGATTGCTTGAAAAGTCACATTTTCTGAGAAAATATTCAATTAATTGCTTCTTCTTATTACTAAATGACCGTCTGCAAGATGCAACAGGTCAAATACTACATTACTGTCTATCACTACATTACTGTCTATATTTGTTCAGGGTTGTCTTGGCTGTGTTTAATCTATATTTGTTCAGGGTTGTCTTGGTTGTGTTTAATCTATATTTGTTCAGGGTTATCTTGGCTGTGTTTAATCTATATTTGTTCAGGGTTGTCTTGGCTGTGTTTAATCTATATTTGTTTTCAGGGTTGTCTTGGCTGTGTTTAATCTATATTTGTTTTCAGGGTTGTCTTGGCTGTGTTTAATCTATATTTGTTTTCAGGGTTGTCTTGATGTTATCTATCCATCAAATACAATACAAATAGCATTATAACTTACGTACATAAAAGAAATTTCATATTTCATTTTTTTTAAAGTTATTTTATATTGTAAAATAACGCGGTTAAAAAAATATGGAAAAACAACAAAATAAAAACAAAACTGCTAATGTTACGAACTTTTAATTTTCCGGTTGCAACATACGGCTGTGGAACATGGACCCGAAGTAAAACAGCGGCAAAGAGGATCAACGCCTTTGAGATGAAGTGCTACAGGAAGTTACTTAGAATATCATGAAAGGATAAAATCAGAAACTCAGATATTATAAACACATTGAAGATTCCAGAGTGTTGGTTACTAAACACAATAACAAAAAGAAAACTACGCCTGTTTGGTCATATAAAGAGACATAACTGTTTAGACAGAGATATATTGAAGGGCAGACCACCAGGGCGGAGGAGGAAAGGCAGATCAAGAAGACGATGGACTGACGACATTAAAGATAACATGAATACGTCGTTGGAAAATGCAAGCCGCATCGCTCAAGACAGAGAGGAGTTCAGAAAGTTCTTTGGGAAGACACCGTTCTGGAGAGAATACG
This sequence comes from Meghimatium bilineatum, assembly GCA_034231615.1. Taxonomy (NCBI): domain Eukaryota; kingdom Metazoa; phylum Mollusca; class Gastropoda; order Stylommatophora; family Philomycidae; genus Meghimatium; species Meghimatium bilineatum. Next base: position 10,590,007 of record CM067312.1, on the reverse strand, counting down.
CCACATGACATACAAAAGTATAGCTTGAAAATACAGCAGAATCGAAATTATTGTACAGACACATGGCATACTCTTCCATAAAAATGATAAAACTATCAACAATAAAAATAATTCACGTTTCAATCTCGAAAAGTTCATCTTGAGTCATTGTTCTTTTCTTATTTCTCGCCACTGATTGTATAACATCTTCAATCAATGATCCTGCATGTGGAACTCACTTGTACTGACTTAACAGAGTCGAAACTGAGCAGATTTATAGATGTAACATCTGTTTCGGAAAATAACTAACTGTATGCTGTCTCAAGTAAGGAATATCCTTCCAAGGCTGAATATAAGGGGTGGCTCTGAAGGGTTGAAACCCCATTTTTAAGAAAACAGAACATGATATTTAGTACCAAGAAACTTGTACATTAGGGGGTAAAACACCCTCGTCATGTTTAAGCTGCCCTCTCTCCAAAAATCATCAAACCTTCTACAAAAACAATGTTATTTGGTTTTAAAAGGGGAAAAAAAACACCCTTAGCAAACTCGTATCTACCGCCCAGTTTGATGGACACAGTCGTGACCTTCGTTAAACAAGCCCGAGTGCAGTGACACTGCGTTTGATCACTCCCATTGTTGCCTGAATTTAATTGGTTATTTAATTATATTTTGTTTCTCAGAGCCAATGGAAAACACAGAAATAGTTGGATTGGCCTTAACAGGAACATACGATGGTTTAGCACTCCTACTCGTTATAACGAAGGCTACAACGACGTGATTGGGCCATTTTCCTTGCGTGAAATAAGTTGCGAATTTCGTCAGGAATCGTAACATTTTGTTTACAAGTACGTATTTTCTGACATTCTTGGAGACTACCGCTTAAAGCTACGGAGTTTTGTGCGCTATGAGTGATAACCTACTCTTTGTATGTTCGTTGAGAGTGATAGAGTACATTCACAAGAACCAAAGTATAATAAAGTCAATCTTCCAACATGTTTTGAGTCCCGTAGTTATGTTACTATATAAAATTATTTCACCTAACACATTTCCCTTACTACTATTGTTCAATTCCAATCAAAACACTCGCATTTACAATCCAATCTCTCGTCGATTGTACAGTCCATTGGACTCTGCAAAATTAATATAATATTTTATATTATAAACGCTATATCCCCTGTGTAAAGGTATCATCCTTCACTTTTGAACGATGATCCCCTATGAATCCGCAGGACTGTAGAATAACGATGGATTCAGGCATATTGTACATAACATCCCTATTTATATTTTTCCACCACAGATGGCATCGTTGAGTAACTTTGTTCTGTCTTACTTATCTCAACAAAGCATGTATTCTCTTTCTTCGTGTGTACTTCTATAACTCCAGCTATTCATCCATAAGTGCGATGGTCTAAACCTTTTGTCCCGAGCTAAGAGCGATGACAGGGCTTGTATGGTCCATTGCCTCGCCCTGGTGGCATCTCGAGTGTGGCTCTTCGTTTTGCACTCTGAATACAGCGTTAACACTTAATAATACAATAAAAATATATCTATGTATGGTCTGTGTTCCAAACCATTCTTCCTGTCATCGATTTTAACTAACTGTAAAACATTATGTTGTTTATTTATATTTTATTCTGAGCATTTCCTATAATAGCAGTCCATTGTAGGCGTTGTGTTAGTTTCAGAGCTGTGCTGTTGCATCTCTGTGATATGTGTGGACGTCCATCGCAGGCGTTGTGTTAATGTCAGAGCTGTGTTGCTAAATATATCGAATCAAGCCACTAAATTACTCTCTGTAACTCCCTACCGGGAAATGTACAGTATGACAGTTGCTGAATATCTGAATGTCTGAAGATTACTTAGCATACAAGATAGCACAGATTAACACCAAGAAAATCATCAAATCTACAAAAATTAAGTCGTGGTAAGAATATGGAGAAATGCTTAACATTGTTGGGTCAAAGGACATGAGCCAGTAGAACACTGGATCAGCAACCTTAACAAGGATAGACAAAACGCACAAAAGATGTTCCACACGAAAGTCTTCATCATCAGATGCTATGCTGGCTAGCGTATCTGATCATGGCTCTCCACAGCTTTCTCCAGCAGTATGTATCAAGATCGTTGTTGTTTCCCTGCCAGGTTGTCAAAACTGTCTAATATTTTCTCACGTTGTCGCCCTCTGTCTCTGTTGCCCTCAGTCCTGCCTGTTGTGACTATGTTCTCTAAACCTGCCTGTCTCATGAAGTGGACACAAAATGAAGATTGTCTTTTTCTTATATTATTGATTAAGGTCCGTTTCACATTTAATTTTTTCAACACATCGACATTAGTTATTCTGGCAGTCTGTAATATTCTCAACATCATTCTGTATAACCACATCTATATTGCCTCTAATTTCCCACTTTCAGTTGACTTATTGTACAAAACTCGCATCTATATGTTTCTATATGAATTATATAGCACTGTAGAACTCTCTTTACAAGAAAGTACAAGAGCATACATATAGAACTAATAAAAATACGAACAGTGACAGGTATAAAGTGACTACACAGACTGTTCAGTTTGATATGGAAGACACAAAAGACAACACAGGCGTGGAATACAGCGGTGATTGTTCGCATCTGGAAGAAAAAAGGTAGTAAGAGGGCCTGCACTAAGTATATAGGCTTACAGTTCTTAAGCCACATATGAAAAAATCTTTAGCAAGATACCAGAGAGAAGGGGGCTTAGTTCAGCCATCAGGGGCTGGAAACTAAGATTGGTCGGGCAGTTGGAAACTAAGATTGGTTGGGCAGCTGGAAACTAAGATTGGTCGGGCAGTTGGAAACTAAGATTGGTCGGGCAGTTGGAAACTAAGATTGGTCGGGCAGTTGGAAACTAAGATTGGTCGGGCAGTCCCACTCGAACAGGACCACCCCAAAATTGTAACATATTAAGAGATAACAGATCAAATACTTTGCACAAATGAGCAGGATACTATCAGACAGCATACGACAGCGGGCTATGCTACATAGATACAGTGAAGGCAGACCTAGAGGCCGGCCACGAAAACGATGGACAACCGAAAAAAAGAGGCGACAAATTCCACAATATACTCAGCACACACGATGGCCATCTCCAGAACACTCTTCTATCCCTGACGTTGAAAGACAACAGATGGTTTAGCGAATACATAGATGAAATGTAATTGTGTGTATCTGGATGTTAAGTATCTGGATTATAAGTGCATTTTTCTACCTGTAGCTATACTCTCGAATGTAGTTGCTGAGTCATAAATACATACACCTGTGGGCTTCTTCACACGATGTATTTGACCTCAACTCTTCCCAAGACTCGTGTGTGATTGAACTCAGATCTTCAAGGATCTGTAAACAGAAATATCAATAATAGAAAAATAATTTCGCGCTGTCTTACTTTTTAATGCGCCGTGTCACACTGACATTGAATATTCTCCCCAACATCATTTTTTCCGTCATCAAATTCCCACTGGGTGTCTCTTGTATAAGGAGAATTGCTCAGTTGTTGTTGTTCGTTCGTTCATCACAAGTGATGATGACCATTTGGTACATCCACTTTTGAAATTCTGCTAGAATGTCCTTGATTATGGGTTATTAAATGGCTAATAAGCCCTATTCGAGCGGATAATCTCCAGTTAGACATTTTGGGCATAGAATGACCACTGTAGACGGTTTTTGGCCTACCCGTGACTAGCTAATCTCCACTATTGAGCTGCTGCATTTCTCTTCTTCTCACACGATGCTGCGCATTTTATTTTTAGCGTAGAGCACTATTTAGCTCTATTTTGTGCACGTTCTTCCCATATATCTTGATGTATTGTAGGTGAACAATTGTCCTGTTGTTGTTCGTCCATCAAATTCCCACTAGATGTCTCTTCAAGTAAATATACGTAGGAAGCCAGAGGACAATTTTTAAAAATTCTTGAGACTAACGGGAATTTAACCAGTCCGTTTAACGGCACCAAATCGCCTAGCAACTATTGAACACGCCTTCTTCCGTACTTGACTAACCGCATCTCCAAAAAAAAGATGCGATTTCATCAAGCCTTTCAAACCGTGCACACAATGTCACCAAAAGGGACCGATCGAGACAAGGACTATTACAACAACAACAAACATTTGAATTGTCTATATATGTTATCCATGTTTACAAGAAGTCCTATCGGCCCTTGTATAACTAATACAGATATTATATTATATGTTTGTTGTTACTGAGGATATTTCAATACCTGTACGGGATGGTTGTTGTTGTAATTATTGCTTTCAATAGTGAAACGACGAAAACTAGCATGGTTTGGACATGTATGCAGGCACGATTCCTTGTCAAAAACAATACTGCAGGGAACTGTCGAGGGTGGAAGAAACAGAGGAGGTCAAATAAAGACATGGACAGACAACATCAAGGAATGGACACGGCTAGATATTTCCACACTCATCCGCATCGCTGAGGATAGAATTCGCTGGAGGACTCTGTGTGCTGAAGCATCCAATGTGGTACCCCTACGACCCTGAAGGGTTATGGGTTTATTGATTGATTGAATAGTCCTTATCTCGATCGGTCCGTTCTGGTGACTTTGTGTGCACGGTTTGAAAGGCTTGATGAAATCGCATCTTTTTTTGGAGATGCGGTTAGTCAAGTACGGAAGAACGCGTGTTCAATAGTTGCTAGGCGATTTGGTGCCGTTGAACGGACTGGTTCAATTCCCGTTAGTCTAGATGTCTCTTGTAGAAGGACAATTGTCCTGTTGTTGTTCGTCCCTCAAATTCCCACTAGATGTCTCTTGTAGAAGGACAATTGTCCTATTAGATTTCCAGCAGGATGAGATCCAGAATTAAGTTGTGTTACGTTTTATTTGTGCCAATGGCCCAATACATCCGGCAATATCAGATAGAGTAACTCATATGTTTAGTGTTTTAAATCTGTCCCTGAATGGTTGACTTCCGTAACCATATCGCTAGTAGGCCACACATACGGGAGAACTGGTTCCTGTTCTGTACATTAAACCTGACACCAACCAAAACACTAGCAACATGCTCGACATTTTCGCAGCTGTAGGTGTAGCTATAGATACCAACACAGACGCCCACACAATCGCTTTACCTTCACCTCGTAGTGACAATAACATACATGAACTTCCATTCCCCCCAATTTTTTTTTTACCGGTATACGCCCTCATATGAACAATATGGGCTAACATTGGTATTTGAAAGTGTGTCTTACGTTTTCTAACTAAATAACATAAACGACGACTAAAAATGAAGAATCTTCAATAAATAATTTTTGTATCTCATTAAGTCGCTGTTTTATCTCCGTGTTTGACGTAGAACTATAGTAGTATTGTAATGTTTGATGAATTTCTGACCTGGAATTATGACATTACTGCGATGTTGTACGGTGAATTTCTGACCTGAAACTATGACATTACTGTGATGTTGTACCGTGACTGTGTAATGTAGTCTAATCAATCACTATCAATCTCAATCTCTCTATCCATCTCTGCATATATATATATATATCTTTCGTTCTACTCATATCTGGTTTTGTTTAACATTTCATCGCAGTCAATCTTCACATATACTCACAATTTATAACTATAAGTATGGGGTGAGATACATGTTTGAGTCATTGGACCGGTTTAGTTTTCTTCGGTGTTTTGGGGTGAAAGTGTGGTATGGGATCAAAGTGTGGTTATAGGGTCAAATTGGGATATGTGTCAAAGTGTCGCAATGGTTCAACATATGTTTTTAGGTCAAATTGTCGTATTCGGTCAAAGTTTCGTAATGGGTCAAAGTGTCGTAATGGGTCAAAGTGTCGTAATGGGTCAAAGTGTCGTAATGGGTCAAAGTGAGGTACGGGATCAAAGTGTGGAATGGGATCAAAGTGTGGTAGGGTGGCCGTGTATTTTTTTAAATTATTTTGAATCTCGAAATACCTGGGCTCTGTGTACAGTGCTTTTAGTTCAGCTTGGCGGTCATAAAAATTGGCTCGGTGAACGATATATTTCTCACCACAGCTGTAAGCCCATAATACTATTTTCTATAGTCACTTCTAAATATATTCATAAGTGAATAAGTGATTACAGCAGGCATGATGAGTTCACGATGGCCGCTGTCTATTTTAATTGGATAAAGTTCCGTGTTTATATTTAACTATTATAAGATATAAAATACTATTCACATTGTGGATTACACCTGGAGGAAGATATTTCTCTATTTCATCATAAGATAAGTTTCTAAAGTGAATAAGTGCAGTAATAAGTTTTCAAAGTGAATAAGTGCAGTAATAAGTTTTCAAAGTGAATAAGCGCAGTAATAAGTTTTCAAAGTGAATAAGTGCAGTAATAAGTTTTCAAAGTGAATAAGTGCAGTAATAAGTTTTCAAAGTGAATGAGCGCAGTAATTTGTTTTCAAAGTGAATAAGTGCAGTAATAAGCTTTCAAAGTGAATAAGTGCAGTAATAAGTTTTCAAAGTGAATAAGTGCAGTAATAAGCTTTCAAAGTGAATAAGTGCAGTAATAAGTTTTCAAAGTGAATCTGTAAATAGCGGTGGAGAAGATAACAATAAGTGTGGTCATGACCATGTAGTGGCCAGCACGGGGAAATGGGCTACCCCGAGTAAACTTACTACACAGCCCTTAACCTGTGACTTACCTAGCACTTCGTCAGGGGGGTACACAAAGTGCTCAATAAGAAACTTAAATGGAGAGGAAGGCACAACACACACAAAAGACACCAGCGGTAACAACAAACATAGCAACTATCGGCATCTGCAGCATTATGGACAAGGAAGAACAACTCATAGAACTCCCCTCATCACCGAAAGTTACATGAGAACAGAAAGAAGAAGAAGAAGAGTGAATACAGTAAAAATTATAAAATTGTTAAATATCAGTATTAATGGACCAATGCACGGATTCGACGAATCAAAGAAAAGATCTTGTTGACGATAGCGACAAACTATATGTACTATATGCATAAATATTTTACAGATGTTGTTCGTCCATCACAAGTGATGATGACCATTTGTTACATCCACTTTTGAAAATTCAATTTTAGTTATGTCCTTGATTATGAGTTCGTAGATGGCTAATGAGCCCTATTCGAGCTGTAAATGAGCCCTATTCGAGCAGTTTGGACATGGAAGGACGACTGTAGACGGATCTTGGTCTATCCGTGACTTATTTTACAGATAGGTTACAGATAACCCTAATACCTAATCCTATAAAAATATTAATATTGGCTTCTAGATCGGTTACAATAGAACTAAAAAACGTATATCGGTATAAAGAGTTAATGTCTTGTTTCAGTCAATTCAGTGAGTCACAATTACAAAATCGTACGTGTATCAAACATTTTGCGTCAAAGAACATGATCCTACGAATTGCTGTATCAGCGACCATCAAATATTTCATGTTACAATGTAAGACATTTTCGTCATATCGATCAGTAACATTCGATGGATTATATCAATCTATGGATTCAGCTGTGTGTACATTCATGCGGTGACTGCACACTTATTACCAATGTATTTCTGTTCATATAAGCTAAGGTATCTCAAGGTGTGTAATGTCTACCTGATGTTGAGAAGAAATGCTTCTGTGGATTGAAGATATGCATTCACCGTGTAAATGGAAGACAATCAAAGAAAAGAGTGACTACGTTTCCGGCGAATGATCGAGATTATGCCAGTGACAAAGCTCTGGCTGAAGGCATTGACTGGATATGTACACAGAACGCAACTCATGTCTGCATCCTCTGTGACTTGATGGGTATGATCCTTCTGTGACTTGATGGGTACGATCCCTCTGTGACTTGATGGGTACGCATCCTCTGTGACTTGATGGGTACGCATCCTCTGTGACTTGATGGGTATGATCCTTCTGTGACTTGATGGGTACGCATCCTCTGTGACTTGATGGGTATGATCCCTCTGTGACTTGATGGGTACGATCCCTCTGTGACTTGATGGGTACGCATCCTCTGTGACTTGATGGGTACGATCCCTCTGTGACTTGATGGGTACGCATCCTCTGTGACTTGATGGGTACGATCACTCTGTGACTTGATGGGTACGATCAGAAACATGCGATCGGGCTGATTTTGTGAATACAAAAAAAAGACTTAGAGGCTGTCCATACATAACGTTAAAATTGGGGGGGGGGGGGAGTCTAAAAAAACTTCACAAATGTTGGCAAGGGGGGGGGGGGGTGGATGAAAAAATTGACGTCATACGACAAAATTTGACGCCAACAATTTTTAAAAAATAGGAAATTTAAAAGAAATTAAATTTCTGCATAAATTTGAATAAGAAATGTTAAATATCTGGGGGAAACAATCCTGCAGTTTTTTCGCATTTTTTGCATACAATGTTTGTTTGACATAATTAAGCCGGGAGGGGGGGGGGGTGTTCCTCTGAATTCTGGACAGTTTACAGACAAGGGGTGGCGAGGGGAAAATAATTAGCAAAAATCGTTGCCGTATTTTAGGGGCAGCTCCTCTCTCCCCCCCCCCCCCAATTGTGTTCGCTTTTACTGAGAACCCCTGTCCTTATACACCCTCCCCTCATGGCGTTTGCTTACACTGAGAACCCCTGTCCTAATAACCCCCCCCCCCCATAGTGTTCGCTGGTAATGAGAACCACTGTCCTAATAAACCCCTCCCCCTATGGTGTTCGCTGACACTGAGAACCGCTGTCCTAACACAGGTATACCTTCCATCCAGCAAATCTTATTACTTCTAGTTCAGTTATTCAACCGAGAAGAACTGCTTATGTCAAGAAAGGCTATAGTTCGTCGAGAGGTACCTGTTAACAGCTAAAGGTATTTCATCACATTCATCCAATACATCAGTGTCAGTAACTGCCCTGCCCACTTAACCCCAAGGAATAAACCTAACCCTTACATATATGTATGTCCTATACACACACATCATTAACCATGAATTACTCATAATGACACTATATTACATCACATACGCACCATTATTGCGCATATAACAAATATGAACACGAATCTAACTGTGTATACGCACACACAATTACAAGGCTGCCAATGCAAAAGTCAATATTTGTAATGTGTTCCATCAGTAGGGTATACCTGGACTGAAGTATGTGAACACGAGTCAATATCTTACATTTGTTGCTAAGATCAGGCAAAGTACTCGATTACTCGATTTATTTCTGTGTGAACAACTGCAAAAGAATCTTAAGTAAGTTTGAATAGGAGAAAACACGCTAGATATTGTCATGGCATGAGTGTGCAGACAGAGTTTGGGAGAGGACATTGAAACATTTCTGATTGGAATTTCTAGAAATATTTTTTGAATATAAACATCAGCTGTTTATTGTCAACGTTACTGTGTGAGTTCGAATTTTAGAGAATAGAATCACATATGTCACGATTTTAATTTTCCCACACAGTGTCTGCGATATGCAGGTTCTAGTCAAGAGTGTCTGTGGTATGAATGTTCTGGTCAACAGTGTCTTCGGTATGAATGTTCTAGTAAACAATGTCAGCGGTATGAATGTTCTAGTCAACCGTGTCTGCTATATGCAGCTTCTAGTCAAGTGTGTCTGCTATATGCAGGTTCTAGTCAAGTGTGTCTGCTATTTGCAGGTTCTAGTCAAGTGTGTCTGCTATTTGCAGGTTCTAGTCAAGTGTATCTGCTATATGCAGGTTCTAGTCAAGTGTGTCTGCTATGTGCAGGTTCTAGTCAAGTGTAAATGCTATATGCAGGTTCTAGTCAAGTGTGTCTGCTATATGCAGGTTCTAGTCAAGTGTGTCTGCTATATGCAGGTTCTAGTCAAGTGTGTCTGCTATATGCAGGTTCTAGTCAAGTGTGTCTGCTATATGCAGGTTCTAGTCAAGTGTGTCTGCTATATGCAGGTTCTAGTCAAGTGTGTCTGCTATTTGCAGGTTCTAGTCAAGTGTGTCTGCTATTTGCAGGTTCTAGTCAAGTGTATCTGCTATATGCAGGTTCTCGTCAAGTGTGTCTGCTATATGCAGGTTCTAGTCAAGTGTAAATGCTATATGCAGGTTCTAGTCAAGCGTGTCTGCTATATGCATGTTCTAGTCAAGCGTGTCTGCTATATGCAGGTTCTAGTCAAGTGTGTCTGCTATATGCAGGTTCTAGTCAAGTGTTTCTGCTATATGCAGGTTCTAGTCAAGCGTGTCTGCTATATGCATGTTCTAGTCAAGCGTGTCTGCTATATGCATCTTCTAGTCAAGCGTATCTGCTATATGCAGGTTAAGGTCAAGCGTGTCTGCTATATGCAGGTTCTAGTCAAGCATGTCTGCTGTATGCATCTTCTAGTCAAGCGTATCTGCTATATGTATGTTCTAGTCAAGCGCGTCTGCTATATGCATGTTCTAGTCAAGCGTGTCTGCTATGCATCTTCTAGTCAAGCGTGTCTGCTATATGCATGTTCTAGTCAAGCGTGTCTGCTGTATGCAGGTTATAGTCAAGCGTGTCTGCTATATGCATGTTCTAGTCAAGCGTGTCTGCTATATGCAGGTTCTAGTCAAGCGTGTCTGCTATATGCAGGTTCTAGTCAAGCGTGTCTGCTATATGCATCTTCTAGTCAAGCGTATCTGCTATCTGCATGTTCAGTCAAGCGTGACTGCAATATGCATGTTCTATACTCTGTTCATTCTAAGAATGAAGTTGGTCAAGAAACACCTAAAAATTACTCCGCAAAACAGGTGATTTTTATACAGCCGATGACGTTTATAAACAATAACATAATTAATTATTCAGATCTTACCCTGTCCATTCATGCTGGATTGTGCATCTTCTGTTTCATCACTTTCATCTAAACTGTCCTACTGTATGTCTATAATCACGATTTCCACCAATCAATCAATCAATCAATCAAGTGCCACGACGAATGGCGTAGGCGATCATGTGTCGCCCCCACTCTCTGTCTCTTGTGTTGCCAATAAGCTCGATTGGTGAAATTCAACCGTGCCACAATACTAGTCCATCTAGCAACTTTTCTCTTTGTCGTCCCCTATCTCTTCTCCCCTTGATTTTTCCAGTGGTTATTAAGTGTTCAAGCTGTGTTCTTCTCAGCACATGCCCTAGAAACCTTGACTGTCTGCCTCTAATGTTTGATATGATTGATCTTTTTACGCCAGCATCAATGAGAACATCTGCATTAGTTTTCTTAGCTGTCCATTGTATTTTCATTATTCTTTTCAGAAACCACATATCTGTAGCCTCTAATTAACTTTGAATTTTCTGTTTACAGTCCATGCTTCATATCCATAAAAATGAATTGGTTCGATATAACATCTCAGTACTCGAATTCGGGTCTGCATTGATAGACTTCCATTGAACAAAATGGTTCTCATTTTTGGAATGCTGATTTGGCTTGTGCTGTTCGGCTCTTTATCTCACTTAAACATCTATCTTCTGATGTTAACAGGGCGCCAAGATATTCAATTTTTTCAACTTATGTTAATTTTGTGTCGTTAATTATTATGTTGCATCTTGGTGGTGTATGTCTCTTCGAGACAGCCATTATTTATGTTTAATTCTTATTTAAACTGAGGCCTTTGTTTTCACTTTCTTTCACTACTTTATCTAACAGGGCTTGTAGTTCGTGTCACTTCCAGCGATCAGTACTGTGTCGTCAACATATCTCAAGTTATTTATATTGCAGCCTCTCACTTTTATTCCTGGCATATCTTCTATATTTCGCATAATGTATTCTGTATACAGGGAGAAAAGATCCGATAAAATTACACAAACTTACGCTGTCCACCACACGCACAATTAAGCCCCTCCAGCTGCCACATATTTTGTTCTTCTGTCAGCACATGATGGATGTATGTCTGCCACTTGGAAGCGGTGACCTCAATAAATGCGCAGAAACATTTTGTCGCAGATCCGATAATTTAAATGTAGTGGTATGTCTGACGGCGTAATGTTTGAGCTCTCTTCATACCATCTTTATCGGATTTAGGGAGCAGTGGTAAGTGATAACTTGGCAACATTGTGACCCATTTGCTCAGCATACTAATCTATCACATATTTATAATATTGATTGTGATGAATTTTTACAATCTCCAAAATCTACAATCTACAATCTCTACCTTAACCATACCCCCATCGAAATTTTGGTTTTTGTTCTAAGCCAGGAAAATAGATCATCCTTTCTCCACGATTTATTTGTAATGTGCTCTGCTTGTACAGAGTGATACGGCACTTTGTCCAAAACGATAACACTATTCGACACTAGCTTGGGAATAATTTTTCCAAACCAGTCCAAAAAAAACCATCACTGTTCATGTCTTTGTAATATTATCTGTATTTCTTTAATTCATATACTAGATCACCCCCTTGAATAAAACCACCCTCACTTTCTATATGAAGTATTATCAATCTTTTCCCCTTTTTTGTTGGGTTCTTTAATCCCGTGTTTAAACCAGATAAAAAAACGATTGACTTTTACTTTTCACAGTGCTGCCATGCCAAGCCGTGTGTACTTCATTAATCAGGTCTAATCAAGGTAATAAATCTCATGTTATCATTTCTAATTCTATCTCTTAATGACACTCCGAGTATTCTTCGTAGACATGTCTTTCTGTTGTCACTATTTTTTTTTTGTCTTGTGCTGTCATTATCCAGTTTTGGCACTGGTAGCACAGTGATGGAGTAATAATAGTCTTGTATAATGCAACTTTAGTGTCTATGTTTACATTTTTGTTCTTAAAAATATGTGCCATCTGTCCTAGGATCTGCTATGTTTTGTACATCTCTTTTGTATCTCTTTACTGTTCTTTCCTTCACTAGATAAAATAGTTCCTAAGTATCTGAAATCTTTTATCTGCTTAAGGTCTTGATTATCAAAAGAGATAGTGATATTTCTTTCTTATTTCGTGCATAGATATAGGTCTATGCTGGCGTGTTATCGTACATACATTATTAAGCGTGAAAACTACCTCTGCCACCAGAATTGTTCTAATATTGACACTTGCAACCTTCCATGTATGTAATAAGAATCGACTAAATGGTTTGGGATGAGGTTCAACACCCCATGTTTAAATTATTAATGTGATTAGGAAGCACTGAAGAGTTTCAGAGAGCAACAGATGCGATATTTGAGTCAGGTCTGTTCTGCTGACACCTATTCGCCTCACAACTTGAATTAACACGTTATCCGAATTCTACTAACGCGGATTGACAAAAAGATGCAATTTTTGTAAAGACTTCCAACTTGCATGTTTTCAAATTACTATGAATGTGACAGGTCGATGGAAACAGACAACATGCATTTCTTATATAATGTTACCACTCATAATCTCTGTTCTTATACAATGTTGCCACTCATATCTCTGTGTTAAACAATGTTGCCACTAATATGTCTGTTCTTAAACAATATTGCCACACATATATCTATTTGTATGGAATGTTGCCACTCATATCTCTATTCTCATACAATGTTGCCACTCATATCTCTATTCTCATACAATGTTGCCACTCATATCTCTATTCTCATACAATGTTGCCACTCATATCTCTATTTCTATATAATGTTTCCACTCATATCTATATTCCTATACAATATAGCCACTCAAATATATCTCTGTTGTTACATAATGTTGCCATTGTTATCTCCAGCACTGCATGCAGTTACCTTCTTCCTTGGTTCATTTCATAGTTACTCACTCACACTCCTTATAACACAAACACACACACACAAGAAACTATCATCATCTTGAACATTATGACATCTGTCACTAACTTCCACGATCAATCGCTGTCATAACCATTGATCTGTCTTAATTCTATCCTAACCTTTACACATGAACCTTGAAACTTTACATTCGTCATCAATCAATCAGCATTGCCACTATTACAACCACCAACGCCAAACACAAAAACTCCCACAGCATCGACCGCTTTCCTAATCGCCATCCACCTGTAGCGTACAACCATCCTGCTGTGCCATGTGATGACTTTATTGCTCGTTACAGGCATTGATAGCCATCATTAACTTCTCAACAATCCGTACTTGGCATCAATGCTGACGTCTGACATATGAATGTGTCATGTCGCTAACTTACTAAACACGTTTCACCGTGTAGAGTTTGATCTCGCTAATTTACTACACGTTTCACTGTGTAGCGTCTGATGTCGCTAATTTACTAAACATGTTTCACCGTGTAGCGTCTGATGTCGCTAATTTACTAAACATGGGTCCAGCAACACTATATCTAAAAATAACTAAATATTCCAACACGAAACGATGGTCTATTCATCATCATCAGACACATAATCCTTCACGGTCGCAGGGTTGCTGCTCAGGGGGGAAAAATCCTGATATGCCTATTTTATCTTAGTTCCTTGTTTAAGTGTGGAGAATCATAGTTTTGTTGAAAGATTGAAATCAATGCTACATTTTTGTTGTCCTCCTCTTCTTACCATCCCTCATATATTTCTTTACCAAAAAAAAAGCAGAGTATAAAAGTGACCTAATATACAGGACTCACGAAGCGACTAAGGAGGATAGGCATGGGGTTAGCTACCAATCATTAGAAAGACAAAGTGGTTAACCAAATGTGCTCCAAATGCTTCGAGGATTGGCTTAATTGTATTCGGGTTTCTGAATATGCCCTTCTCAACGAAGCTGCACTCCTCCTGCTCGTTGCTCGTAACTCCGTACCTTCAAGTGTTAATTTCTAGGAATCTACGAAAAAATCAACTTACTGTGTCAAAACCATGCGAACGGGATTCAAAATCACGAGCTCGTGAGCATAAAGATAACAGCTTAACGATTACGTGAGCATAAAGATAACAACTTAACTATTACGTGAGCATAAAGATAACACTTAAAATATTACGTGAGCATAAAGATAACAGCTTAACTATTACGCATTAAAGATCCACCAAGGTTACGAAAAATCTAAAAGTGGCATGGACAGTAGTAAACAAACTATAGTTCGTTCCATAATTTATGTTACTCAGTTGGGATTATTTTTCTCCAAAACTACGCGTAGATCAAGATTATTTTTTGGATTGAATCTGAGATTCTCAATGACCGTATGAAACCTTTTTTTGCACTTTAAAAATGTAACTAGATTAAAACATGTTCTCAATAAAGTGTACATTTATAAAGGTTATGTTTATGTGCATAATTTGCTACTTTTTTACAGTATTAATCCCAGTGTATCGACAGTTCATGTAAATGTTGAAAATATTTATTTGTTTTTTTCTCTCCAACTCTTCATTGGAAGTAACGCAAAGTATAAATATATTGGCCAATTAAAATCACGATAAAGTAAGAAGACTTCATCGGTGATTAAATTATACTGCTGTGAAATACAGTCATGTAAATCACGATTTTCATGAGTACTAAATGTGTGGTTGTTTGTCGTTTATTTATAAATATAATTGTTATTGACAAACTTCGTGCATTTATTTTGCATGAATTTCTGTGTGATTTTCAATGGTTATTGGGATGTGTTATCAAGATTGTCACTAATGAAAAGTACGGAATACTGGTGTAAGCTTACCGAAGATACATTGTCAGGATATTTAATGTCAGTTTCACTGTATAATTTGCCGCACTAAACTAAACAAGACTTTCAAACTATGTGATGAAACAAACATAACACGCGATGTCCTAACACAAATAGATATTGGGTATTGGAGAAAATGTCAAAAGCATGTGCTTCAAGAGGAAGAGACATAATAGCAAAGAAATGGTTTGCATCTTATCCAGCCCTTAGCAATAGTCGATCTTTTCGAGCCTTCAGAATCCGAATTATTCTTCTTCCGCGTTCGTTCTCAAATTCCTGCATATTAACAGGATGTAGTCTGGAGAACGGAATGCGTTGTGTCATGGTTTATTTCATTGCTGCGATAGCTGCTCCTTTCGGCCTGACACATCCGATTTCAGGATGGCTTTGGGTCACTGACCCTATATGGGATGGGACATCCAACTCCATCCCATAACCTCCTTAGTCGCCTCTTACGACATGCATGGAAGGTAAACAGTGTTGCTATTTTGTTTAAATAAAATAGTTAATGTGTCAATCGCTGTTGTTCTCGCATCGACGAAATGTCTAACATTGTCACGGACATAATAAAACCAGCTGGTACTTCATTGTTTTACTTTTCACAACGATTTGTTTGAAGTCAACATTATTTATGGAATTATCAAAGACATATATTCCTCATGAACGCTACTGTCGCAAGAGAAACCCAAGACCATTGTCAAATATAGAAACGACTTTACATACACTCTGAAAATAATGATAACTATCTCACATTTCCTGTTACATGACTTTGGGATACCCCTCTACATCCACAATTTTGTGTATTACGGTAAAATTTAAACTGTGAGTGTCACTTTTGTTCTTTTTATACAATAATATATAGCAAAACAAGTTTCCTGTATTTTCCAATATAACTTTCAATTTGCAAAATATGAATTCCTAAGTTCGTGATGTGTATAAGGATAACTACAAAATATGTTTGTTATTTATAAGGTAGTTTTCGTGAAAATTCAGCTCAAGTGAGTAACATGAAATCTGGAACAAACTATAATTCCACGTTTCAATAACACAGTCTTTCGTGGAGAAGGAATCAGAATAAAATTTGCAATAAATAAACGACGACAATGTTCGAATTTCTCCCCAAACATAACACAGAGTAATGGAAGACAATATAGCAAGGAAAAGTAAAAGATAGGAAAGAACCATAGAAGTATAACCTCTAATATAGAAATTATTCCTAAAAAATTGACGATTTATCGACTTACCGAAACATTCAGTGTTTCTAAGTGAAAATAAAAAAGAAATAAGCAGGGAGTGATGCTGTAATTAAGTAGTAGGGATGGTCTCATGATGTAATTAATAAGTAGAGATGGTCTCATGATGTAATTAAGTAGTAGAGATGGTCTCATGATGTAATTAAGAAGTAGAGATGGTCTCATGATGTAATTAAGAAGTAGAGATGGTCTCATGATGTAATTAAGTAGTAGATATGGTCTCCTGGTGTAATTAAGTAGTAGAGATGGTCTCCTGGTGTAATTAAGTAGTAGAGATGGTTTCATGATGCAATTAAGTAGTAGATATGGTCTCCTGGTGTAATTAAGTAGTAGAGATGGTTTCATGATGCAATTAAGTAGTAGATATGGTCTCCTGGTGTAATTAAGTAGTAGAGATGGTTTCATGATGCAATTAAGTAGTAGAGATGGTCTCATGGTGTAATTAAGTAGTAGAGATGGTTTCATGATGCAATTAAGTAGTAGATATGGTCTCATGATGTAATTAAGAAGTAGAGATGGTCTCATGATGTAATTAAGAAGTAGAGATGGTCTCATGATGTAATTAAGTAGTAGATATGGTCTCCTGGTGTAATTAAGTAGTAGAGATGGTCTCCTGGTGTAATTAAGTAGTAGAGATGGTTTCATGATGCAATTAAGTAGTAGATATGGTCTCCTGGTGTAATTAAGTAGTAGAGATGGTTTCATGATGCAATTAAGTAGTAGATATGGTCTCCTGGTGTAATTAAGTAGTAGAGATGGTTTCATGATGCAATTAAGTAGTAGAGATGGTCTCATGGTGTAATTAAGTAGTAGAGATGGTTTCATGATGCAATTAAGTAGTAGATATGGTCTCATGATGTAATTAAGTAGTAGAGATGGTCTCATGATGTAATTAAGTAGTAGAGATGGTCTCATGAATACCGCTCACAACAACGGATGGCATCGCATACAGTGCAAGGAAAGCTTCTAAGTGACGGCTTTATCGCTTTACTAAAAATGCAGTGTTAATGGACGAACAATATTACTTGTAGAGGAGTTATTAATATAACTTTGATCATTCTGTATTTTGAGTTTAAGGAAACAATGAGAAGATAAAAAAAAATAAGCAATGTCAGTGGGAAAAGTTTATGATTTTTGTCACAAGATATCAAGTTCTAATTTCCAACTGGGGATCTTCTGGCTCAATAATAAAGTTGTTCGTGCTGAAGAGATCTATGGTATCGAATTCCACTCGTGAATCCTTGTTGGCTTTGTGCTGAAGAAGATATTTTAGTCGAAACGTCGTCTGTCGATGTGTCTCGTTGTTAGTTCGTTCTTTTAGACTAATATTAGTAACACTTATGTTTATTTCTGTTCATTTTAATATTTGCCTTATGATTCCCCAGACACCCACCCCATCCTCCCTCCATTTCCAGTTTTGAGTTGTTTCCCGACCTTGGCCGACCGATGCCTGTGGGTTATCCATTAAAGCTACGGTAGGCTTTCTTTGTAACAGAGATGAACATATGAGATAACTCTAGTACAATGAAATCATTCCTCTAAACCTTTCCACTTTCCAAATGACCCCACTGATTACTTACTAATTAATTTAAAAAACAACAACAACCAGTCATACCCAAGCTCCAATAGCTCAAACAAATGGTCGTGTAATTAACGAAAGTACGCTTCTGAAGTAGAAAAATACTTTCAACTTGCTGACAGTAAAAACAGAGCTAATGTTTATTTTGACGTTTCGGAATAGTACTTTTAACGAAAACCCAACAGACAAGATGTATGTGCCGGGATGTCAGACTTGTGATGACATTTTCACACTCATTGCGTGCTGGCATATAGGACATAGCACTAGCCAATTTCATTTGAAAACTCATGGCATATACCAGCAAACATTTCACTGAACGCAATTTCTTGTTTACATACAATTCTAGAAAATGTTATTAAATGTATTGTATTCCCAAGAGATAAATATACTTATTTACACGAGACACTGATAAAACATATATTAATGGCAAGCTCGTTAACTGTTTAGTTTTATCAAAGATTCACTTGTACAAATCATTTGTTTTTTCTGCCGTGTTGAAAATAATACGTTTTATCAGAATATATTGTCAACCCTAGCATGATATTACTTCACGCTTCGATTGAACAAATGATTGAACAAATGATTGAACAAATAGTTTAATATCGCTTCTAATAGATTCGCTTTTTTAGGGTTTGTGATAAAATTTGCACTAGAACTAACATGTAACAGGAATATTGTGAAATTAGATTTCAAGCAGGGTGTAGTCTAAATAACGAAATGCGTTGTTTTACCGTTTTGTTTATGCAAATGTTAGAGAGTTGTACCAAGGTGCTTCAACTGAAAACCGTAAAAGTATATATTAATTATAATAGACATGACATTGTCTTGTAACCTGTTAATATTGTTGTTAAGGAAGTCACGATTGGAATGCTCGAGCCATGTTTGTGAATACGAGTTGTGTGACTTCATAATGGTTGTGTAAATATGACTGTACTTCTATTGACATAAACCAAGAAACAGAGGTTTCTTGTTGTTTAATTGTTTTATACTACGTTTGAGTGAGATAATATAAATTCATCAGTGAAACGAGGCCCAGTATGGTTCAATACTGTATTGGTTTATTGTTAAATGGAGGCCATGTATGGTACAATACTGTCTATAATTGATGTTCAATAGAGGCCTAGCATGGTCCAAACGGTATATAATTCATGTATAATGGAGTCCCAACATGATCCATGATTCATGTTGAATGGACTGCAAGAATGGTCCATAATTCAAGTTGAATGGAGGACTAGTATGGCCCAATATTCACGTTGAATGGACGCACATTATTGTTTATGATTCACGTTGAAGACATATCCACAACCCTGTCTGATCACTTTATTTAAGTGTGAATGGGTGAACTGCTGGAGTAATTTTTATTTGAAAACATGAATAACCAGTGGATTCCGCCGAAAACGGAAGTGTCGGGCTATTGAAGCAAATAAAAAGGCGTGTGGGAGCTTGAGTGAATGCTGAGAATGAAGATGAGTGAATTCGAAACCCGAGTCTGCTGGTTGGCAGGCGTGTGACAACACCAGACCATCACGGCTCCCAGTATTGGGAGGATATACATGTTTCAATCGATATCACAGCATGATAAATAATTTGTTGTTGTGAAACACACCCGCTGGGTCAAGCAAGTAGATTAATCGATTTCTTTACTACTTCAATCTACTTTACGTATGTTATGCTAAATTAGACTATTTTAGAGTTTAAGTGCGTTGTACAGAGATTCGTATATTTTAGAGTTTAAGTTCTTTGTACCGAGATTAGTCTATTTTCTAGTTTACGTGCGTTGTACAGAGATTTGTCTATTTCACTACTTACATAAGCTATTTCTTAAATAAGCTAACACATATTCATAATAAAGGTCCGCATTTATTGGCCTCATGACAGGGCCGTAGACGAATCATTTCTTAGGAAGGTGAAGGGATTTACCTGAAAAATATTTAAATAGTAGTACCTAATTTGTTGATGGGAATTATTTAAATTACTTTTTCGGAGATAAACCGGTTACAAAGAAGGCCGCGGGGGGGGGGGGGAACTGCTCCTAATTTTAGTATCTTTCTTAGTGTACAAATTGTTATATACCACTTTGTAAGAGAAGAGGTTGAACCCAGAACCCCCCCCCCTCCCCTTCAAATATACGACCCTTCGATAAAATTAGAACATTTATAATACAATATAACAGTTTTAGTTACAAGCACCTCTTATAGTGAGATACGTTTCTTTCAACCGCGGACGTTAGTTCGATTTGGTTATGTCAGAGCTTTTACCATAAAAACTAATGGACGTTCTGGTCCAGTCAATCACAGCCTCCGAAGTACGTTCTACAAAACAGCACCTACGTGGAACACAGGTTATTGATGTTTCACTTGAACACAACAGACGGACTGTTACTATGGGGTTATGAAATACATCATAATCCCTTAGTCTTAGTGATAGTCCGTCTGTTGTGTTCAAGTGTGTGCCATGTGATGTATTCTCTCTAGAACGTTGCCATCCCAATGAACTCTCTGAACCCTTTTCTGTCTTGAGCGATGCGGCTTGTATTTTCCAACGACGTATTCATATTATCTTTAATGTCTTCAGTTCAACATCTTCTTGGTCTGCCTTTCCTCCTCCGTCCAGGTGCTCTCTTCCCTCCATTATTCGTCTTCCTAAACAGTTGTGTTTATATGACCAAACAGGAGTAGTTTTCTTTTTGCTATTAAGGACTTCATTCATGTGGAACATCAAAAACATGTGTTCTACGTAATTACTATTGTTGTTCCATTTCACTGCAGTATTATCTTATATTGATTGTTATATTCACCACAGTAGTCATTATACAATACAATATACACAATCGAGAGGAAAATAAACAAAGAGACAAGTGCCGTCTAAGAGAGCATATTGGATAGTTTGACATCAGGCGTATGGTAGTCAGCAGTGAATCTTATTGTAACCAATAGAAGGCCTACTCGTAGAATTCATACAAGCTTGTTTACGTCATATTTTCCAATATTTCAGTGCATTTTGTTGATTGACGTTACCAGGCAACACAAAGTATATACATAATAACCAACGAAAAGCATGGTAATAATCACAATCTGAAGGCTTGTTTTGATTCTGTTTGTAGGTCTTGTATTGGTATGAGTCAGCATCCGATACATATTAGGGAGATTGAATTCTTGGTAGATCAATAATCCTTTTCTCTAACCCAGACCGGCAAATGATATTAAGAATTATGTTACAACTATACACTGTTCATTCTAAGAATGAAGTAGGTCCGTGTTTCTGATTGGTTGTTGGACGCCAAACGCATAAATGAAATGTTAAGTGCGAAATAATATAGTTCATTAATACATAATACCGTTCTGAATTTCAATCTATTATTTCTAAGTGAAAAATGTTTATCACAATAGTAATGTATGTTTTACATGTCTGTCACAATAGTAATGTATGTTTTACATGTCTGTCACAATAGTAATGTAGGTTTTACATGTCTATCACAATAGTAATGTATGTTTTACATGTCTGTCACAATAGTAATGTATGTTTTACATGTCTGTCACAATAGTAATGTAGGTTTTACATGTCTATCACAATAGTAATGTATGTTTTACATGTCTGTCACAATAGTAATGTATGTTTTACATGTCTGTCACAATAGTAATGTATGTTTTATATGTCTATCACAATAGTAATGTATGTTTTACATGTCTGTCACAATAGTAATGTATGTTTGACATGTCTGTCACAATAGTAATGTATGTTTGACATGTCTGTCACAATAGTAATGTATGTTTGACATGTCTGTCACAATAGTAATGTATGTTTTAAAATACATTTTCGTATATCTTTCTTATTCCATGATAAATTACAATGACTGCTGTTATATCGTTGCCATTGCACAAAGAGGTCAGGGGGCAACCATTATAGTTCCTTACATAATGTTAAATGTTCTAAATAATTAATTGTTATTGTTTTTAAACGTCACCAGCTGTATAAAAAAACGCCTGTTGCCGCGGAGTAATATGTGGTTGTGTTTTGACCCACTTCAATCTTAGAATGAACAGAGTTTACATTATTTTATTTCGGTATTTGACAGTAGAGTAGTATTAGAATGTCAGACTTAATTGCTTGTAGAATATATATTTGATTTCAGTCCTTGAACACAAGTGTTTTCAGATTATTGAGATTATTTCAATTTTGTGAATGGATAAATAATCATTTATTCCGATTTTAATTTCTATTTCGACCTAAGAAACATCTAGCAAAGAAAGATTGGATGACAGAAGATATCTTAAAGTTGATAGAACAAAGAAGAAAGTTAAAAGATGCCATTAGAAAATATAACAGAATAAACAAAGAAATTAAACATAAATGTATTACAGCCAAAGAGGAATGGTTAAATGCAAAATTCTGTGAAATAGAAAAATAATATCTGGAAATACAAAGAACATTACAAAAATAATAAATGAATTAACAGGTAGAACGAAAGTTCACAAGACTACGTGTCTGATGTAAAAATAAGGGTATATGGTAATAGGAAAAAATGAAATCATGCACAGATGGGAAGAATACATTAAGGAAGCCGACAAAGATAGTAGAAATGTAACAGACATACAGTACAACACCGAAGGCCCACGTGTATTAACGTCAGATATGGAAGAAGCTATACAACACTTGAAATACAATAAATTTCCTGGACCAGATAATATAAATAATATAATAAAGAAGAATTAGTAGTGCTGGGGGAGTATGACATAGAAATAATCACCAAACTGTTAAATGACATCTATAACAGTGGCAATATCACATCTGATTTATTACACTCAATATTCATAGCCTTACTGAAGAAATATGGTGCAGTAGAATGTGAAGGTAGCCTTCGTGTGGACACCAGACGGTAAAAAGAAAACAGGGAAGACCAAAAACAACGCTCAGAAGTACATTTATGAATGCAATAGGTATAAACGAACACGACCTGCAATCCCTAGCAACTGACCGACAGGCATGGAGAACTATGACATCCGCCCTATGTACCAAACTTGGCAACTGACCGACAGGCATGGAGAACTATGACATCCGCCCTATGTACCAAACTTGGCAACTGACCGACAGGCATGAAGAACTATGACATCCGCCCTATGTACCAAACGTGGCAAAAGAGGCACTGACTGAGAATGTGAAGACCATCGAATATTCAGCCCTATGAGCCAGATTACCAAGATCCTACTTCGTATAATCATGAGACGAATAAGAGGAAAATTAAAACCAGAAATTGCAGAAAAACAATGTTAGTTAGTTAGTTAGTCAGTCAGTCAGTCAGTTAGTCAGTCCGTCAGTTAGTTAGTTAGTTAGTCGTCGGATCATCAGCACTGCACATTGGACACATCCATAGTTGCTCCGATCTCTCGTTGAGTGTATCCGCCATTACACTTCTGCTGACAGTACCTGTCCTATGCTGGTTGAGCATCATTCTTCTGCGCCCTCCAAAATGTTCACTTCTAGAATCACCACATTTCAATCACTGATCTTTAATCCAAGCCATTGAAAAGTAATCATCATCCACATTAGTCTCACTCTCGCGTATTATATCTCTTAAGGAATTCAAAACGTCAGCGCGATCCATTGCCCCATCGCCTTGTGTTTCAATCGCGCATGATGCCAGTTGATCCGCTCTTTCATTGCCTCGAACGCCCACATGTCCCGGCACGAAAATAATTGTAACCACTTTCATGCTCGCCTTTCTCAAGACCTCAATCCACTGTTCGCGAACGAGACCCACTTGTACCTTCTTAATCATACACATAAAGTCACTCAAGATGCAGATCTGCGTTACCTTCTGTGTGCATAGCCACTCAAATGCCCTGGTCACCGCCATAGTCTCCATGGTCATACTACTCGTAGTGACCGCAAAGGCACCACTCTCCTCCTTGATGGTTTTACCTGCGCACTGAGCTGTGAAAGCCCAAGCACTGCGAACATGCCTAATCACAGATCCATCATTGTATATAATCACATCCCCCTCTTTGGTATTCTCACTGACCAAAGCCTACACTTCTTTCTCCACAGCTGTGTAGAAAAACAATGTGAATTTGTTGAAGGAAAATGCACAATAAATGCCCTTGATATTATATGAACATTGATAAAGAGAACAATAGACGTACAAAATTATCTATACTTGTGTTTGATATAGTAAAGCATTTGACAAGATGAAGTATTCAGAAGTGATACAAATGTTAGAAAAACTAAATGTTGATGGAACAGATCTAAATATAGTAAAAAAAATTGTATTTGAAACAAACTGCTGCAATGAGGGTTGACAGTAAAGTGGGAGAATTCCAAACAATATATTATTTGATTTACCTGCTTGAAGAAACACCAAAATGATCACCAAATAGGGAGAACAACTAAATTTAACTACAGTTTCGACAAGAAGAGAAATCAATAAATCTAGCTATACTTTCTCTAAGCAGAGAAATCAATTATTTATATTTGTTTTTTAGACATCAAGTACACGCAATGTATACACATTTGAGGATTTCCAAAAACAAATCAATTTTTTAGGTAATTGTCCAATAAATATGTTGAATTCAAATAAATATCTTGAATTTCCCCATAAAAATATGTAGAATTTACCCATAAAAAAATATGTAGAATTTACCCATAAAAAAATATGTAGAATTTCCCCATTAAAATGTGCAGAATTTTCCCATAAAAGTATATTGCATTTTTCCATTTAAAAATGTAGATTTTTATCACACAAAATATGTAGATTTTCTCATTAAAAAATTTGTAGAATTTTCCATAAAGATGTGGTGAATTTCCCGATAAAAATATGTCGAATTTCTCTAAAAATATATTGCATTTCCCCATAAAATGTATTTTCCTTAAATCTTTCATCTACTTTTTCTCTTGCGTCCGTTTCCAAACTGCTGCTGTTGACAGGATCTAATCCAGAAGAAGAGAACGAGTTTTGTTATGGTTTACAGCTTGGCTCTGATATCTGTGTCTTTCAGCTTAATACATCACATATCCACTTAACATCTGCGTCACTTTGACCAATGGATACGACAGTTGCACCCCCAAACCTCCCCAGTCGCCTCTTACGACATGCATGGCATACTACAGTGCTTCTAAACTGTATTAGTGTTTTGCTATGACTCCACACACCCGTTTCAATCTTGAACAATTACGCACCTACTGAAAGCATTGTTTACATTATCTCTGGTCAGATTCATCTGTGTTCATATCTGAACCTTCTATGTTTTTTTTTATCACACTATTCTTCTTGATTAAACTTGAATTATTATTTCATGTTTTCTTGTTGCTACCAAATTTCATTATTTGAAACTTATGTATGAATTTGAAACTTATGTATGAATTTGAAAAATTGTAACAGAATCTGAAATTGTATTGTTCAATTCTTGCCCAATTTTGGGACTATTTTATAGGGTGAGTGGGTGAAGCCTGGTAAAAATTATTTTGACATTTTTACGCTGAAGAGAGAAGGAGGGATTTTCTGAAGTCTTGACATTTTTGACAAAGAGGTGTTGAGGGAATGTATAAATTGACAAACGTGTGTTCAGGTGTTGAGGGAATGTATAAATTGACAAACGTGTGTTCAGGTGTTGAGGGAATATATAAATTGGAGGGGTCTCTAAGTTAGAAATTTGTTACTGAAGCTCAACTTCGATGTTTGACCAATGTACGTATATAGTCTGTTATATAGGTACAAGAATTGGCGACTCATAATCTTGGATAGATAGACTGATGAGTGACATGTATGAGTCAAAAAGGTTGTCCGTGTTCGACAACATCGCATTCACTAAATAAAGATGCGATTTACTCAAAACTTTCAGCGTGTATATTCTCGTCATGTCAAGACAATAATCAAGTCAATAAATCAAGTAATGAATATGGACTGGATATAAATATCCAAAAAGCAAAAACCATGATAATCAGCAAAGACACAGAAGAACAGGAGCTATACATAAACATAATGGAGAGAAACTACAACAAGTAAATCATTATCAATATCTTGGACACAGTCACAAATGATGGCAGATGTGAAACAGAAGTTAAAAGGAGAATAGGAATGGCTAAAAGTACCTTCATTGACATGAGGAAATTATTAATGTCTAAACAAATTACAAAGTTAAAAATGAGAATTATAAAATGCTAGATCTATTCTATATTAATGTATGGATCAGAAACATGGACACTAAATAAACAATTAGAAGACAAAATTGATGCCTTTGAGATGTAGAAGAATAGGGAGAACATCATGGAAAGAGAAGAAAACAAATAAAGATGTACTAAAAGCACTTAATATGAAGAAAGAACTACTAAGAGAAATAAAGATCAGGCACATACAATATTTTGGATACATTAAAAGACATAACACCTTATTGAAGACCTTACTTGAGGGTAAAGTCAAAGGGAAGCGAGCAAGAGGTAGGCAAAGATACAAGTGGGAGAGTAACATCACACGATGGACAGGTTAGTCTAGCAGAGTGCACCACCAAAACAAGAGACAAGAGATATTGGAGATACGTTGCAGCCAACTTTGGTTGCGGAGACGGCATTTGATGATCATGATGATGATGATGATGTCAAGACTTTCAACTTGCATATTCTCAAGCAAATATGACTATGAACCTATCGGTCGACACACAGACAACAACAACAACAACACACACAGAAACACACACAATTCACAGGTATTTAAATTCCTCGAGAGCCACAAAGGAATAACATTAGTACGTGCCAGAAGGCTCCTTTACTGCAATGATAACATCAGGCCTACATATAAACATAAATAACACATACAAATAGACAAGGTTGCTTTAAGATGTGACATGAGTAAACGAATATACAAGTTGAAAGTCTTGAGTAAATTTACATCTGTTTTTATGCATGTGGTGTGGTCGAAAATGGAAAATTTATCGACTCAAGGTGAGTGGGTGCCATCTGAGCGTACATGGTTCAAATCATGTTTGCTGTATGATTTTTCTTCATCAATAAATCCTCGATGCGTTTATATATTATTCATTCATTCACGTCACATCTGAAGCAGCCTTCTTTATGTGTTTGTGTTATTTATGTTTATTGGTAAATCTAATTTGGTTATTGTAGTATTGAGACCTCCTGGCACTTGCTAATGTTATGCCCTTGTTATCCTCGAGGAATTTGCATACCTGTGCAGTGTTTATACTGCTGTCTGTGTGTCGACCAACATATCCATATTCATAGTAGTTTGAGAATACACACGTTCGAAGTCGTGACAAAAATCACATCTTTATTTAGAGATGCGTTGTGGCTGAAGGCGGAAAACGCGTTTACTCAAGTTGCGAGGTGAGTGGGTGCCATCTGATCAGACCTTGTTCAAATCCCGTTTCCTGAATGATTATTCTTTATGAATAAATCAGCAATGCTTCTATATTATATTAATCAATGGCATGCATGTTGTATGTAGGTCAAGTGCTCATTCCTTCTAGACCTGATCACTTCTGACATGTGTCACTTGTTTTACGATATTGATTATATACCACACCCTTCTTTACTGATCTATACGCGTATGATG
The DNA here is from genome assembly GCA_034231615.1 of Meghimatium bilineatum. Lineage (NCBI taxonomy): Eukaryota > Metazoa > Mollusca > Gastropoda > Stylommatophora > Philomycidae > Meghimatium > Meghimatium bilineatum. Next base: position 10,562,090 of record CM067312.1, on the reverse strand, counting down.
AGTGCAGTTGGGTGGGGGTGGATGAGTGTAGACCTGAGACTACGTACGTTTATGACAGCAGGGTTCGTTTTAATCAAAGTCTTTCTTTGGATCCAGGAATAGAAATACTGTTCCACTTCAAATATTTATATTGTTTTTACAAATTCGTTTTGATGTTTCCTGTTACGATAATATTCATTAATATTATATAGATATGTATGTGTGTGTAACTTGCTTATGTTCTTTTTATCTCGCCCATGTGATAACTGGAGCCTGGACGTATAATTCAGACTGAAAAGAATAGTGCCACTGCCTTCATTCCAGGCATGTCGTAGGAGGCGATTAAGGGATGTTGGGGGATATGATAACAACCTGTCACCTGTGAAAAAAAAATCACCATTATCACTGCCTGTCTTGTCTCAATTTCTGACTTCTGTATTCTATCAAATAATATACTCATGGGTTATCGTGGAGCGCGTGGGCGTATGGCTAGAACTCCAGCTTCAGAATCCTCAGGTCCCGTATTCAATTCCTGTACATGTCGTGGTGACAGCTATGGCAAAGCGGCTTTTATTTTCAGGCTGGCGGAAATGCACATGAGTTCATCAATGGATGTCCTTCTGGTGTTCACAGGAATGAATTATTTTCATTGGATAAATCTTCCAGTGTAGGGTAATAACCCTAAACAGGAAGTAGGTGGCTGTGGTAACACTGGACAAATGTCAAGATATACACAAATAGTCCCTGTATCTCGTTGTTAATTTGTTTTATGTTTCATTGGATACCCGTATGTTTTTCACTAGGATGTCCACTAGGATAAATACCTCGCTAGTTACAATCACTTAAAAGAAACATCCTGAGTCTTCAATCTGTGCTTGGACATTCACATCTGGACATTCTGTGGCTGTTTGTGTGATATCCCGAATTATGTGATATAATTTATCTCACCAACATTAAATTGATACATTCTTATTACACGTTCCTCACAATATCTCACGTGTTAGGTCCAGCTTTGCGTCCAACTCTGTGCTGGAAAGGTATAGATCCCGTCCCGGAAGGCTAAGTTACCTGGTTCTAACACCGCCTCCGCATTTGTACCCCTCACATCGTTCAGACAGTAATGGCAACCTACTGGCGTATGTATATTGCCTATAAGAGCATTAACGTCAACATATCCATGATTCGTCGGTACGAAATAAATAGTACAGTTTTATGAAACAAGGACATCCATAATTGTAGCAATCAATGTTTGGTAGAAATGAAGCAGTTATACCAAATTACGTGAAATTGCACTAATTTTCATATTTTACATGCAAAATTAAGGCAATGTAGCCAATTACCGAGAGATTCAAACAAATTGCGCGGAATCTGAGAGATATGCACAAACGAAATTACCATCCGCTACTTTATTGTATCGGGAAAAGATGTATCTATTTTCAGGAAAAACACCATTTGAATGAATATATATATATATATATATAGTTTTTAATGTGAGATTTCGAAATAAGAAAGCGGGTAGGAAGCGAGAAGGAGAGAAGATTGAGAGAAAAATTAATGGCTCCATTGCAACATTTTCTTTTATGATGCACATCAGTTTAATGACGCCCATGTGGCAACCTTGGCCACATAATAGTTCAGGGTGCACACAATAGTTCAGGGTGCACACAATAGTTCAGGGTGCACATAATAGTTCAGGGTGCACACAATAGTTCAGGGTGCACACAATAGTTCAGGGTGCACACAATAGTTCAGGGTGCACATAATAGTTCAGGGTGCACACAATAGTTCAGGGTGCACACAATAGTTCAGGGTGCACACAATAGTTCAGGGTGCACACAATAGTTCAGGGTGCACACAATAGTTCAGGGTGCACACAATAGTTCAGGGTGCACATACTAGTTCAGGGTGCACATAATAGTTCAGGGTGCACATAATAGTTCAGGGTGCACAGAATAGGTAAGGTGCAAACAATATTCAGGCTGCACATAATAGTTCAGGGTGCACAGAATAGGTAAGGTGCAAACAATATTCAGGCTGCACACAATAGTTCAAGGTGCACAGAATAGGTAAGGTGCAAACAATATTCAGGCTGCACACAATAGTTCAGGGTGCACAGAATAGGTAAGGTGCAAACAATATTCAGGCTGCACACAATAGTTCTGGGTGCACACACTAGTTCAGGGTGCACACAATATTAAGGCTGCACACAATAGTTCTGGGTGCACACAATAGTTTAGGGTGCACACGATAGTTCAGGGTGGCACACGATAGTTCAGTGTGGCACACGATAGTTCAGGGTGCACACGATAGTTCAGGGTGGCACACGATAGTTCAGGGTGGTACACGATAGTTCAGGGTGGCACACGATAGTTCAGGGTGGCACACGATAGTTCAGGGTGGCACACGATAGTTCAGGGTGGCACACGATAGTTCAGGGTGCACACGATAGTTCAGGGTGCACACGATAGTTCAGGGTGGCACACGATAGTTCAGGGTGGTACACGATAGTTCAGGGTGGCACACGATAGTTCAGGGTGCACACAATAGTTCAGGGTGCACACAATAGTTCATGGGGGCACACAATAGTTAAGGGGGCACAGAATAGTTCATGCATGTCGTAGGAGGCGACGAAATAAAGTTGGTGTGAGGGTGGGTGGGATTACAAACTAATATTTTTGGAAAAAATCATTGTCACTTCACGTCTTACCTTGATTTCTTACTTTTGTCTTACTTTTGTCTTACTTTTGTCTTCTATCAAATAGTTCCCATAAATGACAGAGAATTGCATATTTGTCCTTTTGTGACAGAGTACTAGGTAACGGGAAATGTGGCAGAGTACTAGGTGACGGGGAAATGTGGCAGAGTACTAGGTGACGGGAAATGTGGCAGAGTACTAGGTGACGGGAAATGTGGCAGAGTACTAGGTGACGGGAAATGTGGCAGAGTACTAGGTGACGGGGAAATGTGGCAGAGTACTAGGTGACGGGAAATGTGGCAGAGTACTAGGTGACGGGAAATGTGGCAGAGTACTAGGTGACGGGAAATTGTAAGTGTGTCATCACTTCAGATGGGGCAACAGATCTGACGTTAGAATAATAACTAAGTTGGCTTAGGCGTATATGGCAGGAAGTAAGCAGATTTGACGTAAGAATAATAACTAAGTTGGCTTAGGCGTATATGGCAGGAAGTCAACAGATTTCACGTAAGAATAATAACTAAGTTGGCTTAGGCGTATATGGCAGGAAGTCAACAGATTTCACGTAAGAATAATAACTAAGTTGGCTTAGGCGTATATGGCAGAAAGTCAACAGATTTGACGTAAGAATAATAATTCAGTTGGCTTAGGCGTATATGGCAGGAAGTCAGCAGATTTGACGTAAGAATAATAACTCAGTTGGCTTAGAAGTACATGACAGGAAGTCAACAGATTTGACGTAAGAATAATAACTCAGTTGGCTTAGACGTACATGACAGGAAGTCAACAGATGTGACGTAAGAATAATAATCTTGTTGGCGTAATCGTATATCGAGCACTCCTGGCAGGAAGTAATTATTCCAGGATATACGGCCACACTGGAATGACTCACTTCCGGGACTTAGCATGCATCCATAAATCTAACACAACCATGTCTTTGTGACAGCAAACACTATATGGCACTATATGTCACCTCGGTTATTCACCTGAGGAGGTCCTAACCTTTGTCAAAAGGGCTGTAGGCTAAAAACTACCTGTTCACAGCTAAAGGGATTATTTCATCATCATCAGCATCATTTGTTAACTGAATATTTCAAGTGTATTAGTTTATTATTTGTTTAACATGTTTACAGTTATATAATATTGTTGTCTGGGATGTTGTAATGTGTCTTGGGCCTACGTTGTTTGATTAAAGGAGGGTGGGGTAAAATTGTTCAGCTAAATACTAAATCACAAACAAACTAACAATGTTTTAAAACTCAACATTTCATTGTATAAACCTAACTCAAGTGAAACCAAAGTAAAACAATGATTTAAATAACTTTGTTGTAAAAATAACTTACACATTTTTTTTACATATGTAAATACACGATGTATATTATACCAAACAAAATGATTATCTTCAGTGACGAGAATAGTCAGGGAGGTTCCAGACGGCAGCCCATGTGAGAAGTGTCAAAAGCTATATATACGGAAGCGGAAACTATGAAAAGGGGGTGGTGGTTGTCCAGGGAACCACAAAGGGTTGGTTGGTTGGTTGCTAATCTATCCGCTTATGCTCTTTGGCCCAATTCCATCGTGTGATACTATCGTGTGTTTGTGAGATTTTGTATTTTTCTATAAGCCAATGAGGTGTTGTGATTTCTCCCTTGACACGACCACTCCTCCAGTCGACTCAGCTGAAAATGAGTACCTGACGCATGAGTTAGGGGAGGTAAAAAGAGCAAGGAAGGGAACTGGCCACCCCACCTAATAGTTGCTGCGGCTTAGTACATGAAGAGTTATCTTCATCCCCGACGGCAGGTTGCTGCCATGGGACATACCTTTACCTATGAGGTGTTCTTCTTCTTCTTCTGCGTTCGTTCTCAAACTCCTGCAGATTAGCAGGATGTAGACCGGAGAACGGAATGCGTTGTGTCATGGTTTACATCATTGCTGCAATATCTGCGCCTTTCGGCCTGACACATCTGACTTCAACGTGGCTTTGGGTTACTGACCCTATATGGGATGGGACAGCGAACTCCATCGCCTTTTACGACATGAGTGGAAGATAAACAGTGTTGCTATTCTTTGCTCCCATTTCGAGCCCCGGCAACACACGGGCGTATGAGGTGTTCATTGTATACCAACATGAAAACTGTGAACGTAAAATTAAGCAAGAATTATCATAAATCTATGTGTACATATTTCATAGTTACGGAAGTTATCATTATGTATACGTTTAGAAATTCACTGAAAGAGACTGCACATACGGATGTACTGGAATGAAGTAATATCGACTCATTTAATCTAAATCCACATGATATTCCTAATTTCAGCTATTTTCAGTGCTGTTTATCTTCTCCTATCTTCCATCTATCGTATCCACCTGTTCCACATCCATCTTGATTCTATAACATGCCGCACTTTCAGGTTTTAAAACACAATTCAGGAGATCAAATGAGACAAGTTGTAAGTTGTATATTGTAACATTTTGTTGTCAATATGTATTCAGTCCTAGTCATTTAGTCAGAAAGCATGTTTTTATCATGAATTTAGTCAGAAAGCATGTTTTTATCATACATTTACAAGCAATTTTAAGATATTTACTGCCAAATGTTGCTTCTGGCACTATTATTGGTGTGCAGTATTTATTGTCACAATATATCTGCTTCAATAAATTCCTGTTGCATGATTCTTTTATCGACGTTATATATTAGTAAGAATTCAGTTTGTATACGCAGTATTTCCCTATATCAACATAGACAGACCTTTGTAACGCGTCGTAAGTTATGTTATGTTTTTGTTAAAGGCATTTTGGTAGAAACATCGGCTTTTCGTGTTATCATGTGTGTTACCAGTGATTAACAAAACTGTATTACCCTGCTCTCCAAGTTTTGCCTGTTTTGGATTATGGTTTTACTGCAGTTATTAACTCATATCGAAATTATTCTTGATGCATTAGCTTAGATCACATCTAGAGCGTGTTCCAGTTTTTGTTCTATGTTTCATCTATTGATATGTAATTAGTCGGATGTGTCCGGCCATTTCCGTAGTGAAAACAGCAACACACCGTATATCCGTGTCTCTGGACAACATGGAAATCTATAGTAGTAGAAACATTGACCTGCAACAATAGACCCAGCAGGAGTTTTAGAACGATATGAAGTTATAATAACATCTATTTACATGAAATCTACACAGATCAAATATAAAATCTACGATTTGAATCTCTATATGAAATCTACAAAGATATTAAATATGTATAAAATATACGATTTCAATCTCCAATAATTGTGATTGTTTCGTTTCGCAATACACCATTGGAATTTTTTTGTAAATTGTTTGGTAACAATTGTATAAAAGAACACATACTACAGGAAGAAAAATGTTAAATAAATATGTCATTACATGCCATGTCATTGCATGTTTAATAAATGACATTGCATGTTGAAGGAATACATCATTGTATGTCATGTCATTGCATATTTAAATTGAGTTAATGAATGGCATTGCATATTCACTTAATACGTGATTGCATGTTGCCTGAATATATTATTGCGCGTTGTCTGAGTTAGACATTGCACGTTGACTTAGTTAGACATTGCACGTTGACTGAATTAGACATTGCACGTTGACTGAATTAGACATCGCACGTTGACTGAACATGTACGCATGAGCTTATTTCACTATTGTGGCACACAATTTAAACAATTGCTTTCCGCCTGCTTTCATTGTATCCGTAGTACATATGTGTGTATCTGTAGTACATCTGTGTGTATCCGTAGTACGTGTGTGCATCTGTAGTACATGTGCGTGTATCTGTAGTACATCTGTGTCTATATGTAGTACATACATCTGTGTATATATATATACATGTGTGTATATGCAATCCATTTGTTATTATCTGCAGTACATATGATTGTATCTGTAGTACATGTGTGTATATCTGTAATGCATGCGTTTATATATTTAGTATATGTGTGTGTATCTTTAGTATATGTGTTTGTATCTGTAGTAGATATGTGTATCTGTGTTTATTATAAATCAGATAATTCGTCAGCGTTATTATGTGAATTCATGTTTGAAGGATAAAATAAAGGTAAGATGTGTTACAAGTCACAGCTTCACTGAAAATTGTTTATTCATAAGTGTTCACCAGCACGTAATGATGTGAAGATTTTAAATGCATCTCTCGAGGCAAAGTTCGCTAGGAAAATATAATATGATATTTGACATTGACAAATATTTAATGATATCTATTATTTTTTAAAAAATTTTTTTTTTAAAAATGCCCGGCTGTGTGGCGAAGTGGTACAGAGCGAGTCTGTGACGGCAAAGGTACCGAGTTCGTTCCTCACCACAGGCAATTGTGCATCCGGACCGTTCAGAAAGCAATGGCAACCTACTGAACGTATTTATATTGCCTAGAAAATCACCACAGCCAACAAATGCTGGGTTGATAGCTACGTCCTGGATAGGATATGCTACCAATTATTAAAAATTGAATTTGATATTTAGCGCTAAAAATTTAATATGATATTTAGAAATAAAAATAGAATATGATATTTATCGTTAAAAAACAGTGCATAATAAAAATAACGATTCTCCTCTCCCCATTTTTTTATAGAGTAGATTACTGACAATCTAGTATATTTGCAAAAAGAAACAAAATATCAAACACAACATGACCATTTATATTTATTTCAAAATCCCCCTTCACCAATCCCCCCTTAAACAAGATGGCAATCTACGGCCCTGAATGGTCAGCTGCTAGCAGTTGGTCACAAACAACTGGATTATTAATTTATTATTATAATTATTTCGTAAAAGGAGGTGGCAAAAAAAAAAATGAAAAACGCTTGTATATTCTGTAAATGATATACATTTATAAATTAAACTTGGGTGATGAATATTTGTATAAACTAGACATAGTCATTCGTTGTAGCAAAGCGAATGAAATACTGGGTAAATTATCCCCTTTATTGCAACACAAAATGATACCAATGTCAACAAAAAAACCATCTTATTCAAAGTATCTTCATTACAATCCTGTGCTGCCAATGTCAAACATGGTCCTTAACAACAAAACATAAGAGACAACTGGTTGCAACAGAGATGAGATGTCTGAGAAAAGCCACAGGAGTGACCAGAAGACACAGAATTAGAAACGATGTCATAAGAGAAAGAGTGGGTGTCATATCAATTCTACAATACATACAAAACCAATAGATACAATGGTTTGGTCACCTGGAAAGAATGCCGTGTGATTCATTAGTTTATAAAGCATATACGAAGAGAGGAGAAGCAGAAAGAAGTGCCAAGGGTAGACCCCGAGTACGCTGGATCGACAACATCAAAGAGACATTACACGAACACCAAATAACATTATCTGAAGCTGCTAGAAAAGCGAGAACAAGAACATTGTATCTCCCTCGACACCCGTAAAGGGTAAAAGAGGAAGGAAAGAAGAAGAAGATGAATATTTTGTTGGAACAACCCTATTCGTTGGTCCGGTGGAGTCTATTAATGGTAGGATCAGTGTTGGGATTTCTGTTTTGCAAGCAAGAAGTGAAGTGTACTTCACACAATTTTTCGCACAGTACTTGTGCAAGGCCCAGAGTGCCACGTGTATGAGCTGATGTCTGAGTGCGTGTTTGGAAGCGGTTGCGCAGATGCTTCAGTACAATATGACGATCTTGAGTTAGTTGTTTTATTAGAGGTTGTACGGGTCTGGCGCGGTCATTGGTGGTACCTGTTGCCTGAATTACTTAGTACAGTCTTATTATAGTGAACTTGTCACAATTAAAATGCCTGGCAATTTCTCTGGTCGTTATTCCACTGACAAGCATACCCATAGCCAATAAAGGCATGACAAAAAATAAAACATAAACAAGTCTTCTTTCGATAAAACCCAGCCTTTCACTTCTCTAAACTTTATTAATGTGTTCTCAACATTGTGTCCGGTGTCATATTTTATTTATTTGCTGTAAAAATTCGAAAGAAACATCACATCAACAAAACAATAGGACTACTCGAACTACATCACCTGCACGCGTACTGGGTTGAAAAATCACTCACGTACATACACATTTTAAACATGAAAACCGCCTGTGTGTTGCCGGGGTCCGAAAGGGAAGCAAAGAATAGCAACACTGTTTACCTTCCACGCATGTCGTAAAAGGCGACTAAGGAGGTTATGGGATTGAGTTGGCTGTCCCATCCCATATATATATAGGGTCAGTGACCCAAAGCCATGCTGAAGTCGGATGTGTCCGGCCGAAAGGCGCAGATATCGCAGCAACGCTGTAAACCATGACACATCGCATTCCGTTCTCCGGACTACATCCTGCTATCCTACAATCTGCAGGAGTTTCAGAACGAACGCAGAAGAAGAAGAAGAAACATGAAAACAGATCACGTTATTTTTTCTATGATTTATTAATGGTTACTTTTATATATACAAGATGTGTGTTTATTGTTGCAGAGAAGTTATCGCCACCTGGAACATGGCAAGATTATAGTCTATGCGACATCTATGACCGTTGTCAGGGAAACAGATGAACGCTGCAGGAGTGTTCGACGGTTGCTCCAGAATCATATGGTAAATGTTAACTGTATTCAACATTATTCTAGTGTGTTTAATCTTTAAGCCCTTCATGCTACACGTGGTTGGTGCACGGATGCACAGAGTTAATGTGACTAAAATAGTATTGATAGATACAGTATGTGACTAGAGTACTGGAGTTGACAAATAACCACTTGTCTACTCCCGTACTTTATCCACGTATGTACCACAGCACTATAACCAGGTGAATATTCCAGTACGTTAACCACGTATCTATTCCAGTACTTTAACCACTTGTCTATTCCAGTACTCCAACCACTTATCTACTCCAGTATTCTAGTCACTTACTATGTGGTTCTGTCAACATGACGAAATTGTAAAACATAGACATAATAAAACAGAATAGTAAATAAACATTATGTAAACGTGGAAAAGAATAAAAATAAACATATAAACATGGAACAGAATATTAAATAAACATTATGTAAACATGGAACAGAATATTAAATAAACATTATGTAAACGTGGAACAGAATATTAAATAAACATTATGTAAACGTGGAACAGAATAAAAAATAAACATGTAAACGTGGAACAGAATATTAAACAGCGCATCAAACTTTATTTATGGACGTCATATAACCCGTATTGCTGGAGCCCCAAACTTTATTTATTTACGTCGTATAATCCGTGTCGCAGGAGCCCCCAAACTTTATTTATGGATGTCGTATAACCGGTGTTGCAGGAGCCCAGAACTTTATTTATGGATGTCGTATAACCGGTGTTGCAGGAGCCCCCATGGAGAGAGAAGAATAGTGTCATTGTTATGTGCCAAGCATGTCTCAAGAGACGAATAAGGAGGTTTCATGGATGGAATTAACTGTCTTATACCGTAGATGGTCACAGTGACTCAGAAGCCATGTTTAAGTCGGATTTGTCTGGTCGAAAGGTGCAGAAACCGCCGCCAAGCTGTAAACAATTGCACGTCGTATTCTGTTCTCTGCTCATCTGCAGGAGTTTGACAACAAAAGCAGAATTGTAAGTGGTATAGACGAATTCATTACTAAACAAGGCCATAGAATGTATAAAACCTTAGAGGTTCTAGGTTCTGCTTCTGTTCGTCGAACCACCAACCTGCATTATTTTCTAAGGTACAAATTCTGATATAACTAAACCGGACTAATATCATCAATTGAAATAAGCTTACCTAAAAAGTACTTGTAAACAACAATAAAACAAATATCCTGATCAACGAAATACGTATGTAATAACAGAAATCCGCTATATATAGGTGGAATCCCTCTTTAGTGCATTATTTTATCACAAATCTCCCTCTAAAATAAAACGTTTCAAAATTTCCAATTATATTTATTCTTTATTGTTTGTACTGTATAGTATATAACGAATTTGGACCCAAATATTAGTTCAGTTTGAAAAATTATTGTTAAATAGGAGATTTCGTTATAAACGTATGCGCTATAACAAAACTCCACTGTAATGTAGAGTAATTGCTTTTGTTTCTTCCATTGGTAGGTTAGATACGAGGAAAGAGATCTGTACATGAGTCAAGATATTCAACAAGAACTCTCTCAAAGACTCGCCGCTGAGGGTATCTTTAGGATACATCTTCCGCACGTATTTGCAGATGGGATCCATATAGGGGTGAGATATGTGAACATGTGTGTCGTGACCTTTGACTGTACTATAAGACCTCTCAGAGAAAGTAAACATGACATAGAAGTCTGATTTGTTATTATTCGTCGGTCAGACTTGGTCTTTTTTGGCGGGTGACTCTGGGTGTATAGTGACCAATGGGAATTACAACAATAATCAAAAACGTCACGAATGATGGGGTGATTACGTTCGGTTGAGAGGTCTATACTCGAGACGGTCATGCGTGTGTGATGTGTCAGATAAACAAATAATATCTAGTTAGTTAGTTAGTTAGTCGTCGGATCATCAAAATTGCAAACTGGACACATCCATAGTTGCTCCGATCTCTCCTTGAGTGTATCCGCCATCACACTTCTGCTGACAGTACCGGTCCTATGCTGGTTGACCATCATTCTTCTGCGCCCTCCAAAATGTTCACCTCTAGCAACACCGCATCTCAATCCCTGATCTTTAATCCTAGCCATTGAAAAGGAATCATCATCCACATTCGTCTCACTCTCGCGTGTTATATATCTTAAGGAGTTCAAAACGTCAGCGCGATCCATTGCCCCATCGCCCTTTGCCACAATCGCACACGATGCCAGTTGATCCGCTCTTTCATTGCCTCGAACGCCCCCATGTCCCGGCACGAAAATAAATGTAACCGCCTTCAAGCTCGCATTTCTCAAGGACTCAATCCACTGTTCGCGAACGAGACCCACTTGTACCTTCTTAATCATACTTATAGAGTCACTCAAGATGCAGACCTGCGTTACTTTCTGTGTGCGTAGCCACTCAAATGCCTTGGTCACCGCCATAGTCTCCATGGTCATACTACTCGTAGTGACCGCAAAGGCACCACTTTCCTCCTTGATCGTTTTACCTGCGCACTGAGCTGTAAAGGCCCAAGCACTGCGAACATGCCTAATTACAGATCCATCAGTGTATATAATCACATCCCCCTCTTTGGTATTCTCACTGATTAAAGCCTGCACTTCTTTCTCCACCGCTGTGGGACACCATTCTCTGCATTCCCTGCTAAGTGATATTACTACTCTCAAACAAGTTTCGAAATCTGTGGGTAGACCTATCCATTCCGCACCAACTGCCACATCCTGTAATCGGCACACGCTTTGTATTACATCTTCAGCACGTCCCATCCACGACCTTCCTCTCTTGAGTCTGCTGCCTTTAACTTTCTGTATTTCGGAATGCAACGGGTGTTCCTTATCTGCATGTATTTGAAGGTACGCCCGTGCACGGCAATACTGTAATCTATGCTCAGCTGTTGGGCAGTCCAGTAGGTATCGCATAGCTCTTGTCGATGTGTCTCTTGTGCATCCCAGAATGATACGCATTGCTGCATTCTGGACTCTATCCAGTCTTTCGATCTGAGTTTGGCTAAGAGTCAGAATTGCCAGTGCATATTCCACCACAGCCACTACCAAACCCTGGTACAAAAGAAATAACAATCTTTGCTCACATTGCGCAGCAGCCATAACCTTCATTGCTGCAAAGCCTTTGCCTGCCCTTATGATAATGTGGTCAACATGTTCCCTGAAACTCAGGCTTCTGTCAAAAAACACACCCAGATATCTCATTGTGCTAGTTCTTTCTAAACTTTTCCCGGACAACGAAACTTGTGGCATGGGTGTCTTTACCATGTGATTGTTCAAGGAAAACCACGTCACGAATGCCTTAGACGGATTAACCACTGCTCCCGTATCTCGACACCAATTTGTCAGTCTGTCCAGCTCCTTCTGTAGTTCCACGACGCACTCTTCTCGATTTCTGCCCTGTCTATACACCAGGATATCATCGGCATATGACATCGTTCTGCCAACACCTGTGATTTGATTGCCAGCGATATGTACTGCGTATACATTGAAAAGTACAGGAGATAGAGGCGATCCCTGTGGCAGGCCAGGGCTAATAACCGTTGGTGTAGATATCCAGTTACCACACTTAAGAACTACAACCCTGTGCATCAGGGCGGCGCCAACCCAACGCACGACAAAAGGATTAACTGCAAGATTTAACAGCTGGTGCATCAAGATATCCAAGGACACCCTATTGTACGCATCCTCAAGGTCTATTGCGACCGCACATGTCTCCATGCGCGAATCGAACCCCTCAAAAACATCCTGCGCAAATATGGCTGCATTTTGCCATGTCTTCTTTCCTGAACGATATCCTCCTAACAATGTTGGTAAACACTTATTTCTTTCAAGATAACACGATACCTTCCGGGCCACAATTTTTTCCAAAAGCTTGCCAATCGTATTCTGCATAGTTATTATTCTGTAGCCATGTATCCTGGTGTGGTCCTTCCCAGGTTTGTGTAGTGGAACTAAATAGCTGTGCAACCAGTCTTCTTTCACTGTGCCCTTTAGACGGCTATTATTGAACATGTCCGCCAACTCTCCCAACTCCTCATCCGTTCTTCGACTAATGTCATCGTATCTAATGCCATCTGGCCCTGGTGCTGTATTTTTTGTACTTTTCAGTGCCTTCCTGATTTCTTCAACTGTGATTAGCATATGGTTTTCCATGCTCAAGTTCCTACACGTGTCTGTGAGCGTTTTCCTGATTTCTTGATATGCCTCCACATTTCTCTGACCAATTTGTGCGGTGTAGTGTGCCAGCAATGCCGCACCTTTTGTCTCGTCCGTCTTCTGCCAGACGGTATCGTCGCTCTGGAAATCGGCAATAGTCACGCGTCTTGTGAGAAATAATATCTATAGACGACCTGCACATAGCAATAACAGAAGCAGGAAGACTGGCTCAAGATAGACAAGTTTCGAAAGGCTGTGATGACTGCTACATCCTGTTCAGGATATGCTACCTGATGATGATGATGATGATGATGATGACGATGATAGGTTATCTATGTTGTCTCATTATCAATCGTCTGCAAGTGGGTTATGACGTTATACGAGTTATCGTTTATACTTTTCGTGAATGAGCGTGAGTGATTTATGACGTAATATAGTAGATTGTTATAACAACTATGATAATGTAATGTTGTTACTGGTACCTATTGTAACTAATAAATAGTAAAAGTAATGTTAATTAGAAATAACAAAAACAAAGGTAACAAGAACTTTTTTCAAGTTACTGTCCAATAGGCAGCCATAGTGTGTGCTGCAGTTCATTGCGTGCGATTATGACAATAGTTTTAATTTTCTGTTGTTGCATGTCTCTGGTTTGTGAGCAGACGACTGAAAATACCAATTCTGGCATAGAATCTCTAGCTACATTTGGGACACGTATGATGGGAATTGAGCATTTGTTTTTATTTTGTCATTTCAGACAGGACGTATTATCTGTGACTGCATCTTGGCAATGCAAGCGCCTTTACTGGTGGTGCTCCTCCACACAGGACGATTCTGAGCAACATAGTCCCAGAATGTGGCGTCAATGTTGAAGCTTTTAGAGATACTTCGTGAGTCCGTGAAGGGTTTCTTCTGTCCACCAACCAGTCGCTTTCCCTTGTTGAGGAGCTCATTATATATCAGCTGTATTTTATGCATTTGACAGGCATAAACATAAGAATTGGATTAGATACGGCGTGTCCTCTTAGCGGATGTTTCGTTCATCAGCATGGGTCGACAAGATTTATTTCAAAAACGGTGCTCAACTGTTGAAGAACTAGTCTCATGTACCAATGCTATATATTTCCAACTGTGTCCGCAAGAATTGACCCTTTGTGATCTAATGACATAATTCCAGTTTAGATGGTTGACTATTTGGTGCTATCTCCAGGAATTATGAGCGATGTGCTCTTCCTTCCTATGTGCAGAGGGATGGTTTCTCAGAGCTTTCTTTCATACATAGCAACTTCAACTTTCGGCTTAGTGCAATGCCTATTGAAGGAGCCTTCTACTCAGATGGGGTATTCATCTAGATATAAAATTCTCAATTGTAGAATTGGACTTAAGTTGTTATGCTTCTGAGACGAGGTTCTGTTCACTAGCAACCGTAATCTCCCCTACCACGTATGATACCCATATGGGATGACTACCTTTCGCATGTGTATAGCTTTTAATATATCTATTTTTTTTCGTCTTTCTATCCAGGGCGCTGAAGAGCTAGAGAAATTAAATGAAGCTGGAGAGTTAAGAGGTTTGCTTGATACTTATCAGGTAACTAGTGATTATCATATATTTTGTGTATCATCTTGAAAGATTCTGTGATCTATCGTAAAACATCTGGCTTTTGAAAATCCAACTGTATAAGTCGCTGGTGCTTTCTGTTGTGCTATGTGGTTGTGAGAGTTGGACACTCACTACGGACATGGAGAAATGATTACAAGCTTTCGAGTACAAATGCTACAGACGAATTCTACGAATATCCTATAGGGAACATAAGACCAATGTGTACGTAAGAAATAAAGTAGAGATGTGTGCAGGTGTTCAGGAGCCATTGCTTTCAATAGTGAAACGACGAAAATTAGCATCGTTCGGACATGTATGCAGGCACGATTCCTTGTCAAAAACACTACTGCAGGGAACTGTCGAGGGAGGAAGAAGCAGAAGAGGCCAAATAAAGGGATGGACAGACAACATCAAGGAATGGACAGGGCAAGATATTTCCACACTCATCTGCATCGCTGAGGATAGAATTCGCTGGAGGACTCTGTGTGCTGAAGCATCCAATGTGGTACCTCTACGACCCTGAAGTGTTACTGGTTAATTGATTGATTGATTGATCTGGTTTTAAAGAGAAACACCTCTTAAAATTGTATACACAAAAATGGCGACGATATACGAGGATTCCAATCGATTTGTTTTAACGGGGGAGGGGGGATAATATTACAGTTTGCAGTACAGAGGATGCTCATTATAACAGTTTGGTCCGGACCGATACAATAGGTATGTTATAACAGAAATTCACTGTATACGGTAGACTACAAACAATATATCAAAAAATATTTGGGGAATTTGAAATTGTTGCTATATAGGGATATGCGATGTGCTAGAGGGATGTTTACTGTAATATGGTTTATGATTATAATTGAATGTTATTTTGTGTGTGTAACTCAGTTTATTAATGCAGATTTCAATAAACAAAAATAATTCATATATTCTCGGTACCATTTTTCAATGGAAGGACACAACCCCATACGTGCACAAACTGTATACTGGAAGGGCACAGCATCATATGGGCACACATGGCGTACTGGAAGGTCACAGCGCCATATGGGCACAAACGGTGTACTGGAAGGACACATCACCATATGGGCACAAACGGCGTACTGGAAGGACACATCACCATATGGGCACAAACGGCGTACTGGAAGGACACATCACCATATGGGCACAAACCGTGTACTGGAAGGGACAGCACCTTATGAACACAAAGCGAGTTGTTTTTAAATAACCGGTCACTGTAAGTATTACGTAGCGAACTAAGCATTCAAAATCTGCTTGTGGAAACTGAGAACCTATTGATTTGTCTAAAGCAGTGTTTCCCAACGTGGTGCCTACGACCCACAGCGGGGTAATTTAATTGTTCGTCAATTCGAAAAACAAAATATTATTTTGTATTTGAGTTTTAGTTGTCTATTATATGTTTAGAAAATGTAATTAATGTTAAATTATTTTTTTCCTAAAAATCATGTTTTGTGCCGTAAACAAGTTGTAATTATGCATCATTTAGGGAATCATTCAATTTTTAATATAAAACAATATGTATATGTTCCAAGGGGGGGGGGCGGGGCGTCATAAATTTAGAAAGACTTTTGTGGGGGCATGGTAAATAAAAGGTTGGGAAACACTATTCTAACGTGCAGTGACGTTACTTCAAAAAAAACTGATAATTTTTTTTCAATCCCGACACTCGTCCATCCAAATAAATTTGCTGTTAAGATTGCAAAATGTTCTGGCCCTTGAAACTTTTATATAAAACGCAATGTGGCACAATAGTCCTATAAGCCAGGAGTGGGCAAACTTTTTGTGCAGAGAGCGACATTGAAAATTGTAAAGCTATTCGAGGGCCGCATATAATATTATGTATGTTTTTGTTTAAAATTCTCGGTTAGTAATCAATTAAATATTTTTATTGTAAAGAAAGGTAGTTTTACATAATGTAGATAACTTCTGAAATAAATTACATTTCTATCAGACTTACACTATAACAGTATATTTTCTAATATGCATAAAAGGTTTTGCAAATATTTAAACAATGTTCGTGTATTTAAAAATGTGTTTGAGGGCCGCAAAAATATCCAATGGCGGGCCGCATGCGGCCCGCGGGCCGTAGTTTGCCCAGCCTGTCTTAAGCAATTGTTTCTTCTGTGTTTTGAAACATATTTGAAAAAATTGTGTTTTAATAAAGGGAATTTTTCGTTTCAGAAAGTTATCGTTCGTATCATGTGTGATAAATGTGGCGGATATCGGTTCCTACCTTGTGAGTTCTGTCACGGAAGCAAGAAATCTCTTTTGAGGAACCACTTCACAGAAGAATTCTGCGCTCTAAGATGTATGCACTGTGATGATAACGGTCTGCGACGATGTGATTTGTGTGTGGATCAACAAGAATGAAACATCACTCTCAGCATCTTAAGCTATAGTCGCCTATAGTTGAGTTTTGTTTTGCTTTCTAAATAAAACTAGCTACAAAGACAATGAGACTTATATCAATCAATAAACCCGTAACCCTTTAAGGTCGTAGGGGTACCACATTGGATGCTTCAGCACACAGAGTCCTCCAGCAATTTCTATCCTCAGTGATGCGGATGAGTGTGGAAATATCTTGTCCTGTCCATTCCTTGATGTTGTCTGTCCATGCCTTTATTTGTTCTCCTCTGCTTCTTCCGCCTTCGACAGTTCCCTGCAGTATTGTTTTTGACAAGGAATAATATCTGCAAACATGTCAAAACCATGTTAGTTTTCGTCGTTTGACTATTGAAAGCAATGGCTCTTGTACACCTCTATTTGATTTCTTACGTACACATTGGTCTTATGTTCCGAATAGGAAATTCGTAGAATTCGTCTGTAACATTTGTACTCGAAAGCCTGTAATCTTCTCTCCATGTCCGCAGTCAGTGTACAGCTCTCACAACCATACAGCACAACAGAAAGAACCAGCGACTTATACAGTTTGACTTTCACTCCAACACTGATGTTGCTTTTCGAAAACACAGCCTTGATAAGGACGCTAAAGCCATCCCCATCCTTATTTTTAGTAACAAAAAAATGTTCAGCCCACTGAATTACTACAATGAAGACTCATATACATGTGTCGAAATAAAACTAGCAACTAAAACCTATATATAGGGCATATACATTTGTCTACATAAAACTAGCAACACAGACACTGAGACCTATGGGGCATAAAACTAGCAACACAGACACTTAGACCTATGGGGCATAAAACTAGCAAAAACAACACTAGGCCTGTATATATTTACCCACCCGTGTGTTGCTGGGGCCCGAAAGAAGAGCAAAGAATAGCAACACTGTTTACCTTCCACGCATATCGTAAAAGGCGACTAAGGAGGTTATGGGATGGAGTTCGCTGTTCCATCCCATATAGGGACAGTGACCCAAAGCCATGCTGAAGTCGGATGTGTCAGGCCGGAAGGCGCATATATCGCAGCAATAGTGTAAACCATGACACAACGCATTCCATTCTCCGGACTACATCCTGCCAATCTGCAGGAGTTTGAGAACGTACGCAGAAGACGAATAAGTATACATTTACCTGAATACTAAAGAAATAGAGTGGGTATATGTGTATGTCCAGAAGTACAGATGTGTTTGTTTGAATGTTATGAATTAGGAGCAATAAGAACTCTGGTATCGTTTTGTAGATTCTTTTATGTGGAGATGTTCCACGGCTTTATTTCATAGCCTGATGACGGCAATTCTTAGTGATGTCAAGCATTACGAAGAATCCTTATTTCTTTGAGGAGTTAAAAACATAAGCTAATTGTATAAATTAAATCTTGTGAGACTTGAACAAGACAGAAGTTTTACTATAGGCATATATGCATGTTATCTTTAAAGTCATGTGGGTGATTGATTAGTATTGTGAACCACTGGTTGGTGTTGCGGGCTACTGATTGACCATGTGGGTCACTGGTTGGTCTAGTGAGTCATTGGTTAGTCTTGTGAGTCACTAGTTACTAGTTTAAGTCATTGTTAGTCATGGTTAGTCTTGTGAGTCATTGGTTAGTCTTGAGTCAATAGTTATTTATTTGAGTCATGTCATTGGTTAGTCTTGTGAGTCAGTGGTTAATCTTATGAGTCACTAGTTAGTTGTTTGAGTCATGTCATTGGTTAATCTTGTGAGTAACTGGTTAGTTGTGTGAGTCATTGGTTAGTTGTGTGAGTCATTGGTTAGTCTTCTGAGTCATTGGTTAGTCTTGTGAGATCTTCTGCAGCAAGAGAGTACAGATACAGACAGTAATCGTAGCATACACTGTTTCAAACGCTGCTTTTCAACCAGTATTGAATTATTAGGAACCACTACTGAACCAGCTACTCTTTGCAGACGACCAAGTACTAATAGGGACATCAGAACAATTGCAAGAACATATGAACAGTCTCCACACAACATGTCAAAAATTCAACATGATGATTAATATTGAAAAGACTGAAATAATGGCAATAGCAAAGAAAGAAAGAAATATCACTAAGTCCATCGATAATAAAGATCTTAAACAGGTAAAGATGTTCACTTACTTACTTTAATTTTTGTACCGGGACATTCGGGAAACCGGGGTAATGAGAGAGGAGAAAGGTTGGCCGCACACGCTGCTACTGCGGCTGTTGGTGGTGCGATGGATCGCATTTTGAACGCCCTACGGGAAAACATAGGCCTAGTCCATGACTAGAATAAATGAATTTGGTTTGAAATGTGGTGTCGCTAGAAAGGAGTGGTTTCGTGGGCAAGAAAGAATGATGGTCAATCAACTGCGTACTGGGACCGTCAGTCAACGTGTAATGGCAGCTACACTCAAGGAGAGATCTGAGCACCTATGGACTTGTCCGGAGTGCAGTGACGATGATCCAACAACTACCTAACTAAATTATTTAGGAAGCATTATATTTAGTGAAGGGAAAAACACTAATGAGATACAAAATAGATGCAACAAAACATACCAGATCCTAGGACAAATGGCACATATTTTTAAGAACAAAAATGTAAACATAAACACTAAAGTTGCATTATACACGAATATGATTATTCCATCATTGTGCTACCAGTGTCAAACCTGGATAATGACAGCACAAGACAAAAGAAATATAGTGACAGCAGAAATGGTATGTCTACGATGAATACTTGAAGTGTCATTAAGAGATAGAATTAGAAACGATAACATCAGACAGATAACCAAACAATACCAGTATTGGAACACATCAACAGATAAAAGCTACTTCCAGTATTGTCTAGCTGGTCTGCAATCTCATTTCCCTAGATTTGTGGGTGGCCTGGAATCCCCTGCAGAACAACTTCTTCTGCTTGGTTGTTTGAGATTTTATGTCTTGTTCTTTAGACAACATCCTGCTAAACCAGGAAAAGTTTCAGAACCAATGAAGAAGAAGAAGAAAGTGTACATTAATCACGCTTGTATTTAAATTATTTCAAATGTATTTTTTATCCATGTTATATTATACAGAGTGTCTACAAAGTCACTGTGCACTCACTTACATTGGTGATAACATTACATAATATAAATTGTGAGTACACTGAAATCCCATTATAACAACATGCTCCGGACTGACGAAATATGAAAGAAGGAAAATTTGTTATATGCAACATAAAGACTAAATACAATAAGGGATCTTAAAAGATACTGTAAATATGGAAATTTATTATAAGGTGGATCTCTCATTAGAGCTATTCTTTTATAACAAATTTTCTTATGTAACAACTGATTTCACAAACCCAAATTATATTTACTCCTCGATTGTTTATACTTTTTTCTTTAGGAGATTACAATCAAAATCCTCCCTGTACATGTCGCGTCATCTGCTATGGCAGAGAGGCTTTTATTTCCACAGTCCATGGAAAGTCTTCCTGCACTCCTTCACAGGAATACATGCAGTAACAAAAGTTTTAATGTTTGTACTGTATATAGTAAATGTGTTATCACATGCATATTTTTTCGGTGTGAACCGACTTGTTATAATGGGATTCCGCTGTAATGGCACGCGTTATAAAAGGATTCTGTTGTATTTAGTGCAAATCTGTACTGCGTCCGTGCACAGCGACTTCTAGACACCCTATATTTGAAATGTTGGTATTCTAGTGTTCACAAAAATATATCAAAATAGCTCAAAACAATAACCCTATTGTTAACATACATGTTTCTGTCTGTGTTATAAATTCTTGCATGTTTTAAAAAAAACATTGATGATTTGTTGATGGCATCATACATATTAACATCATATATGATCTATGGAGAGAATAAATATGTTATATATTCACAATTCTCCATGTTTGGTTGCTGGAATACATTCAATTATGTTGTGTTTAATGCCTGGGCCTGAAAGTGGAGGAAAGAATAGCAACATTTTTACTTTCCATGTATGTCATAAGAGGAAATTAAAGAGGTTGAGGGATGGAGTTTGCTGTCCTATCCCATATAGGATCAAAGTGAGCCAGAAGACACTAAAGTCAGATGTGTCAAGCCAAACGCACATATATCGCAGAATAGCTGTAAACCATGATACAATGTATTCTATTCTCTGAACTGCATCTTGTTGATCTGCAGGAGTATGAGAATAAATGAAGAAGAAGAATTATATTCCGATATTTGTCTGTTCCCAATTTTACTCCAGACTTAATAACTCGTTTAATGAGCTCACTCAACTGCATTTATATGTCGTTGTTTCTTGACAAAGGCCTTTTGGTTGGAATGTTGAAACTGTTGTTGTTCATTAATATAATTTATATTTATTATAATTTATACTTATTTATTTGAATTTTATTTATTGTAATATAATTTATGTATTGTTACTCGTATATCACAAGCATTTGTCATCACTTCTGGCAACTGGGAAAACCTGGCAGAAGATCACGTCTGCATGGCATCATGGGTAGTGATGTTAAGATACGTAATAAATTATTGAGCAGAGCTGAAGAATGAAGGCTTAGACAATCGGTGATCGATAATAAGTGAGACAGCTGTACAACTGTGTAAGAATAGCAATTACATAAAACACAAGATCTATCAGTTTTACTATGATAGCACACACACACCTATAAGCTATTTTGTTTTAATACAGTGCATTCATGTATTTAAATTTGGGGAGCGGGGTGTCCCCATACTTTTTAATGTACGTCTCTATGATAATACCATACTTTGTGTATGTCATTGTTAACTTGGATGTCCCTGCTATTAAATGTCTGCTGCATAATGCTTTTGTGATAGTGTCATCATTTTTACTGTCTGTTCACTGTTTGCCATGTATTTTCTTTAAAAAGACCTGAAGGTTGAAACTGTCTTGTATACTGTTTATTTGTATTTTTTCAAACCAATATCCCATAATCTGAGTTCATTGTAAAGCTAATCGACCGTGTGTTTTATATAAGTACTACATGTAAGATACAACAGTGCATAAGTACTAGATGTAAGATACAACAGTGCATAAGTACTAGATGTAAGATACAACAGTACATAGGTACTACATGTAAGGTACAACAGTACATAGGTACTACATGTAAGATACAACAGTACATAGGTACTACATGTAAGGTACAACAGTACATAGGTACTACATGTAAGATACAACAGTACATAGGTACTACATGTAAGGTACAACAGTACATAGGTACTACATGTAAGATACAACAGTATGTAGGTACTACATGTAAGGTACAACAGTACATAGGTACTACATGTAAGGTACAACAGTACATAAGTACTAGATGTAAGATACAACAGTATGTAGGTACTACATGTAAGGTACAACAGTACAATGATGACTAAGTACTAGATGTAAGGTACAACAGTACATAAGTACTAGATGTAAGGTACAACAGTACAATGATGACATAAGTACTAGATGTAAGGTACAACAGTACATAGGTACTACATGTAAGGTACAACAGTACATAAGTACTAGATGTAAGATACAACAGTACATAGGTACTACATGTAAGGTACAACAGTACAATGATGACTAAGTACTAGATGTAAGGTACAACAGTACAGCGATGACATTATCCTATGCTTATTCATCAACAAATGCAATCATACATGGATTGACAGATTTAACTATGAAATGTAATGTTTGGCTCATGCATGATTAACTCCATCTGTCAAGATGAGTACAGACAAATCATTGTACAGGATCCTTTTAGTGTTTCTGTGGTCTTCGATATGGACTGTCAGATATTATCTGCCATCTTGGTTACTCAACATAGACTGTCAGATTTTATATCTGCCATCTTCTTTACTGGACATAGACTGTCAGATATTATATCTGTCATCTTGTTTACTGGACATAGGCTGTCAGATATTATATCTGCCAACTTTTTTACTGGCATGCACTGTCAGATATTATATCTGCCATCTTGGTTACTCAACATAGACTGTCAGATTTTATATCTGCCATCTTCTTTACTGGACATAGACTGTCAGATATTATATCTGCCATCTTGGTTACTCAACATAGACTGTCAGATATTATATCTGCCATCTTGGTTACTCAACATAGACTGTCAGATATTATATCTGCCATCTTGGTTACTAAATGAAAATTACTCCGTCTGAGGAGTAGGCCTCTTCTTAAAGTATTGCATACATCTTGAATAATATGCAATAACTTGAATAACTTAAATAGGCATGGGCTGACCATGGTCAATGCAACCCAAATGATCAAAGACAGACAACTCCAATTTTTCCCCATGGCGCTAACAGCAGCACAAGTGGAAATGATGATAGAGGGATTGTGACTAGAACTGGAATTGATTGGACTGGATGGAAGGATACACCTCAGAGTCGAAGTCTTCTGGGTATGAAAGAAAACTCTCTGCTGCACATTGGAAACCAAAGCTTTATTTTCATAATTCCTGGCGATTGAAGCACAGAAATCTGAAGCCACACGACAAGAACCAAACCCCCGCACTTTCTATCACAAAGTGCTATTTAACCACTACACTTTACATCAACAGACTACAAGCATTCCTAGAAAGAATTCTACAAACAAACACATTTACGAACAATTTTATGTTCAATTTATTTCTGCAACATAAGAATTTGGAGCAAGAGAAACAAGTATCCATATTTACATGCTAGAAGTCAAGGCATAGAGTGAAATAAGAATATAACTGAAAGGAAGGGACTGTGTACATTTTATATACATAAGACATATAGAATATGAACAAAGTTTTCAGCAAAGAAAACACAATTTTAACTCTTCAAAATATGACATGCCATGCAAAATGTATATTTTTGTCATCCTTTTTATAAAAATAAACACCAGCAGAAGTGTTTTTTCTTAGCAGTATCTCAGAAGCGTTTATTAAAAAAAGGTAATCAGTGGGAGGTAACACATTCACTGTTTTGAACAGGTCCCCTTGCTGTCGTGTAAATAAAAGTATGAAGTGCCACTTGAAATAGCTTTCAGTTATTGCCACCTTCTTTTTACCAAACACCAGCTGAAATGTGTTTTTTTTTCATAGCAGTATCTCGGAAGTTGTTTTTTCATAGCAGTATCTCAAAAAGTGTTTTATCATAGCAGTATCTCAGAAAGTGTTTTTTCATAGAATCTCAGAAAGTGTTTTTTCATAGCAGCCTCTGACAAAGTGTTTTTTCATAGCAGTATCTCAGAAGGTGTTTTTTTTCATAGCAGTATCTCAGAAAGTGTTTTTTCATAGCAGTATCTCGGAAGTTGTTTTTTCATAGCAGTATCTCAGAAAGTGTTTTTTCATAGCAGTATCTCGGAAGTTGTTTTTTCATAGCAGTATCTCAGAAAGTGTTTTTTCATAGCACTAACTCAGAAAGTGTTTTTTCATAGCAGTATCTCGGAAAGTGTTTTTTTCATAGCAGCCTCTGACAAAGTGTTTTTTTCATAGCAGTATCTCGGAAGGTGTTTTTTTCATAGCAGTATCTCAGAAAGTGTTTTTTCATAGCAGTATCTCGGAAGGTGTTTTTTCATAGCAGTATCTCAGAAAGTGTTTTATCATAGCACTAACTCAGAAAGTGTTTTATCATAGCACTAACTCAGAAAGTGTTTTATCATAGCACTAACTCAGAAAGTGTTTTATCATAGCACTATCTCAGAAAGTGTTTTATCATAGCAGTATCTCAGAAAGTGTTTTGTCATAGCAGTATCTCAGAAAGTTGTTTTTTTCATAGCAGTATCTCGGAAGGTGTTTTTTTTCATAGCAGTATCTCAGAAGGTGTTTTTTCATAGCAGTATCTCGGAAGTTGTTTTTTCATAGCAGTATCTCAGAAGGTGTTTTTTTTCATAGCAGTATCTCAGAAAGTGTTTTTTCATAGCAGTATCTCAGAAGGTGTTTTTTTTCATAGCAGTATCTCAGAAAGTGTTTTTTCATAGCAGTATCTCGGAAGGTGTTTTTTCACAGAAATATCAATGAAAATTATCTCATAGCAGTCTTTTGAAAATTTTATGAAAGTTTTATGTATTTTTTATTATAAAACTTTGCAGTATCTAATTATCAACTCAAGAAAAATAATTGCTATCTTTTCAAAATGTTTACCTTGTCTGTTTATAAGTTTAAAATAAAACAAGTGAAAAGATCAGCATAAAACAGTAAGATTTATAACCCATCAGGCTCGGTTTGGGTGTCACATTAGAGACATCAGCACAAAAATCCCTCCAAACACCTTTCTGCAAACATTTGGACAAAAATCATGCCTAGGATATTCCATGATGTAATCAAGCCAAGATTTCCTTTAACAACTTTAAACCACACAGTCCACATGGCTGCATGACTCTGTATGGCTAACAATGTTGTATATAATGTTATAAATCTCATGGTACTGTAGTTTAGCCTTTGGAAGTGAGGTAGTCAGTTCTCTACACAGGGAAATCATTCTAATCTATTGTCACTGTGAAACAAAGTCAACAACAACTGACATATTCCAGAGATCACATGATCAACTGGAATAATATGAATATCCAGTTGAAATAGTTATATCCACATAAAAAACTTGAAATCACTAGTTGTGAAAATAGACAAATTAACATGAAAAATATCAGCAGTCAAATAATTATGAAAACAAGTGCATAGTAATAAATCAGGTATATCATATTCATCATATGGACATGGTTCAAATCCCATTTGCTGCATTTCTTCACGTTTCTGCACATGTGGTCAGATGGTTGCTTGGGCAGATGTCAAATCTCATGCGTAAAACTCCTAAGGTAGTAATTGAGACCTTTTATTAGATCCTCAGTTTGAATTTTGTGCGCTGAGTATTTAATTCCTAACATTGGGCCTTCTGATGACATGCAATGCTGCACACCCAAATACCTTAGAGGGAACCCAGTGTTGAGAAAATATGGTGTATGGAGAACCCAGTGTTGAGAAAATATGGTGTATGGAGAACCCAATGTTGAGAAAATATGGTGTATGGAGAACCCAGTGTTAAGCAGATATGTTTCTGTAATAAATAACAATAGGGATTATGTGGTCAGTATCATGTTTGTCGATCCATGGATTTACTCTAGCACCCATTTCCTGAATATTGGTTGAACATAGAGATGTTTGTGGTAAAAAAAATATCCCTCCCAACTGGGACTTGAACCATGGACCACCAAAGAATGAAACCAGAGCATGACCTTAGCGTTACAATTGTTTCTGAAATGCGGATATTCACTTACTGTGGACATCAAACCTGATAGAAGAGTGCCGGAATTAACCCCTTAGCTGCAGAGGTATCCTTAAGGATACAATGAGGGGATCCCACCATTTTGCTGAAATCTTCATCTTAGTTTACTGGGGAAACAATTTGTCTGGATGCTTTATTATAAGCATCCAGACAGATTATTTCCCTGGGGAGCTAAGAAGAGAAGGATATCCACAAAATGGTGGTGGCTTTTCATCATATCCTTAAGGATACCTCTGCAGCTAAGAGGTTAAGAAACAATAATTTATATCACATCTCATTATCAGCTCTATCGTCTGTAACCAGCTCTATCATCTGTAACCAGCTCTATCATCTGTAACCAGCTCTATCATCTGTAATCAGTTCTACAGTCTGGAATCAGCTCTATGCTATCCATTGTAGTTGTCTTTCAAAGAAATTAGTGTTTGAAACAGATCAACATGATGATGATGTTTATACTTTCATCAACGGAAGACTATCTCTTATTTTATATCAATTATTTCAAAGGGCATGAGCCCATGGACCGCTGGATCAGCAACAAACCAACCAACCATATAAATTATTCAGAAGTAATCAAGATTTATGTTTGGTGAGAAACACCAGTAAACTAACCTAGAGAACGAGTCAACAGACTAGAAACTAGGCAAAACTCAATTTAGAGAAAAATCAACCAGCAACCAATTTATTGAACCAGTTAAAAATCAATTTATAGAATTAGTCAATAACCAATTTATAGAACCAGTCAATAACCAATTTAGAGAACCAATCAATAACCAATTTAGAGAATCAGTCATCCACCGGTTTTAAGAACCAGTTGACAACTAATTTAGAGAACCAGTTAACAGTTAATTTAGAGAATCAACCATTCTTGAGATCCCAGCAACAGCCAATTTACACAACTAAGATAAGCTATCAGCACCTAACATTTAGAACCAACTATTGTAACTAATGTGTATAAACTAGACAACTAAGCTCTGTATTAGAGTTGTACTGTATGTGTCTGTTATGGCCAAGGTATCTAGTTCAAAATCCGCCTCATGCAAGTACGCATCTGGACTGTTCAGAAAATAATGACAAAAATTAAATGAAAATCAGACTGAGGTAAAATCGTGAAATGTAATCCAACCTATTTACTAATTTTAATAAAAAATATAATTATCTACTTAGAAAATAATAGCATACTACTGAATGCAAAAAACTGCTCAGAAAATTACCACAGCCAACAAATTATGTATTCATGACTACATCTGAATAGGATATGTTATTGATGTTTTATTTAGACAACTAGCAATTTACAAACAACAGTAAACAGTTCATCTTTAGAAGATAAGATTTTTGTGAATATTAAACAATACCACAAATATGATAAGACATCACTAATCAGGCACATCCTACAAACATCGCAAAGAAAGAGGACGGTGGTGAAGCTAACGAGACTCGAAATAGTTGCAACAACAGAGTATGTCGATACAGTGAAATCCCAACATAACAAATTGTTCAGGGCTGAAGAAATACTTATGCAGCAAATAAAATTTGCTATATATAATAATGAATAAACTAATTGGGGATCTTGAAAGAAAATGGTTACAAACTTATGGGTTATAGAGAATGTGTTTATAAACTTATGAATTATAAAGAATGTGTTTATAAACGTACGAGTTATAAAGAATGTGTTTATAAACTTATGGGTTATAAAAAATTGTGTTTATAAACATATTGATTATAAAGAATTTGGTTATAAAGATATGGGCTATTAAGGGATTCTAATGAACAATATTTTCAGTTTTTAAAGTCCTATATTACAATAATTATTAGTGGGAATTACTTCAACACATGAAACAATTGTCTATTGTATGACTTGGACATTGTTTCCCACACAATACTGCAGATAAAGAAGTTATTAGCAAATGAAAGAAGAAGTTTCATCCAAAAATATAATGTTATAAAAATCATTAATAATTTACTTTCGTAAATGAAAAAAAACCCAGAAATAAACAGTGAGAAAACACATTAACAGACAATGAGAAAAACAGTAACAGACATTGAGAAAATGCAAATGTTGATTATAATCTATCCTATGGAAACCAAAAGGCAAATTAAATCTTCATAACAACATTGTGTCAACTAGGTCCGACATGTACTAAAGAACAAGAGAAAACTTACTGAGTGTGAAATGAGATGTCTAAGAAAAGCAGCGAACAGAACAAGAAGAGATCATGTGAGGAATGAAGAGATTACAAGAACTATTAGAACAACATCTGTGGTCAAATATATTAAAAAACTCAGATTGAAATGATTCGGTCACTTAATGAGAATGAACCTTCATTGGCCAGCAGCAAGATCATACAACATGAAAATGGAAACAGCAAGATACAGAGGAAGATGAAGAGAAAGGTGGATTGAAGAAGTTACAGACATTCTGAGATGTCACAATATTACTGTATATCATGCGACCACATGTACCATAGCCTGGAAGTCAATCATCATTCAATCCTGCGACACCTTACAGAGAGTAAGCTGATAGATAGAGAAAACACTGTGACAGTCAGTGGGAAAACACAATAACAGACAGTGCCAAAACATCTAAAAATTAAGTTGCAATAAATCCCAGCAGTAATAATCTAAGTATGAATGAAATAAATGTGTAACCATCTTGCCAGCATGCAATTTTCACCACAGAACTATTATAGAATATTAAAACTACAGCACACAAAAATACCAGAACTGAAATTTAGCTATTGTGTATTAATCAATATACCTACACATCAAATAAATAATCAGAAATCTGCTGCTACTTATAAACAACAACTTTCAGATTAATTCTAGTTCAAGATACATGAGCAAGAGTGAGTATCGAGAATGTGCGATCTGGGAGTGAGGTAGTTTGGGAGTAGTTGCTCGTAGAGAACACCTCACAAAGATTTCAAAAAAAGTGCAGTGAACCAACATAGAACTGGAACCATCAGCTACTATACTCTGAGAGATTTACTGAATCTGAGAACCTATGGACATGTCCGGTGTGTGAAGAGAATAATCAATAT
This sequence comes from Meghimatium bilineatum, assembly GCA_034231615.1. Lineage (NCBI taxonomy): Eukaryota > Metazoa > Mollusca > Gastropoda > Stylommatophora > Philomycidae > Meghimatium > Meghimatium bilineatum. Next base: position 10,532,361 of record CM067312.1, on the reverse strand, counting down.
ACCTAATACCTAATTTTTGTTTACTAACAAAAATGTTTGGTACAACTGGTCAAAAACAAATCAGTTTTAAAGTACTAATAAGCCATGTGCAGATTTTTCTACAATTTGCTGTCACATATTAGTTTATATCTTTCCACTTGGAAGTAATAATAACACAGAGTGATACATCAAGAGATAAAAATAAATAATATAATGGATATTTATGTACAGAACCCCCAACCCTTCCACCCAAATAAGATACTTAATGGCTTGCATTTATATTCTTATTATTATTGTCCACCACCCAGGTGGTAGTCATGTCTTTTTACAGCCTTCTGTTTCATGTGTTGAAAGTTGCTAAATTAGTGTTCAAACAGATGAAAATCTTCAAGTGCTTCTATAGTAGATATGGAAGTGATTCAGAAAAAATGAACCATATCATGATTTGATCCATCATCCATTGGATAAAAATCCAGCTTCCTGTATCTGAACTATACATATTCTGGATATAAATCAGGATTTAAAATTTCAAACAAGATGCTTGGGTAATACATGGACAGTGAAAACAAAAATAAAATGGAAATGTACATACAGGTATCTCGTTAAAACTCAAAATTTGGTTCCTGATCCAATATTTGATCAACATTCAGCTTTACTGATATTCAAATCAAGCATTCAACAAAATATAATCTGTACTGTGTTAATATATCACATTATGCTACAATATACAACCACATTACTCAGTATACACTGACAAACACAGGAACATTCATCAAGGACAGAAGCTGGTGAAGCAGTTTTAATGCAAATATTTACATATATTTCAGTGTTCCAATGTTACATATACAATCAGCCATTTTGAAATTACTGAAACTAAATGAAGGGTAGCTTTTAAATACAATCATAAGAAGGAAGCTACAGTATTTTGGACACCTAATCAGACATTACAGCATCGAAAGGCTAATTCTGGAGGGGAGAGTGCCAGGGAAGCGAGAAGGAGGAAGACGATAGACCAGTGACATCAAAGAATTATGAATGTCTCTGGCTGAAGCAGGCCTGCTTGCCTGGAACAGAGAGGCATTCAGAGTGTTAATGACGAAGACAACATTCTGGAAAGTATATGTGATATGATATATATATTTTCATAAACATGGGTGAATTTCTAAAACATACATGTGGTTGATGTCAGAAACCGCAAGAAATGTTTATAAATTCTCATAAAACTGCAAGAATGTTTATCCACTAACACATTTGCAAGAAATGTTTATAAATTCTCACACAACAGCAAGAAATGTTTATAAATTCTCACACAACAGCAAGAAATATTTATAAATTCTCACAAAACTGCAAGAAATATTTATAAATTCTCACAAAACTGCAAGTGATTACGATGAATTCTCAATACTGCGGGAGATCGGAATAAAGATTGGAATAGCCCAGAAAAAGAAACAGAGATATGAAGACACAGAGATATGAAGACACAGAGATATGAAGACACAGAGATATGAAGACACAGAGATATGAAGACACAGAGATATGAAGACACAGAGATATGAAGACACAGAGATATGAAGACACAGAGATATGAAGACACTGAGATATGAAGATGACCATACATTGTGTGCATGTCTACAAACCAACCCCCATGTTTACAAGGAAACCCAGACATTCACAAGAAAAACCAAGGGAGAACACTACAATTTAAATTTCCTGCAGGAAAACAGGAACACTTCTGCAAAGCATTCCATCGGGAAGACAGCAGTAAAACTATGTCAATCAAGAAATACACTTCTTCTTCTTATGTGAAGTTTAACATCAAGTCTGATTTTCTTGATAAATGCTGCTAAAATTATACAAATATGAGGTATCATAGTTTTATAAAAAGAATTATACTGTGTCAGACTACTTATCATATAAGCAGTATCTAGAAGATTATTTGAGGGCATACATCATGCATTATTCTGTAGGAAAAGTACAAGAAACAAACTAATACCTAAAGATACTGTGATTAATACTCAGGGCACTTTATACTCCTCTGATAGAGTGAAACTCGTCCTTACTTTTCATCCCCATAACTCTACTGTACGTCGAATCTTGTTCGCATTATTCCCTTCTCCAGTCTGATTCTGAAACTCATCCTCCTTCCAGGACTTTCCTTTGGTTGCCTCTGTAGGTGTAACAAAAACCTTAATGACATCTTGGTCCACAATCACCTCAGGTCTTATGTTCCTGCTCACTTTGGCACTATTCGTTGCAAACACAGTCGTTGCTACATATGTCCCTATATTCAGATCTGCACTGTTTCATTTCCTAAGGCAGCTGTTACTATCGATGAGGCCTTTACATGTGAATCCTGCAATGTCATTTACATTATCATATGTAAACGTTGTGACAAGAAGTATATAGGTGAAACAAGCTTACGATTAAGTGACTGCTTCTGCAGGCATCTTCATGCCATAAAACACAGAGAACCTACTCCTGTCACCATTCATTTCAATGGTGATGGTCATCATGGTGTCCTCGATATCCAGGTCACTGCCCTCAGATCCTGCACCACTGATGACAGATCTAGTTACGTTCTAGAAAATCAATTTATTTTTTAGTTTGGTACCCTCAAGCCTTTTGGACATAGTTATAATACCCATCAAATTTTCATCAAAACCCGCTTTCATTGAAATGACTACATTTCCACATACATCGTTGTCACCTTGAACTTCGTATTGCTGACATATCAGTAGTGTACTAGTGCCTCTGTGGCGGAACATTCTTTTTACTGTTTTCATTGTTTTCCACTGTTTGTTTTATATATTCTTGAGAAAGACTTAACAGTTAAAAACGTTGAAAATGTCATGTGTATTGTAATTTGTATGTTTTCGTGTTTATACCTCATAACCCCTTAGTCTTAGTGATAGATCGTCTGTTGTGTTCAAGTGAAACATCACAAACCTGTGTTCTATGTAAGGTCTAAAAGTATTCACACAAAAAAACACAACATATCTGCACACCCCAAACTACATCATACTGGAGTACAAGTAGGCTCATTGTCTTGTTATAAGACAGGTCCAGCGGAAGGTGGACAATGAATATTGGAAAAAGAAATGTTACCCATATAAGGCATATCTAAGCCTGGAAAATGAGATGTCTGAGGAAAATAGTTGGGGAACCAGTATAGATATGGCTTGCAATAGAATTATGCATCAAGATGTAAAATCTCCTCTTGTTTAGAACCAAATCTGCTAATGTCAGATGTGTCAAGCCATTTGGAAATAAACAGCAACGCAATACATCTCTGTTCTCTTAACCACATTATGTTGGAAATCGAGATGGCATGTTGTTTTGCTATGAGAGAGAGATTCAGTTGGGAGTTTGAGAACGAAAGTGTACAGACCCACATAGATTAGTCTCAATTAAGATCGTTCAGCCATGTCTGTAGAGTTCATGACGAGCATGGAAATCGAAGCGGAAGAGTCACAAGTCAGAGGAAAACATCAGTTTATGAAGGATTAAGGATTTAAATGTAAGCAAGGAAGGATTAAAACAGTTGATAGGATCATCTGAATATGTCTCCATGGAACAATCCCCACCCTCACATCTAACAGCAGAGATAAAGTAAATAAACTAGCACAATTTGTGTTTTAAATATTTTCTCCTGTAGAATATTCCAATATTTACATAGTATTTAGACTTGATACTGTCGAGTTCATTGATCATACAAAACTTTTTTCCTCAAATGTTGATATCCCAACGAGCATAGAATTAAACTCCTGACGATTTATGAAGGTGCCTGTAGATTCTGGAAGTTCTTTACCATGTCTAGCACTTTGGAGGATCTTCTGGTCGCTCTCTCTGCTTCCATGACTGCAACAGCACCAGTTGAGCCATCAGCTCTCTATTGAAACAATTCACCAAAAACAATTAAATGAATTTGAGGAACTCAAAAAAACTAGAAATGGTAAGAGCAGAACAAAAACATTCTGTTAGGAAAACAACTATAATGATGAATTAGCAATTATTAGTTTCTGAGAATTGTGATGACTAACACATAATAGCGATGACTAAACAGAACATCTAGGACATTGATATCAGATAATTTTGTGAACAGAGATAATATACACAATGCTAATGGATATATTACAAAAATATATAAAGTATAGGACAAAGATAAAATATTCATTACTGGACAGAGATAAAATATAAATTATAGGTTGGAGATAAATTATATGACACAGATAGATTATAAATTATAGGACCTAGAAAATATAAATTATAAGCATAGGAGAGATAAATTATAGAACTAAGATAATTTATAAATTATGGGACATAGATTAAGTATAAATTATAGGAATGACAAACTATAAATTACAGAATAAAGATAATATATAAACCATAGGAGAGAGATCAAATATAAATTATAGTGCAACGATAAAATATAAATTATAGGGCATAGATAAATTATAAATTATAGGGCACAGATAAAATATAAGTTATAGGTCAGAAATAGATTATAAGACTGAGGTAAATTATAATTATAAAACGACAAAATAAAATTACAGGATAGAGATAAACTATAAATTACACAACAAAGATGAAATATAAACTATATATTTTTTGCATCTTTCTATTTGTCATCCATTTTTTTTAATCATATTTTTCCTAATCGACTCCGCCACTGTTAGTAAAGTTTGTTTCCAGGCAGTACGATCAATGACTAGGGTTTGAAAACATTTGGGGGTCAATAAAGAATTTATTCATTGAAGATTTAACAGATGTCTTTGTACATCAGAAGTTAGTAACTGCTCTTTAGTAAGTCTATCAAATAGTAATTGCTTCGGAATGCAGCCTTTTGACATGTACATGACCTAGTCATCATAGTCTATTTTTAGTATGTGTTTCGACAGTAAATGATAACTGAGCAAGATGTAGCTTCTCGGTGTTCACGACATTGTCTTGTCATTTGACATTGTCTTGTCATTTAATGTTCATTATTTTAATTTACAGAGACATCTTAGATGAAAGGTGTTCAGTCTCCTCTCGTGGTGTATGAGTAAAAATCCGACTTATTTTCTAATAAAAATCAATATAACTATTTTGTTACTAATTTTTTTAAATTAATAAAAATAAAGTCTCAATATTCTTACTTTCATCAAATTAAAACATATATCCAACTACTAATAAAACATTTACACTAAAAATGTCTCATTATTTTCAATTTTGTATGTTCTTAAACTTATCTGAAGAATTGAACTTGTTCTAGCAATGTTTTAGTGCTTCTATGTAACTTGACAATTTTACAACATCTCTCTTGAGTTATATTGATCAAATCAAAAATAAATCACTGACAGATCAATAGTTAACTTGTTGATCTCCTATGAGTGATGCATGGCAGAGTGATTAGAGCTTTGGTCTCACACCCATGACTCCAGGGTTCCATCCCCAGTAAGGACTGGCTACTGTTATGTCGGAGTGTACATTTTAAAAAACCACCCTGAACATAATGTAGTGGCAGCAAAGGGCATGTGAACGTTATCACACAATCCACTCGAAACCTCCCTGCAACTGTCTAACAGGAAAAATGCAGTACTAACAGTTTTTTATGGGATAGTCCTTTAAGACTGCACAGAGTAACAAAAAAATTTCACATCTGTATTGTGACTGCAATGAAAAGTTGAACTTTTAACAATTCTAAATGGTGGTCAATACCTTTAGAGCTTATAAAATATTTTGGTGTCAACAATTTATAAATATTATTTATTTTTACACGAAGAATGAAACAGACATTCTTTGTATACTCTTGATAATTCTCATATTTTCCACATATATTTCCCAATTACTAAATTGATTGACACACTTAGCATTATCAATTGGAATTCCCTTCCCTAAGCCTTGGAGAGCGGATTCTGCATTGCTAAAATTTTGTACCTCATCAAGGGTTATCCAAGTAAAACAAGAAAAATGCTAAAGGGGCTTCAACCACTCATCAACATACTTCAAACAATTACTGTACCTGCTTCTTAATTCTGTACAGACGACATCACACTCGCTAACAAGTCCTGCGTTATGTTTTTTTAATTCTGTACAGACGACATCACACTCGCTAACAAGTCCTGCGTTATGTTTTTTTAATTCTTTACAGACGACATCACACTCGCTAACAAGTCCTGCGTTATGTTTTTTTAATTCCGTACAGACGACATCACACTCGCTAACAAGTCCTGCGTTATGTTTTTTTAATTCTGTACAGACGACATCACACTCGCTAACAAGTCCTGCGTTATGTTTTTTTAATTCTGTACAGACGACATCACACTCGCTAACCAGTCCTGCGACATCACACTCGCTAACAAGTCCTGTGACATCACACTCGCTAACAAGTCCTGCGACATCACACTCGCTAACAAGTCCTGCAACATCACACTCGCTAACAAGTCCTGCGTTATGTTTTTTTAATTCTGTACAGACGACATCACACTTGCTAACAAGTCCTGCGACATCACACTCGCTAACAAGTCCTGCGTTATGTTTTTTTAATTCTGTACAGACGACATCACACTCGCTAACAAGTCCTGCGTTATGTTTTTTTAATTCTTTACAGACGACATCACACTCGCTAACAAGTCCTGCGTTATGTTTTTTTAATTCTGTACAGACGACATCACACTCGCTAACAAGTCCTGCGTTATGTTTTTTTAATTCTGTACAGCCGACATCACACTCGCTAACCAGTCCTGCGACATCACACTCGCTAACAAGTCCTGTGACATCACACTCGCTAACAAGTCCTGCGACATCACACTCGCTAACAAGTCCTGCAACATCACACTCGCTAACAAGTCCTGCGTTATGTTTTTTTAATTCTGTACAGACGACATCACACTCGCTAACAAGTCCTGCGTTATGTTTTTTTAATTCTGTACAGACGACATCACACTCGCTAACCAGTCCTGCGACATCACACTCGCTAACAAGTCCTGCGACATCACACTCGCTAACAAGTCCTGCGACATCACATTCGCTAACAAGTCCTGCGACATCACACTCGCTAACAAGTCCTGCGACATCACACTCGCTAACAAGTCCTGCGACATCACACTCTCTAACAAGTCCTGCGACATCACACTCGCTAACAAGTCCTGCGACATCACACTCGCTAACAAGTCCTGCGTTATGTTTTTTTAATTCTGTACAGACGACATCACACTCGCTAACAAGTCCTGCGTTATGTTTTTTTAATTCTGTACAGACGACATCACACTCGCTAACCAGTCCTGCGACATCACACTCGCTAACAAGTCCTGTGACATCACACTCGCTAACAAGTCCTGCGACATCACACTCGCTAACAAGTCCTGCAACATCACACTCGCTAACAAGTCCTGCGTTATGTTTTTTTAATTCTGTACAGACGACATCACACTCGCTAACAAGTCCTGCGTTATGTTTTTTTAATTCTGTACAGACGACATCACACTCGCTAACCAGTCCTGCGACATCACACTCGCTAACAAGTCCTGCGACATCACACTCGCTAACAAGTCCTGCGACATCACATTCGCTAACAAGTCCTGCGACATCACACTCGCTAACAAGTCCTGCGACATCACACTCGCTAACAAGTCCTGCGACATCACACTCTCTAACAAGTCCTGCGACATCACACTCGCTAACAAGTCCTGCGACATCACACTCGCTAACAAGTCCTGCGACATCACACTCTCTAACAAGTCCTGCGACATCACACTCGCTAACAAGTCCTGCGACATCACACTCGCTAACAAGTCCTGCGACATCACACTCGCTAACAAGTCCTGCGACATCACACTCGCTAACAAGTCCTGCGACATCACACTCTCTAACAAGTCCTGCGACATCACACTCGCTAACAAGTCCTGCGACATCACACTCGCTAACAAGTCCTGCGACATCACACTCGCTAACAAGTCCTGCGACATCACACTCGCTAACAAGTCCTGCGACATCACACTCGCTAACACGTCCTGCGACATCACACTCGCTAACAAGTCCTGCGACATCACACTCTCTAACAAGTCCTGCGACATCACACTCGCTAACAAGTCCTGCGACATCACACTCGCTAACAAGTCCTGTGACATCACACTCGCTAACAAGTCCTGCAACATCACACTTGCTAACAAGTCCTGCGACATCACACTCACTAACAAGTCCTGCATTATGTTTTTGTAAATAGAAGCTCATACTTCTATTTCAAATTATTTCTCTCGAATTGACAGTCCCCCCCCCCCCCCATTTTTTCAATTTTAAAAATGACATCACATAGCAGTGACATAATATAAGTTGTTATTTTCATTTTATGTTAAGAATAACACAAAATTCACCCAAAACAAAAATATTGATCAAAATAATTAAAAATAATTTTTTCATTTTTTAACATTTTTTTTTACCAGTCTTTGAGTTGTTTGCTATAATATTCTTCTTTATAGTCATTCTCAAATTCTCGCTGGGTCTCTCTTTTAGCAGGACAATGATCCTACTAGATTTCTAGCAGGTTGTAGTCCAGAGAATAAAAATGTGTCATGTCGCTGTTTTATTTGTACAAATGACCAGACACATCGATCTTCTGCTAATAAAATTACGGACAATAAATCTCTGATATTTTTGCATATTTGAAAAACCCGATCTGGCCAAAATTTAACGCCTTGAAAAAAAGTAGCCAGGGGAAAGAGGACATAAGTTAACTCTATAGAATGTATAAAAGTAGATATGATACAGTGGGTACACACAAAATTATAAATATTATTTTTGAGCATGCAAGAAGTCAATAAGTAATACCAAAACAAAGTTACTGAATAAATAAATCACCATTGCACACGCAAAATAAAAAAACTCAAAGCATAACAAAATTAGACCCTCCCCCTCCGAGTAGGAGGCTTCTTAAATAAGCATTGCATTAAGTTGAAGTCTCTTAACTATGGAAAAAAGTCCTGATAAATCACCCCACAAGACGTAGGAAGTAAGAGTTAATCACTTGTAATTACTGGGGGTAGAAACAAACATAATGAACATAACCCACAACATAACACACAAACAACAAACATAAACAAACAACAAAATAGAACACAAATATAACACACCTAACACACAAATAAATATACAAAACATACAAACATAACACACAAACATAAAACATCTAACACATAAACCTAAACATAAACAAACAAAACACAAACAAACAAAACACATAAACATAACACATAAACACACTACGCAAACAGAACACACAAACATAACATAACATACATAACACACAAATAACAAAATTAACCAAATAAGCTGTAGTAATATGAGAATGATAAAACTAGCGTTGAAAAAATATTTTATAAATGTATTCATACCTATAAGATTTTCTTTTACAAAGCTATCTTTTCAGTCATATTTGGCCATCTAACCCTTACATGACTGATGTCACATTTTTCATAGTTTTCAGATTGTAATCTTTCTTGGAAATGTATATGTAATCTAAGAAAGCTGCTGCAAACCATATCATATGGGTATTTACGAGTTGGCTTCATTATGATAATTTTGTACTATAATCGTGATAATCTAGTCAACATGGATTTGACCAGTCTTAGATATGATGAGAAACTAATCTCGAAAAGGAAGTTAGCATTTTAAAATCTTAAATCTTCTATCCTTTTAAGGGATATCCTTTAGGATACTCCATTACCTTTAGAAATCATCAAGTCCATGTCATGGGAAATCGCAACATTAGCACCAATAATTAATTGTTTTTTTCTGTCTCACTGAATTTAAAATATACAATCCAGGAAGTAAACATAGAATAAAACTGTATTTATTTATAGTTCTAAACAATTTAGCAGACGCAAAGATAAATATATACAGAAATATAAAAGGGAAGAAAAAATAGCGGAAATATTTTAAATAAATGCACAGACGAGATCAAATTAACAATTATAATGAAGCAGACATTTGAGCATATGTTTTTTTGCAAAAGAAAATATTTTTTTTTTAAATACCAAAAAACCCAGAAAAAGATGTGTGGTATTTCTAGAAATATTGAACTTATTACAGTATAGAAGAAAGTAATTACAGCTGATACGTATAAAGACATATACATACACTGTATGTGTATCATATCTGGTCCCATAAGATACAATTTTGTAAAATCATGACACATCAAAATAAATCTCTGCAATTATTAATGAATTTGTACATTTGTCATATGTTGGTATAGGTTTTGCCACATTAATTTATAATTGTGTTGTGCTTGTTTTGGACATGTACACCGACATGATCCTGGCATAGATTAAAGAGATGAGCGGCACCAGCACCGTTCACTCACTGAAATAATGTAGGTTTGGACACGTACAGTGACATGATACTGGCATAGATTAAAGAAATGAACGCCACCAGCTAAACCGTTCACTCACTGAAATAATGTAGGTTTGGACACGTACAGTGACATGATTTCCTGTCAGAAAAAACTACTGCAGGGAACAATTAAAGATGGACGAAGCAGAGAAGGACAAATAAAAGAATGGACAGATAATATTAAAAAACTGGACAAGACAAGACTTTCCCTCACTCGTCTGCATCATTGAAAATAGAAATCACTGAAGGACTCTGTGTACAATATGGTAACCCTACGATCCTGATGGATTATAGGTTTATAGACAGATTAAAGCATCTCAATTAGCTCTGGCACGGTGAATAAAACATATTTCATGCCTAGAAATTCAGCAATAATTGAAAAAGCAATGTTCTATACAAGTTATATGCTATACAATTTATATGCTATATATATATATATATATATATATTCTTTTATTTGTCCTCTTTATATATATATATATATATATATATAATATATATATATATATATATATATATATATATATATATATAAAACTTGTATAGGGCATTTATTTTTCAAATTTTGCTGAATTTCTAGGCACCAAATTTATATTTATATTTTCAATAGGCATTGTACTAAGCTGAAAGCTGAAGCCTCCTGTGTATGAAGAAAGCGTGGAGAAACCTCCCCAGTGCACATAGGAAGTAAGAGCCAATCGCTTGCAATTCCTGGTGTTCGAGAAGAAGAAGATAGATATATATATATTAGTTAATCTATATAAAGAATTTATAATTTGGCTCTTTCCCAATAATCACAATGTAAATACATCAATGCCGATTGTTACTTTGTGTGGGGATATTCTTGAAAGAACCAGAACTATGAAATATTTTTTCATGGCTCCTATCATTGAGTGATTAACTATGATCTGAATAGGAATATAGATACAGTTCTACCAGCTTGAGTCTGGACAAACATAACAAATCAAATATAAATATCAGCCGAAGACGGGTGTGTCGGGCCATTTTGACGCAAATAAAACGGCAACAAAATGCATTTCCATTCTCTGGATTATATCCTGCTGGAAATCTAGTAGGACCATGGTCCTGCTACTATAAGCGAGATCCAGCGAGAGTTTGAGAATGAACGCTGAATAAGAAGAAGAAATATAAATATAGATACAGTTCTACCAGCTTGAGTCTGGGCAGACATAACAAAACTAACTTCTGCAAGAACTATGATCACAATAATGAAAGAAATAATTAGTATGAGAAAGGAATTGTGAAACTATTTTCACTTTGTAACACAGCAGATGTAACTACTGAAAAAGAACAATTCACTGGAAATAAAAATGTATTAACAATTATTTCTTTCATCCTCTAAATTCATTTTCCATTATTTTAATGGAATATTTTTACTGGTTCCTTTAATTAACTTTTTTCCTCAATTCTAGAACTTATCCTTCCAGTCATATTGTTAATGACATATCAACATGCTTATTGATTCTCCCAGTAAACTTTGTTTTCGTTAATTTGCTTTCTTACTATCAACTCTTAGTTTCTGATCAAAATCAAATATGTTTTCAATTTCTTTTACCTAACAACTCAATGTTATGTTTTTTTACCTAACAATCCAATGTTAATTTCTTCTACCAAACTCAATATGTTAATTTCTTCTACCTAACAACTAAAAATGTTAATTTCTTGTCCCTAACAAACCAACATGTTAATTTCTTCTACTTAACAACTCAAAGTGTTAATTTCTTCTACCTAACAACTCAAAATGTTAATTTCTTGTCCCTAACAAACCAACATGTTAATTTCTTCTACTTAACAACTCAGAACATTAATTATTTCAACCAAACAGCCCAACATGTTAATTTCCTCTACCTAATAACTCCATATGTTAATTTCTTCTACGTAAAAACCCAACATGTTAATTTCTTCTACCTAACAACTCAAGAAGTTAACTTCTTCTACATAAAAACCCAACATGTTAATTTCCTCTCTCCAACAACAACATATTAATTTCTTCACCGAAACAACTCAATGTGTTAATTTCTTCTCCTTAGCCAACAAAATGCTACATGTGACAATACAAACAACATATTTAAGTTTTAACTTAATGCACAACTTATTTTAACTCTCTTCCTTAAACAAAAACATTCAATGGTATTGTTGTAATTAATATGCCCATTTGTGTGTTCTGTGCTTACTTTTAATTTCACTTACCTAGTTAAGTCCAAATAAGATGCATGATGAAATTTGATGCGATGAGCTGCAGGGTACAAATGTATTTATACCAAGATCATAAAATGTAAGTGGCTATGTTAATGAGGACTAAGAATGCAAAAGGTCTCATGCAATCTTCTTGGCTAACAGATAGTCTTATAGGCACATCCTCATGGTGCATCCTGGAAACAGTTTTTAAGCTCGTGTGAAACATCTGGCCAGTATTTTAGGGATCGTATTCAAACAGTATAGATTGAGAAGGAACGAGATAGAGAGTGCAGGGAATGGTGTCCGACAGTGGTCAAGTCGAAGGTGCTCGCTCTGATCAGTGAGAATTCCAGGGAAGGTGATATAGTTATATATACAGATGGGTCGGTTGAGAGATACATCAGGAGTTCCTGGGCTTTCACAGCTCAAAGGTGGGGGGGAGACTATCAGAGAGGAAAGTGGTGCATTCGTTCAGACGACAAGCAGCTTGACAATGGAGATCTGGCGGTGACCAAAGCTTTGCAATGGGTCTGCTCACAGACTGTCTGCGAGCATGCCTGTATCCTCAGTGACTCCATGAACATCATTGTGAAAGTTCAGACAGGGTACGTTCGAGAACAGTGGCTGGATGCAGTGAATAATTCCTGTGTGCGTACAGTGACTTTTATTTTTGTGCCGGGACACGCGGGAGTCCGGGGTTATGAAAGAGCAGATAGGTTGGCCTCCCACGCTGCTACTACGGCTGTTGGTGGAGCAATGGATCGGGCAGACATTTTGAATGCCCTACGTGAAAGCGCACGAACAAATGACTGTACAAGTGACGATGACTCTTGTTCCATGATTAGAATAAAGGAACTTGGTTTGAAATGTGGTGTCGCTAGAAAGGAGAGTTTTCGTGGGCGAAAAAGAATGATGGTCAATCAACAACGTACTGGGACTGTCAGTCAACGTCTAATGGCGGATACACTCAAGGAAAGATCTGAGCACCTATGGACTTGTCCAGAGTGCAATGACGATGATCCAACGACTAACTAACTAACTATGGAACGAGATGTGATTTCACATAGGATAAACAATATAGATTGAGATGGAACAAGATGTGATTTCACATAGGATAAACAATATAGATTGAGATGGAACAAGATGTGATTTCACATAGGATAAACAGTATAGATTGAGATGGAACGAGATGTGATTTCACATAGGATAAACAATATAGATTGAGATGGAACGAGATGTGATTTCACAAAGGATAAACAATATAGATTGAGATGGAAAAAGATGTGATTTCACATAGGATAAACAATATAGATTGAGATGGAACGAGATGCAGCTAGGGAAGCCCACCCGAATTAAAGACATGTAGAAACTGGTTGTCCTAGGCCTATATATTGCCCTTAAACCGCAGCCCAATTTATTTCCCATTCAACGGCTTAAATCATATAAAAAATTTGTACTGGTTATTTGAGAGCGAACATAAACAACAAACGAAGCTAACTACGAAGAACTGCTTATCTGAGTGACAAACTTTTTTAGAACTAACTGTCATCAGTTTTATTCCCTTACATTCTTTCACAGACTAGATGTTATGAACAAGACAATCTATTGTTACAACAAAGGCAAATACCTTGGCAGGTTCAGTTGGCTTGCCCTTATCAAAACCTTTTCTTAGAATCTCAGAGCTGCTCTGAGAGGATGACGCTGGTGGTGCTGAAGATGGTGAGTTTTCAATAATTTCAATCTTGACTTCTTTGCTTGACAGAGATGTCCGCCATGCAGGAATTCTTGCAGAGGTAACCGGTTTCCTCACTTCAGCTGAAGTTTTCTCACTGTAAGCAGTTTTTCCAATGGAAGACATTCTCTCAATAGATGCAACTTTCTCAGGTGCAGCCACTTTCTCCGTGGATGTTGTGGCAGCCTTAAAGGAGGGGGATTTGTTAATGGATGAAATGCTTGTGGAGTGTGAAGATGAGGTATTGGATACATGAGGTCTAAATGCTGTGGATGATGAATGTGATGAATGTGTTCTAACTAAGTTTATTCTCGACGTGGAAGATGATGCTGAAGTTAATGACAATGATGATGGAGTGGAAGCAGTATTCAAAGCAGTTGATGAAGATGATGATACAATTGGCTGAGTCAATGAAGCAGAGTTTGTTATATTAGCAGTGACAGAGGTTGAAGCTGATGGTTTATGGCTGGAAATAGAAGTCATTTTAATGCAAGTATTATTCAAAGCAGTTAAAGAGCTGTTATTATTTGAAGCAAGGATAGGAGTAGCAGCATTTGTGGAAGCATTTTTAATATCAGGTTGTAGAGCAGTGTTAGCAGGTTTTGATGCTGAAGTAATATTTGTGGCAAGCTTAGGTGCATAAGCATTGAAAGGTTTTACATAGATAGATAAGGGTGTTACCGAAGAGGTTTGAGAAGGCAAACTAGGGTTAGGCTGTGCAGCTACAGTCATGGACGCATGCGATGCAGGTGTTGGTGGTGATGAGGTTAGCTGCGGTGACATTGTTGCAGAGTTGTCAGATATTAGAGTTGAAACATCAGATTTATTTGATGTTGAAGATGGCTCTGATGGCAAGCTGGACTCATTTGTGGAGATAGTCGAAGATACACCTTTGACACTCCCACTTCGTGTATAAATTGCAGATTTGACTTCTGTGGTTTTGCCAGGTGTTGTTCTAAGAATTCCACTTCGAGCATGACTAACACTAGTTACAGTTACTGACTTAATGTCTGTAGTACTACTGCTGATGCCTGTGTCGTGGGTTGCATTTGAGTTTTTTTTCACTGAACTGGATGGAGAAACGCCAGTTGAAGAACTAGAAAACTGTTTTATCCGTTCTGTAGTTGCAGAAGATGCTGCAGCAGTTGGGAATGTGCTGTCTCTCAGGCTGCTAGATTTGGAACCATAGTTAAAAATGTTTCTAGAAGATTTAACCGAACCTAGATTAGACATATCTGTGGTCTCAGCAATCTCTTTTTTAACTGAATTAACATCTGTATCAGGATGTTTGTTCTGTGAGTTCACATCGGAACTGGGTAGTTTACTAGCAGTATTGTCCGTCTTCTTAGAGACTTGATCTGATAACTCTTGGTTCTTGTGTGAATCTGATAAATCTCGACTCTTGTGTGAATCTGATAACTCTCGACTCTTGTGTGAATCTGATAACTCTCGACTCTTGTTTGAATCTGATAACTCTTGGTTAATGTGTGAATCTGATAATTCTCGGCTCTTGTGAGAATCTGATAAATCTCGACTTTTGAATGAATCTGATAACTCTCGATTCTTGTATGACACTGTCTCAACACTGCCTCGTTTTTTTTCTAAATAGCCGGCAGATGTAAATACTGATTTCGGTGCAGGTGTGCTACCAGCAGGTTTAAGGGCAACAGCCTCAGCGGTTTGTGTTTTCTCACTTTCTACATTAATCTCTTGATCAGCTTTTCTCTTTCGTACAACACTTAACCATGTCGGCTCACCAACAAGTGTGATTGAGGATTCCAATGTTTTCACATTTTCATGTTTCTTAAAATCCGAAGACAAAACTGGTGCGGAGGTCGGTAATGAAGTGGTATTTTCATTTGACAGTTCTGAAAGTTGTTCATTAGGTTCCGAAACACCGAACGCTGAGTTCTGAGTATGACGGGAGCCTGACGTCTGAAATGTTGGAGAGTATTTTTCATCTATGACAGCCGGTAGTGTCCTGCTACGCACCTGTCGTCGTGCTTTAATAGCTGCTAGAAAAGAATCCGAATCTGCTACATTTATTGGGAAATCATCTGTTGCGCTGTTGCTGATGTATTTATCAGTGATTAATGTTGGTATCTCAAACTGACTCATCCTAGATTTAATATCCTTGGTAGGTTTGTATTCATTCAGTTCAAGCTGACTTTGACTTAGCCGCGTGATGACTGAAACATCGGTTAAATTGATTTTGTCACCTCTCTCACTAACTGACAAATTTTCAACCTTTATTTTGTCACCCCTATCACTAACCGACACATTGTCACCCTTTATTTCATGAATAATTGGACTTGCAGGAATTTCAGCAATATTTGATACAACACTGATGCAGGGACTAGATGCAGATTGACTCTGATCTTCTGGGTTAGAAGTGGCATCACCTTTGAACAGTTCAATGGTTCTACTGGGAGTTGTCGGAGTGGACACATTAGGTGGTGGTGATGTTGCAGTCATAACTGATATGCTTAATGGTGGTGGTGGTGATGTTGCAGTCATAACTGGCACGCTTAATGGTGGTGGTGAAGTTGCAGTTACTGCTGCCACTGGCACACCTACAGGTTGTGGGGATAATGAAGGAGATGTCAGTGGGCTTCCAGCAGTATTCTCTTTCGGAATATTAATGGCAGACAGCCTAGGTTTGCTCCTTGTGCTTACACTAGGACCAGTCTTGTGTTCTGGAGATAGTGGTGTCTGACTCGAATGTTCACGTGACAATGATGTTTTTGCATCAACAACTGTCACTTTCTCTGGAGATTTAGCAGTAGGAGATACTGAAACAGAAGGAAAAAAATGGTATGTAGTTAGGGAGTTAACCAGATAACATTATACAATCTACGAAACATCATCATCAAACATCATCAACATTGTAGAATGTTGTCCTCACAGCCTCCAAGTTTTGTGCAAGATGTCCTGCCTCAAGTGTTCTATTCAAAAAGTATTTGACGTTCACTTTTGCTGTATCAGACTTCTGTAAAGCGTAATAAAATAAATTACAAGGGACAGAGTATAGATAGAGTCTATCAAGATTACACATTTATATTTAGTGGGGTTGACCCAGTTTCAAAAGAAAACCGGTGCCACCCTAATCTTAGAATACATTAAGAGACAACAGATCAAATGGTTTGTACATATCAGCAAACTACCATCAAACAGCATACCAGAACAAGCTATGTTACACAGAAACAGCGATGGCAGACCTAGAGGCCAACCATGAAAAAGGTGGACCACTGGAAAAAAGGTGACAAATTTCACAATATACTCAGCACACAAGAGGTCCATCTCCAGAAAACTCTTCTACCCCTGACGTCGAAAGGCATCAAAGGGTTTCAGTGAATAGATAGACAAGGGACAGAAAAATATATATTCTTCGTCTTTTCATTGATTCAATCTCCTTCTTTCATTGCTCCCCTGGACAATGAATATTTTGTTGAGATCAAGCCAGCCTGTTGGTCTACTGATATCTAGTAAAGATAGAACTAATGTTAGGACTTCTGTTTTGTAAACCAGAGAAGTGAAGTTTCTTTCACATAGCATTTGCACCAATCAGCCCATGAGTTTTACGTGTATGAGGTGCTGTTTGGAAGCAGTTGCTCTGATGCATAAGTACACTATGACGATCTTGAGCTAGTGGTGTTACATGAGGTTGACCAGGTCTGGTGTGTTCATTGGTGGTACCTGTTGCCAAAAATCATTGGTAGTACCTGTTGCCAAAAATCATTGGTGGTACCTGTTGCCAAAAATCATTGGTGGTACCTGTTGCCAAAAATCATTGGTGGTACCTGTTGCCAAAAATCATTGGTGGTACCTGTTGCCAAAAATCATTGGTGGTACCTGTTGCCAAAAATCATTGGTGGTACCTGTTGCCAAAAATCATTGGTGGTACCTGTTGCCAAAAATCATTGGTGGTACCTGTTGCCAAAAATCATTGGTGCAGCCTTACTAAAGTGGATTGGTTATAAATGAAATGTCTGGCCATTTCTCTGATCGTCATTCCATGAACGAGCAGTTTGCAATCGCTTTTGTAATATCAGTGGAGGCATGAAAAAAAAACAGTAACAGACCTTCTTTCCATAGAAGCAAGATGTGTTTTACGTCCCTAAACTATTAATCTGTATGCCAAATTTCAACCTGTTTCTACTTTCTTCTTCTTCTTCTGTGTTTGTTCTCAAACTCCTGCAGATAAGCAGGATGTAGTCCGGAGAACGGAATGCGTTGTGCCATGGTTTACAGCATTGCTGCGATATCTGCGCCTTTCGGCCTGACACATCCAACTTCAGCATGGCTTTGGGTCACTGACCCTATATGGGATGGGACAGCCAACTCCATCCCATAACCTCCTTAGTCGCTTCGTATGACATGCATGGAAGGTAAACTGTGTTGCTATTCTTTGCTCCCCTTTCGGCTCCGACAACACACGGGCAGTTTCTACTTTTAATAAAGTCAAAAATTATTTATTTGCTGTATTGCAACTGAAGCACAAAAAATGCAAAAATTAATATCACATCAACACAACAATGGTACTACAATAATTTTATCATGTGCACGAGTCCTGATATGAAAAATCACCCAGGCACATAAACACTTTAAGAATGAAAACTTTGGTTGCTAGTATATATACATAATGTAAACTAGACAATACCAATGAGGAAAACACCTAAATGACCTACTACACAACTTCTATTACAACTATGCAACTCTGTGGGCCAGTGTTCTTCCCTTAACTGGTTTAGTGTATTGCAGTCTTGCAGGATATATGTTCAGCGGCCTGTGCTGCCTGCTCACATGGACACAGTGGTGATGGAACCAGTCTTAGTCTATTTAAGTGGCTGTTTAGTCTGTTGTGTCCTGTTCTGAGGTGGAAGATAATAACTTGCTCAACCCTGTTAAGATAGTGATAGTTGTCTTTTGGGTGCTGGACTTTCCGGATAGCTTTGATGAGGGTCCTCTTTCTTGGTAAGTGATTTCTGTACTTCTGTACTTCTACTGCTTGGCCAAGATTCAAATTTGTCATGTGTGAGAGGGTTACCGCTAGACACATGCTACAGTGAACTAACAGTCAAATCATTTGAAAACCAGACTCGAACACCAGACTTGAACATCAGACGTGAACAATAGACTTAGTACTGCATGAAATTTTGAGGAAAACTTCCTAAGACACCCTTGTGAATTTACCTGGTATCCAGCTTGCCTTGACCTCATCTGGTCTAGATTTAGTTGGAGACTCCTCATTCAAGCTTGGCAGAAATGACACGGGTGATGAACTCTGAAAAATAATCACCATAGATATGTAAACATAGTATCAAATAACATCAGTGAAATCAGATGTGTTGGGCCTTTGGCACAAATAAGAGATGACATAATGTATCTCTGTTTACTGGACTAAATCCTGCTGGAAATCTCATACGACCACCGTCCTGCAACATGGGAGATAAAGCTGGAGTTTGAGAACAAACTTTAAATACAATGGTTTCTGTGTACCAATATCACTGATATATCAATCATAACTTCCCCTTACATAAAATATGTGAATGCACTCACTTCTTTCCCTTTACGAGATTGTCTAACTGTCTTTCTCTGTGGCTTGACCATTATTTTATCCTTTGCAGCCCTGCTGACCAATAGATCAGTCTTCTGAATGCTGTTAAAGTCTAGAATATCCATGGTACCTGGGAAAGAGAAGATTTAAAACAATTTATTGATTGAGAAGTGATTGCAACTACCAGCAGCATATACAGGTATGACATTGGTAGATGAAAAACATCAGCCTTACACCGTATTTCCTAATACGTCTCAATGATGTGGAAAACCTACCTTTTTTCTTTACCAGTGTATGACCTATACGTACCAGTGTATGACCTCCATGTACCAGCGTATGACGACCATGTACCAGCGTAAGCGTATGATCTAATTCTGGCAATATTGAGAAGCCATAGAATTTTATCATCTCTGCAGCAACAAATGGCAAATGCTGATATCACCAAGAGATAAATCTCTAATGTCTGGGAACAACACAACATATTTGAGGTGTGAGGGCTGGAGCAACACACAGCAATAAAAGTAAAAAATGGGAATGGGTAAGGAGTCATTGAAGACTTCTTAGCCAAAACGTCTTCTGTTTTGTGGTTTTTGTAAATATGTTGTGTACTTTGATATTGGCAAAACTCCTTACCTGTTTCTGTTTTTGTGTCTGATAACACTAATAGCTTAAGGCTGAATTTGATTAGTCGTCAAGGTACCAGAGTGGATAATGAGCTCGCCTCACAAACTCAACTCATTGAATTAACTTCTGGCATGAGCACTGGCCATTCACCGTGTACTCGCGCTATTATTTCATGAATTAGTCGTGCCTCAAAATTCAGCAATAGTTGAACAGCAATGTTCTGTACATCAGCGCTTCACAGAGAATTTTGCTATGGTTTGCTATATACTACATTCCAGATGATTTTGTTATGGTCTGATATATACTATGTCACAGAAGATTTTGCTATATACTAGATTTCAGAGGATTTTGCCATGGTGTGCTACATACTACAGTACAAAAGATTTTGCTATATACTTCATTCCAGAGATTTTGCTGTGGTTCGCTACATACTTACATTACAGAAGATTTTGATATGTTTCATGCATACATTGTCAAGGGCAAAGAGGAAAACAGAGAATTCAAACATGTAATCTGACATGCAATATATTAAGATCTAGCTCATGAAGATTCAGCTTAGTGTTGTTACCCCATATTCAGTCAACGTTACTCAAAATTGGCAAACTTAAGTTCAAATTGTGGTCCATGCTGCTTATGCATTGTCAGGTCTGAGATTGGAGCACAGAATAGTGACACAGAAACCTGCCACGCATGTTATAAGAAGTGACTAAGTTAAGTTTGAGGATGAAGTTGACTGTCCAATTCCATGGAGTTTAAAAGTCACCCAGGACGCCATATCGAAGTCGGATGTTTGAAGTCGAGATGATAATATTTTGCAACAAAGCTGTAAACCATGACACAATACATTCAATTTTCTGGACTACATCCTGTTAATCTGCAGGATTTTGAGAACAGACAAGAAGAAAATGATGAAACGTGAAACATTGGGAAATTCTGCCAGACACAATCAAAATTTCAAAGCCAAGCAATTTTGTAGTCAACTTACCGTTTGAAGTAGAAGATGAGGAAGCACCTGATTTTCTGGCAGGAACCGAACTCTTCCACTTGGTAAAGAATAGCTCTTCCTGAATGGAAATTATATAAAACATGCTCACAAAATTGGTTTAACTCAAAGATAAAACAGTAAACAAATGCCTTGATACATCTACTGTTATAATAATAATCTTCTTTTTCCTCTTCTTCTCCTTCTTCTCGAACCCCAGGAATTGCAAGCGATTAGCTCTTATTTCCAATGTGCAGTGGTGAGGTTTCACCACGCTTTTTATAATACACAGGAGGCTTCAGCTTTCAGCTTAGTGCAATGCCTATTGATGAAGCCTTCTACTCAGAGGGGGTATAGCTAAAATAATAATAAAACCCGCAACCCCTAAGGGTTGTAGGGGTTTCATATTGAATCATTTGACGTAGAAAAATCATGTGTCTCGATTCTCTACCATCTGGATGAGTTTGAAAACTTCACACCCTGTCCAATCCTTGATATTATCCAACCATGTTTTCTTACCTTCACATTGTCTTCATCCTCCTACCCTCCACCGTGAAGAACATCTCTTGTGATCGGTGAATATCACATCATGTGCCTGTACCATCAAAGCTTACGAATTTTCACTACTATAAACAGTGGTTTCTGTTGACTCGCTGATAAATTAATTCTATCATGGTCAAACTTATTGGTCTTATGCTCTCGGTAACAGATACCCAAGACACGTCTATAGCATTTTTTTTCAAACGCCTGGATTCCTCTAAGTTATAGTATTAAATTTAGTTTTAAAACAGAGCATCAGGCAATAAGACACGTTGATGGATAGACGTATCATGCATGAAGTTTTTGTTGATTATCTATATGCCAGGTTTTTTCTTAAATAACAAGAAGTCAGAAGTAATGGTTGTGTGTAAGAAACAAAATCCCCCAGCATGCAAGAACAAAGTCTTTCTTTTCACTTTATACATAGTAGAGTCCGGGATCGAAGAGTTCTCTGGGGACGGCTTTTTAGTGTGTTTCATATATGTTTGTTTTTGTGGATTCTTTTATTTCTGCAATTCATCTTCTGCACTGTCTGCTTCTGACTTTGTATCTATCGTGTCTGTATAGAACTGCTTTTTGAGAGGCATTATCTGATGGTAATTTGGAAGTATGTGAAAAACACTTAACCTGTTGTATTATAATGTAATCCACGTTTGGCATTGTGTTTGTTAGTCTTTAAAACTTTAATGATTACTGTAGTCAAGGAAAATAATTAATGAAACAACAAAGAACGGAGATTTGCCTGCCACTTGTAATTTATTTCATTTCGCTTTCCACAAAAGAACTAGTCCCGTTAATTATCCAAACATAAATCACCAATATAAATTTAGCATTTTCAAAATCATTTTCATTTTAAAATCACCAATCATTTTAAATGTAAATAATATTTTACTGACCTCTTCGTTTTCTGAGCTGTCCACACTAATTAGGCTCTGGTCACTATCTCTGTTATTAGATTTGCCAGATGGCCCTGGTGGCTGTTTCTATAAGGAGAATTATAGATCAACTTTATAGCATAAATGATTATTTAACAGATTATTGTTACTCAGTTTGACTGATTATGTTTGGCTTGCAGTATTATTGTTACTCAGTTTGACTGATTATGTTTGGCTTGCAGTATTATTGTTACTCAGTTTGACTGACTATGTTTGACTGATTATGCTTGGCTTGCAGTATTATTGTTACTCAGTTTGACTGATTATGCTTGGCTTGCAGTATTTTTGTTATTCAGTTTGACTGATTATGCTTGGCTTGCAGTATTATTGTTACTCAGTTTGACTGACTATGTTTGACTGATTATGCTTGGCTTGCAGTATTATTGTTACTCAGTTTGACTGATTATGCTTGGCTTGCAGTATTTTTGTTATTCAGTTTGACTGATTATGCTTGGCTCGCAGTATTTTTATAATTTGAACTGAATTACATTTTGTTATAATTTTTTTTTGCACATGCATCATGGGAACAAGAAATAGTACTTCTAAATATATTTACAAGCATGTGGTTGCATCTGTGGGTCTCACCAATGGCCCACTAGACATACCATCCATGCAACAGAAAACCTTAGTGGATGACATGCCGTTATATTGAGGTTATCTTCTTATAGAAGCTTCATGGCACATCATCTATACAATTATGCTTTTGTTTTGTTGTTGAAATGTTTTACATATTTGCCTGAATATATATGTATGCACCCTCTGTGGTTGGGAGGGAGCCAGAGATGTACTGTGCAGCAGTGAGGAGGAGGAAACTGACATCACTGTTTTTCCTATGGCTGAGGCCCATCATAGAGGCACAGTGACTCAGGACGTGACAATCCTTTTGACTTGAACATTTGGTTGCATGCCTGGAGCAATAGATAAGTTCGGCATAACCAGTACTCAATTGGTGGCGGGGAATGAGCACAGTGAACCCTATCTTGGCTACAGTGGCTAGGAGCAGTGCATAGGTTTAAACCTACCTTCCTGGAGGTGTGATAGTTATTCTCTGGCTCTGTCCCGGGGTGGGCCGAAAATCCACAGACTTCCCAGCAATATAATGCCATCTAATGGCATTGGGTCAAAGGGCAGGAGCCCATGGACCGCTGGATCAGCAACCAACCAACCAACCAACCAAATATATTTACATTAGGGTGATGATGATTCAGTCCATTTCGCTGTGAGCAGACAGTTCTTGACAGCCCATAGCACTTCTGTTGAATGCACAGATTTTCCTCACCTGTGGTGCAATTGTGTAGAGTGTGTTGTGTATAGTTGGAAGTCGTGGTAGTAGTTCTTGTTGGATGTCTGTTAGTTTTGGGCTCTGCAGTAGTTGGTGTTCAACAGTCTCCTCCTGTGCATCACAGTGTCTGCAATTTGGTTCATGTATGGATTTATTCTGTTCTGGTATTTATTAACAGGGGCATGGCCTGTTCATAGTTGGAATGCGAGACTCTAGTTTTCTAGTTATTTGTAAAACTTCATAATATGTGTTTCCACCTGTAAAACTTCACTGTAGTGTTTCCAACTTTTTCTGCATATTGTATCGAAGTTTAGAGGGAAAATAACAACTCATTCAAATATAGGATTAATCACCTTCCCAGCTAGTTCTATATCCCAGCAAAAATTATCACATATGCCAGTTAAAGTATCGCAGATACCAGCAAAATAATCATAGATAACAGCTAAATCATATCAGATGTGAGCTAAATAATCATAGATAACAGCTAAATCATATCAGATGTGAGCTAAATAATCATAGATAACAGCTAAATCATATCAGATGTGAGCTAAATAATCATAGATAACAGCTAAATCATTGCAGGTGCCAGCTAAATCATATCAGATGTGAGCTAAATAATCATAGATACCAGCTAAATCATATCAGATGTGAGCTAAATAAACACATACCAGCTAAATCATATCAGATGTGAGCTAAATAAACACAGATACCAGCAAAATCATATCAGGTGTGAGCTAAATAATTACAGATACCAACTAAATCATTGCAGGTGTCAGCTAAATCATTACAGATAGTAGCTAAATCATTGCAGATACCAGCCAAATAATCGCAGATACCAGCTAAATAATCAGATACCATATACTGTGGTGCATGGCTGAGAGGAATTAGATAGTGGGCTCCAGAAACTAGCTCACTCACCACAGAACACAAACCATCGAAATCAGCATACCTCTAGTTATTTTTTTTTACCCCCCCCCCCATGAAGTCTATATTAACTCTCCTATCATGATGTATTTATTAAGGGAAGAGTTTGAACCTCACCCTCTTCCCCCCCCCCCATCTACATGACTGGCTATGCAAAACTAAATAATCACAAGACAAACTGAATCATGAAATCATCAGTAAATATAATTATGAACCACCCATAAAATAATTCTACAAACAGAAACAAATTTACCGAGTTAATCAAGCATATATATTCTTCACTTATTTGTTAATAATTCCCTACGTGATTTCAACTGACTCACACAAACCTCAAATCAAATCGAAATTAATAAATATTAACTGATTGATTGAATGGAAAATAAACTAGATTAACTATCAATATTTTCTCTTGTAATCTCACTTGTTGTTATTGTTTAGAACGAGCATCTGCTCCAGCAAACATACAACATTGGAATGTAAATTATGGTCTGAACTGGCTGCAGTGAGTAATATTGTAGAAAAAAATGGGGGGGGGTGTGGGGGATTACACATAACAGAAGAGAAAATCAATGTCTATGAGCGTGTACTGGGTCGGGGTGGCAGACGATAGCCACACTTGCTGGTGAGTCCAGGAACAATAGATCAGCTGGTGGTTCAGGTGACTCACCAGACAGAACTCGTGGGGTCGGCCAAAAATATCATGATCATGAAAGGTCATCAGCGTTTTGTGGATGATAACAGGGAGACGTGAATCGTTAGCTGTAAGGTTTGAGGAGCGGGAAATATTCGTTTGAAACTGAGAATAGATGGAAGTAAACGAATAAATAATGATATAAAGACAGGAATGCAACATATAGTGTAAATATAGGAAGAAAACATGTTGAAGGGGGGGGGGGAAGAAAACTAATAGCAGTCAGTAAAAAAAAAAGTAGAGAGATGAAGTGAACAAATAGAATGAGTGAGTAAATAGATCAAGAAAAGAAGTGGAGAGATAGAAAAAATAAATAGAAGGTGTGAGTAAATAGAGAAACAAAACAAGTAGAGAGATGAAGAAAACACATACAAGGAGTGAGTAAATAGAGGACGTGAGTGAGTAAAAAGAGGAAGAAAACAAGTAGAGAGATGAAGAAAACACATAAAAGGAATGAGTAAATAGAGAAGAATAAACAATATAGGGATAGAAAACATAGAGGGGGTGGGCAAAGAGGAAGGAAGAAAACAAAAAGTGAGATTGAGCAAATACAGGAAGAAAGCATGTAGAGGAAGGAAATACATAGAGAAAAGTAGAGGGAGTGAGGGAGGGGGCAAATATAGGAAGAATACAAGTTTTACCCAGACTTGGATCATGGAACAACAAGTTTTACCCAGACTTGGATCATGGAGGAACAAGTTTTACCCAGACTTGGATCATGGAACAACAAGTTTTACCCAGACTTGGATCATGGAACAACAAGTTTTACCCAGACTTGGATCATGGAGTAACAAGTTTTACCCAGACTTGGATCATGGAACAACAAGTTTTACCCAGACTTGGATCATGGAACAACAAGTTTTACCCAGACTTGGATCATGGAGGAACAAGTTTTACCCAGACTTGGATCATGGAACAACAAGTTTTACCCAGACTTGGATCATGGAACAACAAGTTTTACCCAGACTTGGATCATGGAGTAACAAGTTTTACCCAGACTTGGATCATGGAACAACAAGTTTTACCCAGACTTGGATCATGGAGGAACAAGTTTTTCCCAGACTTGGATCATGGAACAACAAGTATTACCCAGACTTGGATCATGGAGTAACAAGTTTTACCCAGACTTGGATCATGGAACAACAAGTATTACCCAGACTTGGATCATGGAACAACAAGTTTTACCCAGACTTGGATCATGGAGTAACAAGTTTTACCCAGACTTGGATCGTGTAGGAAATAGTTTTATCCAGACCTGGATCATGGAGGAACAAGTTTTATCCAGACCTGGATCATGGAGGAACGGCAACACACATGTCGTACTAGAGAAACCACACCCCCAAAGGATGACTTAATTCAGAGGCAAGCACTGCAACAGAGAACTGCAAGAAACGATCTATTTTTTCATCTTTGTCTTGTGTTACCATGTCTTCCATAGTTCAAGCTTTCTGGTTTATCGGTAACACTTCGGCGACATGAGACCCGCACATTTAGATACAAATCAGGAATGCCTACATAATTCTCCACGTCACAGTAACAGGCTGTTTTGTAAATAAACAAACAGTGCCGTGATTTTATTTACAGTATTACTAATTTTCTCTTTTAAAAAAGAAATTATTGACGACAACTTGTCAAACAGTGTAGCATGTCCTTAACATTCGTTATAGAAAATACTCAAACCTCGTGTTTATACTGTCAGGAAAATTCTTCAATAATTGTATACATCCGCCTGGTACTGTGGTGTGAACATTATGTGTATACATCCGCCTGGTACTGTGATGTGAACATTTGTGTACACATCCGCCTGGTACTGTGATGTGAACATTACGAAGTTACTTCATGATGATATCTAGATGGATGTGTTTTGAGTTCTATAATGCGCAATTCATTAACATTTTAAATGTTTACCTTTAGTGGTCCACTCATGATTACATCAGCTGTTGTGACCGGCGGTACAGGACTACATGGCAGGCCTTCATCATTGTAGTCGTCGGAGTAGAGGGATCGCCGGTTGTTTAACTTGGACAGCAGCTCGCTCTGACGATTACAAGACAGAAAACACAGCTGTCAAGAATGGTTGTTTAACTTGGACAGCAGCTCGCTCTGACGATTACAAGACAGAAAACACAGCTGTCAAGAATGGTTGTTTAACTTGGACAGCAGCTCGCTCTGACGATTACAAGACAGAAAACACAGCTGTCAAGAATGGTTGTTTAACTTGGACAGCAGCTCGCTCTGACGATTACAAGACAGAAAACACAGCTGTCAAGAATGGTTGTTTAACTTGGACAGCAACTCGCTCTGACGATTACAAGACAGAAAACACAGCTGTCAAGAATGGTTGTTTAACTTGGACAGCAGCTCGCTCTGACGATTACAAGACAGAAAACACAGCTGTCAAGAATGGTTGTTTAACTTGGACAGCAGCTCGCTCTGACGATTACAAGACAGAAAACACAGCTGTCAAGAATGGTTGTTTAACTTGGACAGCAGCTCGCTCTGACGATTACAAGACAGAAAACACAGTTGTCAAGAATGGTTGTTTAACTTGGACAGCAGCTCGCTCTGACGATTACAAGACAGAAAACACAGCTGTCAAGAATGGTTGTTTAACTTGGACAGCAGCTCGCTCTGACGATTACAAGACAGAAAACACAGCTGTCAAGAATGGTTGTTTAACTTGGATAGCAGCTCGCTCTGACGATTACAAGACAGAAAACACAGCTGTCAAGAATGGTTGTTTAACTTGGACAGCAGCTCGCTCTGACGATTACAAGACAGAAAACACAGCTGTCAAGAATGGTTGTTTAACTTGGACAGCAGCTCGCTCTGACGATTACAAGACAGAAAACACAGCTGTCAAGAATGGTTGTTTAACTTGGACAGCAGCTCGCTCTGACGATTACAAGACAGAAAACACAGCTGTCAAGAATGGTTGTTTAACTTGGACAGCAGCTCTCTCTGACGATTACAAGACAGAAAACACAGTTGTCAAGAATGGTTGTTTAACTTGGACAGCAGCTCGCTCTGACGATTACAAGACAGAAAACACAGTTGTCAAGAATGGTTGTTTAACTTGGACAGCAGCTCTCTCTGACGATTACAAGACAGAAAACACAGCTGTCAAGAATGGTTGTTTAACTTGGACAGCAGCTCTCTCTGACGATTACAAGACAGAAAACACAGCTGTCAAGAATGGTTGTTTAACTTGGACAGCAGCTCGCTCTGACGATTACAAGACAGAAAACACAGTTGTCAAGAATGGTTGTTTAACTTGGACAGCAGCTCGCTCTGACGATTACAAGACAGAAAACACAGTTGTCAAGAATGGTTGTTTAACTTGGACAGCAGCTCGCTCTGACGATTACAAGACAGAAAACACAGTTGTCAAGAATGGTTGTTTAACTTGGACAGCAACTCGCTCTGACGATTACAAGACAGAAAACACAGCTGTCAAGAATGGTTGTTTAACTTGGACAGCAGCTCGCTCTGACGATTACAAGACAGAAAACACAGTTGTCAAGAATGGTTGTTTAACTTGGACAGCAACTCGCTCTGACGATTACAAGACAGAAAACACAGCTGTCAAGAATGGTTGTTTAACTTGGACAGCAGCTCTCTCTGACGATTACAAGACAGAAAACACAGCTGTCAAGAATGGTTGTTTAACTTGGACAGCAGCTCTCTCTGACGATTACAAGACAGAAAACACAGCTGTCAAGAATGGTTGTTTAACTTGGACAGCAGCTCGCTCTGACGATTACAAGACAGAAAACACAGTTGTCAAGAATGGTTGTTTAACTTGGACAGCAGCTCGCTCTGACGATTACAAGACAGAAAACACAGTTGTCAAGAATGGTTGTTTAACTTGGACAGCAGCTCGCTCTGACGATTACAAGACAGAAAACACAGTTGTCAAGAATGGTTGTTTAACTTGGACAGCAACTCGCTCTGACGATTACAAGACAGAAAACACAGCTGTCAAGAATGGTTGTTTAACTTGGACAGCAGCTCGCTCTGACGATTACAAGACAGAAAACACAGTTGTCAAGAATGGTTGTTTAACTTGGACAGCAACTCGCTCTGACGATTACAAGACAGAAAACACAGCTGTCAAGAATGGTTGTTTAACTTGGACAGCAGCTCGCTCTGACGATTACAAGACAGAAAACACAGTTGTCAAGAATGGTTGTTTAACTTGGACAGCAACTCGCTCTGACGATTACAAGACAGAAAACACAGCTGTCAAGAATGGTTGTTTAACTTGGACAGCAGCTCGCTCTGACGATTACAAGACAGAAAACACAGCTGTCAAGAATGGTTGTTTAACTTGGACAGCAGCTACCTCTGACGATTACAAGACAGAAAACACAGCTGTCAAGAATGGTTGTTTAACTTGGACAGCAGCTCGCTCTGACGATTACAAGACAGAAAACACAGTTGTCAAGAATGGTTGTTTAACTTGGACAGCAGCTCGCTCTGACGATTACAAGACAGAAAACACAGTTGTCAAGAATGGTTGTTTAACTTGGACAGCAGCTCGCTCTGACGATTACAAGACAGAAAACACAGCTGTCAAGAATGGTTGTTTAACTTGGACAGCAGCTCGCTCTGACGATTACAAGACAGAAAACACAGCTGTCAAGAATGGTTGTTTAACTTGGACAGCAGCTCGCTCTGACGATTACAAGACAGAAAACACAGCTGTCAAGAATGGTTGTTTAACTTGGACAGCAACTCGCTCTGACGATTACAAGACAGAAAACACAGCTGTCAAGAATGGTTGTTTAACTTGGACAGCAGCTCGCTCTGACGATTACAAGACAGAAAACACAGCTGTCAAGAATGGTTGTTTAACTTGGACAGCAGCTCGCTCTGACGATTACAAGACAGAAAACACAGCTGTCAAGAATGGTTGTTTAACTTGGACAGCAGCTCGCTCTGACGATTACAAGACAGAAAACACAGCTGTCAAGAATGGTTGTTTAACTTGGACAGCAGCTCGCTCTGACGATTACAAGACAAAAAACACAGCTGTCAAGAATGGTTGTTTAACTTGGACAGCAGCTCGCTCTGACGATTACAAGGCAGAAAACACAGCTGTCAAGAATCGTTGTTTAACTTGGACAGCAGCTCGCTCTGACGATTACAAGACAGAAAACACAGCTGTCAAGAATCGTTGTTTAACTTGGACAGCAGCTACCTCTGGCGATTACAAGACAGAAAACACAGCTGTCAAGAATCGTTGTTTAACTTGGACAGCAGCTCGCTCTGACGATTACAAGACAGAAAACACAGCTGTCAAGAATCGTTGTTTAACTTGGACAGCAGCTACCTCTGACGATTACAAGACAGAAAACACAGCTGTCACGAATGGTTGTTTAACTTGGACAGCAGCTCGCTCTGACGATTACAAGACAGAAAACACAGCTGTCAAGAATCGTTGTTTAACTTGGACAGCAGCTACCTCTGACGATTACAAGACAGAAAACACAGCTGTCAAGAATCGTTGTTTAACTTGGACAGCAGCTCGCTCTGACGATTACAAGACAAAAAACACAGCTGTCAAGAATGGTTGTTTAACTTGGACAGCAGCTCGCTCTGACGATTACAAGACAGAAAACACAGCTGTCAAGAATGGTTGTTTAACTTGGACAGCAGCTCGCTCTGACGATTACAAGACAGAAAACACAGCTGTCAAGAATCGTTGTTTAACTTGGACAGCAGCTCGCTCTGACGATTACAAGACAGAAAACACAGCTGTCAAGAATCGTTGTTTAACTTGGACAGCAGCTACCTCTGACGATTACAAGACAGAAAACACAGCTGTCAAGAATGGTTGTTTAACTTGGACAGCAGCTCTCTCTGACGATTACAAAACAGAAAACACAGCTGTCAAGAATGGTTGTTTAACTTGGACAGCAGCTCTCTCTGACGATTACAATACAGAAAACACAGCTGTCAAGAATGGTTGTTTAACTTGGACAGCAGCTCTCTCTGACGATTACAAAACAGACAACACAGCTGTCAAGAATGGTTGTTTAACTTGGACAGCAGCTCTCTCTGACGATTACAATACAGAAAACACAGCTGTCAAGAATCGTTGTTTAACTTGGACAGCAGCTCGCTCTGACGATTACAAGACAGAAAACACAGCTGTCAAGAATCGTTGTTTAACTTGGACAGCAGCTACCTCTGACGATTACAAGACAGAAAACACAGCTGTCAAGAATGGTTGTTTAACTTGGACAGCAGCTCGCTCTGACGATTACAAGACAAAAAACACAGCTGTCAAGAATGGTTGTTTAACTTGGACAGCAGCTCGCTCTGACGATTACAAGGCAGAAAACACAGCTGTCAAGAATGGTTGTTTAACTTGGACAGCAGCTCGCTCTGACGATTACAAGACAAAAAACACAGCTGTCAAGAATGGTTGTTTAACTTGGACAGCAGCTCGCTCTGACGATTACAAGACAGAAAACACAGCTGTCAAGAATGGTTGTTTAACTTGGACAGCAGCTACCTCTGGCGATTACAAGACAGAAAACACAGCTGTCAAGAATCGTTGTTTAACTTGGACAGCAGCTCGCTCTGACGATTACAAGACAGAAAACACAGCTGTCACGAATGGTTGTTTAACTTGGACAGCAGCTCGCTCTGACGATTACAAGACAGAAAACACAGCTGTCAAGAATCGTTGTTTAACTTGGACAGCAGCTACCTCTGACGATTACAAGACAGAAAACACAGCTGTCAAGAATCGTTGTTTAACTTGGACAGCAGCTCGCTCTGACGATTACAAGACAAAAAACACAGCTGTCAAGAATGGTTGTTTAACTTGGACAGCAGCTCGCTCTGACGATTACAAGACAGAAAACACAGCTGTCAAGAATGGTTGTTTAACTTGGACAGCAGCTCGCTCTGACGATTACAAGACAGAAAACACAGCTGTCAAGAATCGTTGTTTAACTTGGACAGCAGCTCGCTCTGACGATTACAAGACAGAAAACACAGCTGTCAAGAATCGTTGTTTAACTTGGACAGCAGCTACCTCTGACGATTACAAGACAGAAAACACAGCTGTCAAGAATGGTTGTTTAACTTGGACAGCAGCTCTCTCTGACGATTACAAAACAGAAAACACAGCTGTCAAGAATGGTTGTTTAACTTGGACAGCAGCTCTCTCTGACGATTACAATACAGAAAACACAGCTGTCAAGAATGGTTGTTTAACTTGGACAGCAGCTCTCTCTGACGATTACAAAACAGACAACACAGCTGTCAAGAATGGTTGTTTAACTTGGACAGCAGCTCTCTCTGACGATTACAATACAGAAAACACAGCTGTCAAGAATCGTTGTTTAACTTGGACAGCAGCTCGCTCTGACGATTACAAGACAGAAAACACAGCTGTCAAGAATCGTTGTTTAACTTGGACAGCAGCTACCTCTGACGATTACAAGACAGAAAACACAGCTGTCAAGAATGGTTGTTTAACTTGGACAGCAGCTCTCTCTGACGATTACAAAACAGAAAACACAGCTGTCAAGAATGGTTGTTTAACTTGGACAGCAGCTCGCTCTGACGATTACAAGACAGAAAACACAGCTGTCAAGAATGGTTGTTTAACTTGGACAGCAGCTCGCTCTGACGATTACAAGACAGAAAACACAGCTGTCAAGAATGGTTGTTTAACTTGGACAGCAGCTCGCTCTGACGATTACAAGACAGAAAACACAGCTGTCAAGAATGGTTGTTTAACTTGGATAGCAGCTCGCTCTGACGATTACAAGACAGAAAACACAGCTGTCAAGAATGGTTGTTTAACTTGGACAGCAGCTCGCTCTGACGATTACAAGACAGAAAACACAGTTGTCAAGAATGGTTGTTTAACTTGGACAGCAGCTCGCTCTGACGATTACAAGACAGAAAACACAGCTGTCAAGAATGGTTGTTTAACTTGGACAGCAGCTCGCTCTGACGATTACAAGACAGAAAACACAGCTGTCAAGAATCGTTGTTTAACTTGGACAGCAGCACGCTCTGTTGATTCATTATCAAGTGACATATTGTTTCCAGAACGTAGTATTTCCTATGGATCTCTTGAATTCTCCGCGGTCTTGAGCAAGTTGCCCTGTATCTTCCAGTGACATGAGCAGGCATTCTTGAATATCTTTTGTCCAACGGCGTCTTGGTCGGCCTTTGTCCCTGTTGCCTTCTATCATCCCCTCCATTAACACTCTCTCCATGCCGTCGTGTCTCTTAATATGACCGAACAAAGCTAGCTTTTTCTTTAATATAGTGTTCAGAAGCCAGCCTTCCTGGACGTTAATTGTTCGTAACACTTCCTGGTTTGTTTTCTTCGCTGTCCAAGGTATTCTCAAAACTCTTCTATAACACTTTAATTCAAATTATATTCTCTTGGCCACTGTTTTATTTAGTGTCCATGCTTCACATCCATATGTCGCCACAGGAAATACACATGTTCGTAGTAAAAACAATTTGGTTCTTATGTTAGTACCTTGTCATAGTTATCTGTTGATTACAGGACAGAAAACACAGTTGTCAAGAGTGGTTGTTTAACTTGGACAGCAGCAATGCTGTAAACTATGACAGAACGAATCCGTTCTCCAGACTACATCCTGCTGATCTACATGAGTTTGAGAACGAACGCAGAAGAAGAAGAACAGTTTTAGTAAGACTCATCAATAAAGATTTCTGTACAGAAAGTAAACAAGACTTCATTTGAGACGATTTTTTTAAATTATTATACTGATTTTCGCTGGTTACCTTTTATATACTTGGAATTACAATTCCATGAAAGAAGTAGCAGGTGAGTTGGAAGGTTACTCACAGCCTTTGTGTTTATGAACACTGATAAGTCGATTTATTCAAGATGAGGTCAAATCACTACTAATTCTACTCTTGCGATTTTAAAACGGAGAGTCGGTAAGTTCTCATCTTCAGTATGGAGACAGAAGTTTTGTGAGATGGTCCATGAATGTATGTATGTGTGTGCTCTAACTGTTTAGTTTAGGATGAGTGAGCCATCACATAAGGCTATGTGGTACTTTTAAAAAACTGAATGTGAAGAATGTAAAATCACTTTGATTTCTTTTATGGATGTTCAACAGAAGAAATTTTTTTTTTTAATTTTTTGTTAGAAGTGAAAGACATCTTTGCCTCGAATGACAAATTATTGCTGAAATTGTTACGACCTCTTATACAGAACAGGAGGAGATTCGAGCCTCCCATAGGTGTCTATGACAACGAATTGCATTACATCATAAACATGTTCTTCACTTTTCAAGTTGGCTGGATTGCTATGAAATAGTCACAACGTTTTCTAAAGTATTATTCACTTGGGCGGAATTATATGACTTTGCTGTTAAATTCCATTACATCCAAATGCCAAAGATTAGCTGTTCAAGTCCCATGCAGATTGACAGATATCAATCTACCCAATTTGATTGCTGACCTCTGGAGAGCTGAGAAGACGAGATTAACTAAAATGCTTCTGAGAGACGGGATTAGAAATATTATGTGCCAGGGCAGAATCAAGACTTAAGAGTACTGAAACTATTGAATTAAAGGGCTAAGTTATATGCTGTGTTTTTGTGGGTTTTTTTTTTGTTAGTCATTTGGTTAGCTTATGATTGCAACTCAATAATGCTAGAGGTCATGAGCTACACTGTAGCCCCATATGTTGAGATTAAATGGTAAATTGTGCTCTTTTCTCAGTTGGTCATTTTAGCTGTAGAATAATGTTGAGTTATAGCTAAAAGATCTTAAGGTCCCCAACAGCTAAATATATTACTACTACTATAAGAATGAGAATCACCAGCAACGTTTAACTTACTATAACGATAGAAGAGACAGGGAGGGGGCTGGGTACTAGTCTGTTAACGAAACCCAGACTAGATATGACGATATAAGAGAAAGGGAGGGGGTCTTGGTACTAGTCTGTTAACGAACTCCATACGAGATGAAGGAAATAATAAATACTGGGGTGAGGACCCTGAAGTCGAAGCCCACCCCCCCCCCTTTATTTACAAGGCGAGCATGACGTAGGCAGAGATACAAATGGGAGCGAAACATCACGATATTAACAGATTACAGTTTAGCAGAGTGCACTACCAAGACGAGATTGGGGATGTTGGAGGTCCGCTGCAGCTGATCTTCGTTGCGGAGGCGGCATTTGATTATGACAAGAACCAGTTTTAGGTAATATACTGACAGACACGACTCCAGTGGTATCCCGGCATCCCAAAGCAGCGCATCCTTTTATAGCGGATTTCCATATTTACACTTTTCTAAATCCCAAATAACTTTTACTCTTTATTATCTGTAAAACCATACATACGTCGGGGGTTGGGGTTTACAAATTTGCGTTTTTTTTTACAAAAAAGGTCTTCAAGTTATTTATCAAAAAATTGATTTGCAAACGAATAGTAGCCAATGACTTAAGTAAAACTTCCTCTTTACTGGAAACTTATCTACGATCCTGATTGTTTGTATTGTATATAGCGAATTTCTGTTATTACATACATGTTTTGTGGGTCCGGACAGTGTTGTTATAGTGGGATATAAATTAATTACAAATAATAATAATAATAATAATAAATAATAATAATAAGTATTATTATTTTTAATATAATAATTATAATAATAAATAATAATTATTATTATTATTATTTTTAATATAATAATTATAATAAAAGTAAAAATTATAATAATAAATCAAATAAATAATATTTATTATTTATTATTATTATAATTACTATACACATTAGAAATAGTTATTATTATTACTTATATTAATATTAACATTAATATAAATAATTATTAATAATAATAATATAAACAATATAAATAATAAATAATAACAAATAATACTGAATATTTATAGATGATATTAAATATTTAATAATAATGATGAAAGTATAATTATAATAATAATCACAATTGTTGATAGTTTCCCTATACGGATATCATTATATTAGAAACAGAGTAAGTATGATGTAATCATCTATATATCCACCCTCGTGATGTTCATTTGAAAACGCTATAACACAGGCTCGATGGCAATGCTAACAGTCCGTTAGTACGGTTAATAAGCTCGATTCCGTACTAGCATGCTTGCTGTACACGCTAAATAGGTTCGTTGACATTATATAGGAGATCGATGGCAACGCTTATGTGCACGTTGGTAACTCAAATATGATCGATGGCAACGCTAATGTGCACGTTGGCAACTCAAATATGATCGATGGCAACGCTAATGTGCACGTTGGCAACTCAAATATGATCGATGGCAACGCTAATGTGCACGTTGGTAACTCAAATATGATCGATGGCAACGCTAATGTGCACGTTGGCAACTCAAATATGATCGATGGCAACGCTAATGTGCACGTTGGCAACTCAAATATGATCGATGGCAACGCTAATGTGCACGTTGGTAACTCAAATATGATCGATGGCAACGCTAATGTGCACGTTGGTAACTCAAATATGATCGATGGCAACGCTAATGTGCACGTTGGCAACTCAAATATGATCGATGGCAACGCTAATGTGCACGTTGGCAACTCAAATATGATCGATGTCAACGCTAATGTGCACGTTGGTAACTCAAATATGATCGATAGCAACGCTAATGTGAACGTTGGCAACTCAAATATGATCGATGGCAACTAATGTGCACGTTGGCAACTCAAATATGATCGATGGCAACTAATGTGCACGTTGGCAACTCAAATATGATCGATGGCAACGCTAATGTGAACGTTGGCAACTCAAATATGATCGATGGCAACTAATGTGCACGTTGGCAACTCAAATGCGATAGATGCTGACGTTATTGCACATTGTAAATATAAACAAGCTCATGTTTACTACTAACAGGGTTTCTGGAAACGCTAATCTGCTTGCTGGAAACGCTAATTTGCTTGCTGGAAACGCTAATTTGCTTGCTGGAAACGCTAATTTGCTTGCTGGAAATGCCCACAAGACTCAATGACATACTATATTATTCAGCAGTATCGCTAAAAGCTCGTTAAAGTATTAATAGTTTGCTTAAAAACGCTAATAAATTTCGTTATTAATAATTACTAATTATGTTACTAATACGCTCGTTGACAACACTAATACTCTCATTGTCAATGTCAAAAGTCTCGATAACAAGGCAAATTGACTGATTAGTAACGCTAACACGCTGGATGGGGTTGGATTTATCTTCAATGCACGTAATGGTTACTGTCTGAGAGAATACAAAGACGAAATAGTGTTCAACAATTAAGGATACAATGGGCAGGAATATAGACAACTATTCAACACTGCTAGAACCCGAATAAGTAACAAATAGTACAACTAATGTAAAGAGAAATATCAAAAGATAAAGGAACAATGACTTTCTCTACTTACGGTTCAATATGGACTTTTCAAGAAACAAAGACACACAAGAAATAAACACACAAAATTATAAAATTATCAATGCAAGTGTTTCTTGCTAAAAGCCCCTATTAGAGGGTAGCGCAGAGAAAGTCCTTTTTCCTTTGTGTTTTGCTATTCCTCTTTTACGTTCGTTTTACTATTGGTTACGCTATAGGCCTACTCTGTCACGTTAAAAGTGAAGTGGGTCAAAATACACCCCCGTATTACTCCTCGACAACATGTGATTTTTAAACAGCAGATGACATGTAAAAACAATATTATTTAAAACATTTTAAAACAAGTAAAAACAATATTTAAACAACAACATTTAAAAAACGAAATTTAAAAACAATATTAATGGGCACTTAACAATCAAGTATAATGATTATAATGCGTTCTACGTCCAACAACCAATCAGGAGAACTGACCCACTTCATTCTTAAAGTGAACAGAGTATAGTTAGCAGTAACAATATTACAGTATCATAGTTACGGCGTCTTTGTTGTTACTGTGTTTACCACCTTATTGGATAGCCTCTGACAGTTTCGTTATTCAATGTTTGAGCTTGTCTCTCTAAGGCTTAGAGTCTAAGCCATTCTCCAGAATACATGACACATGAAATTGATCACACACAGAGCTACTTATCTTGGCTGATGTGACATTTTCAGTGATTTTGATTGGCTGCCGACACAAAGTATACGGAAAGTGACCAATAATCGGTCAATTCATCCAAAATAATTGACGCTGTGTGAGATTATGGTATCTCGCGAACATCAATTAATTCATTTTGGAAACACCACTAACGTCTGGTAAACAAAACTAAGCTTCACAACTTCAAAGCTCATTTTCACCAGAAAAGCAGATTTTCTTACCTGAAAAGCAGATTTAGGAATACTTTCCTCAGAGAC
Source organism: Meghimatium bilineatum (assembly GCA_034231615.1). Taxonomy (NCBI): domain Eukaryota; kingdom Metazoa; phylum Mollusca; class Gastropoda; order Stylommatophora; family Philomycidae; genus Meghimatium; species Meghimatium bilineatum. The sequence continues at coordinate 10,493,205 of CM067312.1, read as the reverse complement.
AGCAGCTTTTGAAAATGTAGCAATTGATGCACTTCTCTGCTCCGGAGAGAATACACTATCCTCTGACAAGCTTCTGGCCGCAGCCAAGGCGAGTGACTTTGGATGGTTCTTGAATCTGAAAACATAAGACGAATATTTGCACATTTTACCCTATATCTTCTGAACAGATTTTCTCCCCTGTCGTCATACATTTATAAGTGACTATATAATTTTAGGTTGTATCGATTTACTGGAACAGCATATGGGTCTAAGTGATCCTTTTAGAGGCCTGCCGACGATAATGGTTAAAAACTTATAAGGAGAGCACAAAAGAAAACAATGTCGTTTGTTGTATTTTTCAGGTTATCCAAACCAGGGACTTGACTTCTCAAGTCCGAATAATAAATATGAAGAAAGTAGGAGAGCCATGTGTGTATTATGATATAGTATGAGTTGCCAGTATGCGGCAGCGGCCATACCTGAAAGTACCAGGTGAGGATAACTGAGGATCTCCGTCACGGAGGTAAGTAAATACAGGGCATGTCTGTCCGAGAATGCAAAGCCTGGATATGGTTGACAGCGCGAATGAAACATTTGATTTTCAACGGGCTGGCAACACTTGCAAGCAGAGCGTGTGGAAAGGGTTTGGTGAGACACGTAAAACACTCTGGTCATTCACTGCATCCTGGTACATCTCCACTCGTCTTGATTTATCTTACCACTGGTACACTGTTGGATCCGGAAGAGAGAGTGATTGGTGAGTGGTGCAACTCTTCCCCACTTCACAAGTCTGCGATATCTGCGATATCTGCGGTGGCCATAACTCAACTATCATCATCCATCATCATTATCTTTATCATAACTGACACAACAAGTCCTGTGGCGATGGGGAAGTGGAGAACTAGAAAGTGTGGAAAGCCCACACATGTTTAGAATGTGGAAGACAATTGTACGCACGCATAAGACTCATTCACAGTCGTGCACACCGCAGACATCATCATCCCAATTGAGCTGAACGGTCATCGTCGACTTCCACGGACGAGCAAAGATGACAAAGTAGGTGAGTCATGGACCTATTGTGATAAAGTAGGTGAGTCATGGACCTATTGTGATAAAGTAGGTGAGTCATGGACCTATTGTGATAAAGTAGGTGAGTCATGGACCTATTGTGATAAAGTAGGTGAGTCATGGACCTATTGTGATAAAGTAGGTGAGTCATGGACCTATTGTGATAAAGTAGGTGTGTCATGGACCTATTGTGATAAAGTAGGTGAGTCATGGACCTATTGTGATAAAGTAGGTGTGTCATGGACCTATTGTGATAAAGTAGGTGAGTCATGGACCTATTGTGATAAAGTAGGTGTGTCATGGACCTATTGTGAGAAAGTCGGTGTGTCATGGACCTATTGTGATAAAGTAGGTGAGTCATGGACCTATTGTGATAAAGTCGGTGTGTCATGGACCTATTGTGATAAAGTAGGTGAGTCATGGACCTATTGTGATAAAGTAGGTGAGTCATGGACCTATTGTGATAAAGTAGGTGAGTCATGGACCTATTGTGATAAAGTAGGTGAGTCATGGACCTATTGTGATAAAGTAGGTGTGTCATGGACCTATTGTGATAAAGTAGGTAAGACATGGCCTTATCTGATTTAAGTTTTGTCTACAACCTTATGCCTCATTTCATTCCTGTCATATGGACCTTTTCAGTCCAGCCACATGTATGGAACAGCTCTCTTGACCTCACAAATTTGGGTGCAGATGTTCTTGTGTGGTATAGCTCTCGTGACCTCACAAATTTGGGTGCAGATGTTCTTGTGTGGTATAGCTCTCGTGACCTCACAAATTTGGGTGCAGATGTTCTTGTGTGGTATAGCTCTCGTGACCTCACAAATTTGGGTGCAGATGTTCTTGTGTGGTATAGCTCTCGTGACCTCACAAATTTGGGTGCAGATGTTCTTGTGTGGTATAGCTCTCGTGACCTCACAAATTTGGGTGCAGATGTTCTTGTGTGGTATAGCTCTCGTGACCTCACAAATTTGGGTGCAGATGTTCTTGTGTGGTATAGCTCTCTTGACCTCACAAATTTGGGTGCAGATGTTCTTGTGTGGTATAGCTCTCTTGACCTCACAAATTTGGGTGCAGATGTTCTTGTGTGGTATAGCTCTCTTGACCTCACAAATTTGGGTGCAGATGTTCTTGTGTGGTATAGCTCTCGTGACCTCACAAATTTGGGTGCAGATGTTCTTGTGTGGTATAGCTCTCGTGACGTCACAAATTTGGGTGCAGATGTTCTTGTGTGGTATAGCTCTCGTGACCTCCACACAAGTTTTGGCTCAAACCTTTTTTTCACGTCTGTATTATATTGTTTCCTGGATTATCTGCTATTATTTCCCTTATATTTCCCCTATTTGATCTATAATGAGGCTAATAGGTGCACGTTGAACGGACCTGGTTCAATTTCCGTTTGCTGGATTCTGATAAATCTTGGACACTCAGCACAATAGGGGAATATTATACAGAAGCAACATAGATGTTGTTTTATAGAAGAATTAAGCTAAGGATACCACGGACATGGGGGTCTGGATAGATGTCTGGAGAACTTCGTTACACAAGGAGAGATCAATAAATGATATGACGGCAGCGTGAGAAAATATCAAGAGAGTCTAACAACGTGGCAGGGCCGTAGACAGGTCTTTAGTAAAGAGGGAAGGGTCATTACCAGAAAAAGGTCATTCCACTATTCATGTGCAATTCCCTATTTCATAAGAAATGTAATGATATTTTGTGGAAAATCGTGAACGGAGATGGAGGGGAGAACATATTTGTTGGCTAAATTCCTAGTACTGAATGTTATGTTCTGATTTTCTAAGGAGTGGAGATTGAACACACCAAACCCACCCCCTTTCACTTATCTACGGGATTGCATCGGGTAACAACCATGGTAAATGGTCACCAACTGTCCTGATTGTTATACAAGAGACATAAGGCTTCAAGAAGAGTTGTGGAAATCATTGAACTCTTATGCATTTCAGCACGGCACTTAATGATGATGATGATGACGCAAATACTTCGGCGGTTTTCAACTTATATGTTGCGACAATTAACAGAATCAAGAAGTGAATCTAGAAGGCATGATGAAATAAGATGTGCTGATAGATAATTAGCAATATATAACTGAATCCGTTGTAAACCGCAGCACAAACTACATAGCTCAAACGTCTCGAAAAACAACAGTAATCAATCAAAAACAACAGTAATCAATCAAAAACAACAGTAATCAATCAAAAACAACAGTAATCAATCAAAAACAACAGGAATCAATCAAAATACAAAATGCACGGATGGGTGGAGTCATTAGAGAGAGCTAAAATGTGTACCTCAGCGAACAATCACGCGTATCTTTATCCCCGAACACGCGGATGTTGAGGGAGACGAACGGACCGACCAGTTAGCTACCATGGACATCATAACAGATGGTCAGTCTATGGACCGAGCAGACATACTCAGTGCTCTTCCTGTGTCTACAATATTAGAGGATTTTGAGATAAATCAGTACGAGTCAATATCGAGAATGTGCAATTTGGGATTGAGAATAGGTGTCGCCCTTAGAGATTTCACAAAAGAGCACTGTACCAACAAAGAACCGGAATCATCCGCCGTCATACTCTAAGAGAGTTACTGTTGCGGAGATCTGGGCACCTATGTGCATTTCCGGTGTGCGAAGAGGATAATCAACATATCTATCCTAACGGAACAGTGATCAAAGGTGGATAAGATCTAGGGCACGTACACCACATTCGAACTGGTTGGAGATCAATGTAGCTGCTCTGCCAACGTTATTAAATTTCATTAGGAAACCAACAACACCTGTGTTAGAGAGAAAATCACGTTTGATTAGGAAACAAACAACGCCAGTGTTAGAGAGAACATCAAATTTCATTATGACACCAACAGATCTATAGAGAACATAAGACAAATGTCTAAGCAAAAAAAAATGAAATAAGAGATGTATACATGTCCACACGATTCCTTACTTTCAATAGAGAAGCGACGAAAACTTGGCGTGGCGTGGATATGCATGTCGACATGCAAATATCGAGAATGTGCCACAAACTTTACTACAAGGAAAGGTCAAAGGTGGCAGAAGCAGAGTTCAAAGAAGACATTGGAGACATCATTAAAAACTGAACAGGATTGTCTTCCCCCACCGCTGAAGTTTTAACATTCTCCAATAATAATTAATAAATATTGTGATATCCGAAATATTCAATTACATTTCTGTTTGAAAATTTATTTCAATAATTCCCTTTCAGTTCCAAGTTGTATAAAGAAGTCTTTAATTTTTTGCTCCGTTGCCCATGAAATATGTCCCGCTCTTCTGTTAGTGACACAGTTTAAACACTTCAATGTTGACGAAATGATGTTTAGAATAACAAAACAACGAGTGCAATCGATTTTCCTAGGAAGATTTCAGTTAATCGGATCAATGGAAGCTCACTACAGAGGGAGTAGGCGTTCATGTTTATGTTAAGTATTCTCACATAGAATATGGCTTAGTCTCTGATGGCACTAACCGGAAAGTAAACACTACAGAAAAACCCCATTAAAACCCCATTTAAAAAACCCATTTAAAAAAAACCCATTTTAAAAACTACTTTAAAAACTCCATTAAAAACCCCATTATCACGAGTTTCTTTTGTGATCGCAGTAGAATGAGGAGCGTGGTCAACCAGCGAGACGGGGGACGGTCAGTGTGTGCACCTTTCGCCATCTGCTAGAGGAGACGGCATGAATGTTTCTGCCCGGAGTGCAATGATGTTGAGTCATAGCTAATAACAAAACAGCATATGCGCACAAATATTACTGTCCTTAGATTCTTCTTCTGCGATTGATGTCAAACCAGCCTGTCAAAGCATGATGTAGCTCAGAGAACATAATGCTCTATAATGTGGCTTACAATTTGGCTGCGATATTTGCGCATCTCCTCTTGATACATCCTACTTTAGCAATGTTATGGGTGGTATTTTACCATATTAGACGGGTGTTTCCCAATGAGTTGTTCCGATTGTGTTCGGACACGGCCGAATCAGTTAAACCCTAGTTATTCTCAATTATCCAGTCTTTGTGCCAAACAAAGTTTTCAATGATGCTTCCCAATTAGCTGTTCGGACTGTACTTCGAGGGCCAAGGCATAATTTGTTAAACCCCAGTTATTCATTCTAGATTATCCAGTCTTTGTGCTAAACCACGCCTATTGACTATAAACATTCCAAGTATATACAATGCCCAATCACAATATAAGACATTTTAGTTTATTGGAAAACAGCTTTCTAAAGTGCCATTTGACTTTCCCACAATTTTCACTTGCTGTCAACACAAAGTATATGCAAAGTGACCAATGAAAATTACGTGTAAGTCAAATGTGTCACTATAGAAGGATGATTTCCGATGATCCAGTTGGACTGTATAAATGACGAAGGACACGGATAAACTTCCTGTACATATGGTGCTAGCCCTGTGTATGCATCTCTCATTCTTCCATATAAGGTGTTTGCAGTGGCAGTTTTCATGACGTCATCGTAGGATAATATATACTTGCAATATTTCAGTTTATATCATCGTTGAGATACCGTGTGTATACAAACATTGTCTACACGTGTACATGATATCTTTGTTTGTTTTAGCACACCATATGCTAGAGTAGTGGTAGAAGGGTTAAGTACCTCGTGCTGTGTGCTATTATTGTTATGTCTTGCATCCGCCATCTATGTCTACTGGTGATATGAACCACCGCCCAGAGATACGTTTTATATTATTGTAAGATACGGTCTATTTCCTCCCAAGGATTTTACAATTACCTGTTTACTTTATTATATTATATTCAGCAATCCCACGGATGACTAATAGATGTAGACCAGCGGAAACCACACCTTTGTCATTCTGTGACAGAATTAGGTGTCGAATGCGAGATGTACTATCAATGAAGATACATAAATCTGACGGAAAAATGATGAACTAGTTGATCCAAACGTATATGTTAAGACATCTCCAGAGAACTCTTATACCCTTGACGCGGCAAGCCAAAAGGGGATGAAGGGACAGACAGACAGATATATAGATAGATATACGGCGACACATGAAATAACTACATAAATAACAATGCTTCTTCTTCTTCTGTGTTAATTCTCAAACTCCTGAAAATTTGCGGGATGTAGTTCAGTAAACTGAATGCGTTATATCATGATTTAGAGCTAAGATGTGGTGGTCTGATAAATCCGAATTCAGCATGACTACTGGGTTACTTGTACCATATATAGAATGAGACAGTCAACCACACCACAAAACCTCCTTAGTCGCCTCTTCCATAATACATGGAAGGAAAACCGTATTGTTATTCTTTAGTCCCCTTTCGGGCGCTAACATCCCCAAGGAATCATATCCCTATCAACTGTACCTAGAAGATGGGAATAAAACATGGCATACTGGGACATTCTTTAATCTCTAAGGTTATTGTAGCAGTACTTTCTGAACCACGGCCTCTATTATGTTGATTGTCTTATACATCGATGATCCAGCGGCTCATGTACTTATGCGCTTTGACTCAATGTCGTATAGTGAGTTAATATGTTTGTCACTTGCTGTTTTCTTTAATATTGAGTACTTCTTTTGTCTTGTCTGGGGGAAAGGAGACTGATTTCACTCAGCGCTTTACAATTTGAATAGGTGACGCGGTCGTCAACAGTTTCTTGGTCGTGTTTACATAGCTCTGGAGTTTGTTGTGGTTGGATATTGTGATGTTTTTTATTAAGTGGTATGTATTGGATTCTAATTCGGAAGATGTTAATTGTGATCTCTCCTTGCAAGATGGTTAATTCTATCATAATTTCGGCTCTAAACATCCCCCTCACAATGTTACCCACCGTCCATTCGTCATCCATTATCTGATTTAGCAGAAAACTGGATTCAGGGTCGCATTTGAAAATAACGCATCCCTATCGAGGCCAACTCCTTGAAGTGGAGATGGGGGCTTAGTCCAGCCAAGAGAGGCTGGAAACTAAGATTGGTCGTAACATCCCATATATCGTTGTGGACCACAGTCATGTCCAAGCAATTCCTGACAGATGCAAGGTCAGTGTTTCAAGCTCTCCAGTCTGGAAAGCTATCAGACTTGAAAAAACTACTTAGCGAATTGTCTTACCAGTATATGGTAACCATGCAGTGGATACCCTCTTACTGTGGAATACCAGGAAATGAAAAAGCAGACCAACTGGCTAAGAAAGGTGCTGCCGAAGACCAACCAGATATACCAATCACCTACCATCAGAAAAAAAACAGATGATCATGTCAATAAGAAAGCCAAAAACACCAACACAAGATGACTATCACATTATGTACAGACCAGAAGAAGTTGTAATTCTACGTCTCAGAACAGGACACAACCGACTCCGCAGTCACATGTATACAAAGTTCAAGATTGGCAACACGGCCATGTGTACATGTGGACAGGCAGCAAAGAGTGCCAAACATATACTTCAAGAGTGTTCTGAGCATGAAACGCTGAGGAAGACATATTGGCCAGAGAAAATAACACTGGAATCAAAACTCTATGGGACACTGTATGAACTACAAAAGACAGTGAGTTTTATTAAGGAGACAGAATTACAGATATAGACATGTTTCAAGTGAACGAAAGAAGAAGAAGAAGAATGTCCAAGCAAGCACAGGTACTGAAGTCGGAGATACCAGGCTGAGAGGCGCACTAGCTACCATGGCATCACGCAACTCGCCTATTTAACATGCGAACGAGAAGAAGGTAAGAATGTATCACACAATTAAAGGCACGTATCGCACAATTAAAGGCACGTTATCTCACAATTAAAGGCACGTATCTCACAATTAAAGGCACGTTATCACACAATTAATGGCACGTATCTCACAATTAAAGGCACGTATCTCACAATTAAAGGCACGTATCTCACAATTAAAGGCACGTATCTCACAATTAAAGGCACGTATCTCACAATTAAAGGCACGTATCTCACAATTAATGGCACGTATCTCACAATTAGAGGCACGTTATCTCACAATTAAAGGCACGTATCTCACAATTAAAGGCACGTATCTCACAATTAAAGGCACGTATCTCACAATTAAAGGCATGTATCTCACAATTAAAGGCACGTATCTCACAATTAATGGCACGTATCTCACAATTAGAGGCACGTTATCGCACAATTAAAGGCACGTATCTCACAATTAAAGGCACGTATCTCACAATTAAAGGCACGTTATCACACAATTAAAGGCACGTATCTCACAATTAAAGGCACGTTATCTCACAATTAAAGGCACGTATCTCACAATTAGAGGCACAATCCTTTTAATGATGCTTATTTCCAAACATAAACATACATGGAGAAAAACTACAACAAGTAAAACATTATCAATATCTTGGACACATAGTCACAGATGGCAGATGTGAAACAGAAGTTAAAAGAAGAATATGAATGGCTAAAAGTACCTTCAATGACATGAGGAAATTATTAACATCTAAACAAATTACAAACAAGTTAAAAATGAGAATTATAAAATGCTAGATCTATTCTATATTAATGTATGGATCAGAAACATGGACACTAAATGAACAATTACAAGACAGAATTGATGCCTTTGAGATATAGGAGAATAGGGAGAACATCAAGGAAAGAGAAGAAAACAAATAAAGAGGTTCTAAACACACTTAATATTAAGACAGAATTATTAAGAGAAATAAAGATCCGGCAAATAAAATATTTTAAACACACTAAAAGGCATGGCACTTTATTGAAAACCTTACTTGAGGGTAAAGTCAAAGGGAAGTGAGCAAGAGGTAGGCAGAGATACAAGTGGGAGAGTAACATCACAAGATGGACAGATTACAGTCTAGCAGAGTGCACCATCAAAACAAGAGACAGGGATGTTGGAGATCTGTTGCAGTCAACCTTCGTTGCGGAGTTGGCACTTGTTGAAGATGATGATTTCTAAACATAAATGGTTCCATGGATAACCTGAGCGCATCACACAATTTATTGGGGATATTGATGATGGAGCCTGATGACGGAAGAACCAGGTAGAAAAATAAAAACAACTAAACAAATCATTGAATTAATTGAGAGCACGAACATTAGAAGTATAATACTTACCAACTGACACACAATAAAATCATCGTTCAAAACCGTAAGCCTTTTCAAATAAGATATCCTTAGCAGTCCGCGTTATATTGAAGACAGAGAATAAACAAGAACGTAAACATCGATGAGGTACCAGCTATGAGCACTAAGTATATTCAAAATACTGGCCAGGTTGTAAAATAATATCTTCACGAGAAGACACAAAAAATAGGACGTATGAAGTGTTGTCTGATAAGTCACTTATCTAAAATATGTTAAGTGTTAATTAGTTGGATTAGATATCGGTGCCAAGTTCCGTCAGATCGTGCCCAAACTTGTTGCGGCCGAGTCCTGGATGAGGGCAGTACGAGTGGGGAAATTAAAAACGCGTCGGTTAATGTTTCAGGGAGACTACTCATCCAACACGTGCGGCGAGATATGGTTCATGTTCGTGATCACATATGTTATTAGAAAGTCGTTGGGTGAGTTCTTGGTGGCTGCTTGAACTTCTTTGTTCTCATTCTTTTAAGTTTTACAGCACTAAATCATTTAAAAGAAAATTATTGGACTCTACCAGGCTTGTAGTCAGGGCACTTTGAACATTCAACCCCTCCTCCTTTCCTACAAGTACATTACGATAATATATATCAAATTAACTCCTTATTTACAGCAAGCCGCTAAAACAGCTAGCTAAATCAAACTCATTCTGTCGGTGAGCCCATAATAACTCAATTTTAATAATTTCTTCTTAAATGAATTAAGGCAGGACAGGAAAGCTATACCAGATAACGAGTTAATTTAACTTGTTAAACTTGGTTAAGCAGTTAACTAGGTTGAACTCTTGGATAAAGAATTAACCATTTCCTCTCCGTATAAAACGAGTACTCAAGATAGAAAGTTAATACTCAGTGTCAGTGAAAAACCTAACGTACTAAAAATGTGAGGATTGGTACAACACATAATAATGGCGGGGGGGGGGGAGAGAACAGAGATATTTAGGGAGCTTTGCAAAACAATACAAACACACTAACGACATCAACAGAAACAAAAGACGCCTCGACTAAAAAGTCTTCATCAAAAACAAACAACAAGACATGAACATTACAGAGAATCGTGCTGTATGAGTGGAGCATAAGTCGATGATAAGGATGATAAGATGAGGGAAAGAAAGAAAAAGAGGAAAAAAAGATAAATAAGACACGAAAATTAAAAGAGAGTAAAAGGAAAAGCAACAGAGTAAGTATAATAAAGGAAGATAAAATTAAGTAATATCAAATCTGAAATCCGATGTAGTTGAACAGAATGGTTAAAGCAAATGTCCCGAAATATCGCTGTCTCGTTGTTAGGATGTTGTATACTTTGGTAACACTTATACCTATTTCCGTTCATTTTGATTTTTGCCGTGTGTTACCCCAGCCACATATTTTCTGTTGAGGGGTGTTACCTGACACTATAACTTTTACCCCTTGTCTCCCGGAATAGAGTAGCTTTCACAGAATCATCCCACACAAAGGTTCGAAAAACCCCCACTAAATCCCACCTTTGGAACAATCGAACTAACCGTCCTGAACGCATCCTTTCCTGCGTAGTTTGTCATACTGTTTGTGGTTAGTAGATTACAATATAAGGAATGGATTTCACGATACCACGATTTACAATTTGGCTGCGATATATGCGTATATTTATCCGACTTCAGCATGGCATTAGTTTTGAGTCACTTTGACAGCATTTACGACCCAACATTCAAACCCAGATCAAAATTCTCTTAGTTGCATCATACGATATGCATGACAACTCAAGGCATTGCTTTTCTGTGCTTCCTTTTCTGGCCCCAGTAACACATGGGGGTATGGCATTAAATAGCACAAATTGTTGACAAGTCGGGCCTGATGGCACGCACTACATCGTTGTGGTCCTCCATGACTTTAAATACCAGTGCAGTGAGTGCGTTGATGTCTGTGTGTTGATCAACAGGTCTATATTCATACTATCTTGAGAATATACACGCTAGAAGTCTTGACTGTAAAAGTTTTTACATAAAATTAGCGATTCAGATTAATTACTCGAATTCAGAAACCGTGATCACTCAAATTGCGAGGTGAATAAGTGCCAGCTCATCGGATTTATTTTACTTGTGGTGAATTTTCTGGTAAAGTATGTTGACTGCAGGTGAATATTAAAGTCTGACCAGTACGAAATGTCATCGACCATGAAATTGGTCCTTGTGTTTTGATAAACTTGAAAATGTATCCACATTTCATATTTTCTAGTTTAAAGCAATGGTAAAAACCTGGTCACAACATTAAGTCATGTTGCTAGAACTGTTTCTCTCGTAACTGATGTCACAACATAAAGCCATGCTGCCAGAACTGTTTTTCTCGTAACTTATGTCACAACACAATCATGAAAACAAGGATACACAAAAATATCTCAGAATACGCAAACCGATAAAACATAATGCATGTAGTATGTACATAATATATAACACATAATAAACGTATTATGTACATAATACATGTATTATGTTTTATCGGTTTGCGTACACAATTTAATAACTTGATCATTTCTTGATAATTTGTTTACCTAAAAATTGGTCATCAACAGTTCAGATTATGTGGCAACCCTGATACAGCGCTTTATTTCTCGAGGATTCAGTATAAAGACCTGTGTACAGAAAGGTAAGCAAGACCTGATTTTGATTATTCCCGTGGATGTCATTGTTCTACCTTGACTTTTTCGGGCATGCGACTCCAGTTATATAAACAGTGACCAACAAAAACACGACAATAATCAAAAACTTAACTACTGAAGTCTTGTTTACTTTCTGTACCGATGTCTTCTGTACCATGGACTGTCTCGATTGTATTTCTGGCAGCACACAGATGTATACCAGATGGGATCACGGGGAGTAACAGCATAACACTAAAATTGTCAATTCATGGACAGTTTTTTATTATTTTCTAAGACATGTTTTGATAATATTTTTTTCTGCATTACTTGGCTTTATATTATTATGTCTGTTCGAAGAAAGATCTATGACCGAAACGTCTACTGTTTTCCTCTTCATTAGTAGTGTGCTATGTATTGGTAATGCATACTTATTTAATATAATTACAAAAAGGTATGTTAGCATAAGAACTGTTGACTTTGTGAAAATTGAAGGAGTCGCACCTTGAATCAAATATGGAGAACTATAGACAGGGAATTCACGAGGGCGTTCCCCGATTTCATTCGCTACCAGATTATTCACACACAAAATCACTATGGGGCTGAATTTTTTGGTTTGAATATTGATTAGCTGACGTCATTACACTCTGAACAAACTTATAAGCGCTCAGTCACCCCCCCCCCCCCAAATCGATGTTGAAGGGGTGTATATACTGACAGTTCGCGTGACTGATTTAAAATAATCTTATTTTTCGGTCATGCAGGTTGCCATTCCCACTCCCAAGATTTTTAAAGAAAAGTCTCTAATGTGTAGTTGCTGTGCCAAGTTTCCTACTGCTGCCAATACGAACCGAATTTGTCACTCAAATTAATGCTACTGTTATCGAAAAAAGAGGTTTTCCCAAATAAGTGTGTGTGTGAGAGAGAGAGACAGAGAGAGATCGGGAGATGTAATCTGTAAATTAGGCATACAATTATTTTTACAAATTATCGAATTAATTACAATTACCTTGATCAGCAGATAACTTGAATGACGGCGTTGACATGTGATGTACCTAGCACTAATTCACAATTGATCAGGTGATCAAGGTAAAAACTGTATTGTCTAATAAAGAAGGACAAGAGTGGCTAGGTGATATTCCCTTGTGGTATTAACTTCATTATAATGTGTACATTTTCTGTGTGTTTTATTCTCTCCCCCAGTCTCCTCTGTTTCTTTTGCTAGACGACCCAGAAATAAAACAAATGATCTCTAGATAAAAAGAGTACCCGCTACATTATCTAACTATACTGGAGAAAATGGTCTCTATGTTACACTCAAATTTGATAAATGTTCACTAGTTTAGCTCATAAAGGTATATAGAGCTCAGAGTATTGTAAAGAAACTTTCGGCAATGTGTGTTTATGACCAACAGTTAACATGACGTCACAAAAAAGGTAGCATATCCCTGCGCCTAGAAACATGTGCCAAAACTCAACTCGCTATACATCAACCTCCGTAAACTTTTTACTATCTCGGGCCACTTTCACATATTTCTTCTGCCGCGGACCACCAAAATAAATATATCCATCCATCCATCCATCTATCTATCTATACGCTGTGGCCCTTGTTTGTCTTGCGACGTCAAGGGTGAAAGAGTTCTCTGGAGATGGCCTTCTTGTGTGCTGTTTGTAAGCTTGTTCCTGTTGCTTTGATTTCTGTGAACCATCGTTTACATGGTCTGCCTATGGCTTTACAGCTGTGATGTCTGTGTGTCATAGTAATTTGTGGCATGCTACTGTGGACCACCAAAACGTATATAAGATAAATGTATTTATCTTTTTTTTTTTTAATTATAGTTGCTAAAGTTCAAAATATTTCTTCAAGTCTTCGTGGTCTCCCTGAGTGGACAATGAAGGCATGTGGACCACAGTTAAACAACTGCCAAACACATCTATAAACTTGTCTTCTTAATGTATGCCTTACCTAGCGATGTTAGACCGAAGTTCATGAGCTCACTGACGACTGAATCAGCAACCAACTTACCTAGCGATGTTAGACAGAAGTTCATGAGCTCACTGACGACTGAATCAGCAACCAACTTACCTAGCGATGTTAGACAGAAGTTCATGAGCTCACTGACGACTGAATCATCAACCAACTTACCTAGCGATGTTAGACAGAAGTTCATGAGCTCACTGACGACTGAATCAGCAACCTACTTACCTAGCGATGTTAGACCGAAGTTCATAAGCTCACTGATGACTGAATCATCAACCAACTTACCTAGCGATGTTAGACAGAAGTTCATGAGCTCACTGACGACTGAATCATCAACCAACTTACCTAGCGATGTTAGACCGAAGTTCATGAGCTCACTGACGACTGAATCAGCAACCAACTTACCTAGCGATGTTAGACCGAAGTTCATGAGCTCACTGACGACTGAATCAGCAACCAACTTACCTAGCGATGTTAGACCGAAGTTCATGAGCTCACTGACGACTGAATCATCAACCAACTTACCTAGCGATGTTAGACAGAAGTTCATGAGCTCACTGACGACTGAATCATCAACCAACTTACCTAGCGATGTTAGACCGAAGTTCATAAGCTCACTGATGACTGAATCATCAACCAACTTACCTAGCGATGTTAGACCGAAGTTCATAAGCTCACTGATGACTGAATCATCAACCAACTTACCTAGCGATGTTAGACAGAAGTTCATGAGCTCACTGACGACTGAATCAGCAACCAACTTACCTAGCGATGTTAGACCGAAGTTCATGAGCTCACTGACGACTGAATCAGCAACCAACTTACCTAGCGATGTTAGACCGAAGTTCATGAGCTCACTGATGACTGAATATCAACCAACTTACCTAGCGATGTTAGACCGAAGTTCATAAGCTCACTGACGACTGAATCATCAACCAACTTACCTAGCGATGTTAGACAGAAGTTCATGAGCTCACTGACGACTGACTCATCAACCAACTTACCTAGCGATGTTAGACCGAAGTTCATAAGCTCACTGATGACTGAATCATCAACCAACTTACCTAGCGATGTTAGACCGAAGTTCATAAGCTCACTGATGACTGAATCATCAACCAACTTACCTAGCGATGTTAGACCGAAGTTCATAAGCTCACTGATGACTGAATCATCAACCAACTTACCTAGCGATGTTAGACCGAAGTTCATAAGCTCACTGATGACTGAATCATCAACCAACTTACCTAGCGATGTTAGACCGAAGTTCATAAGCTCACTGATGACTGAATCATCAACCAACTTACCTAGCGATGTTAGACCGAAGTTCATAAGCTCACTGATGACTGAATCATCAACCAACTTACCTAGCGATGTTAGACCGAAGTTCATGAGCTCACTGACGACTGAATCAGCAACCAACTTACCTAGCGATGTTAGACCGAAGTTCATAAGCTCACTGATGACTGAATCATCAACCAACTTACCTAGCGATGTTAGACCGAAGTTCATGAGCTCACTGACGACTGAATCAGCAACCAACTTACCTACCGATGTTAGACTGAAGTTCATGAGCTCACTTACGACTGAATCATCAACCAACTTACCTAGCGATGTTAGACCGAAGTTCATGAGCTCACTGACGACTGAATCATCAACCAACTTACCAAGCGATGTTAGACCGAAGTTCATGAGCTCACTGACGACTGAATCATCAACCAACTTACCTAGCGATGTTAGACCGAAGTTCATAAGCTCACTGACGACTGAATCATCAACCAACTTACCTAGCGATGTTAGACCGAAGTTCATAAGCTCACTGACGACTGAATCATCAACCAACTTACCTAGCGATGTTAGACCGAAGTTCATGAGCTCACTGACGACTGAATCATCAACCAACTTACCTAGCGATGTTAGACCGAAGTTCATAAGCTCACTGACGACTGAATCATCAACCAACTTACCTAGCGATGTTAGACAGAAGTTCATGAGCTCACTGACGACTGAATCATCAACCAACTTACCTAGCGATGTTAGACCGAAGTTCATGAGCTCACTGACGACTGAATCATCAACCAACTTACCTAGCGATGTTAGACAGAAGTTCATGAGCTCACTGACGACTGAATCATCAACCAACTTACCTAGCGATGTTAGACCGAAGTTCATGAGCTCACTGACGACTGAATCATCAACCAACTTACTATTATTCTAATTTCATAACTCGTTTCAGATCATTTCAGTAGATTGGCTGCTGAACTCAAACCCTGACCGACAGCCCGTGGTATTCCTGACAGATGTAAGGTCAGTGCTTCAAGCTCTCCAGTCTGGAAAACTAACAGACTTACAAAAAAAACTAATTAATGAACTGTCTTATCAGTATAAGGTAATTATTCAGTGGATACCCTCTCACTGTGGAATACCAGGAAATGAAAAAGCAGACCAACTGGCTAAGAAAGGTGCTGCCGAATACCAACCAGATGTATCAATCACCATCAGAAAAAAAAAAGATGATCAAGTCAATAAGAAAGCCACATACACCAACACAAGATGACTATCATATTATGAACAGATCAGAACAAGTTGTAATTCTACGTCTCAGAATTGGACACAACCTACTTCGTAGTCAGGTGTACATAAAATTCAAGATTTTCAACACTGTCAAGTGTACATGTGGACAGGCAACACAGAGTGCCAAATATATACTTCAAGCGTGTTCTGAGTATGAAACGCTGAGGCAGACATATTGGCCTGGGGAAACAACACTGGAATCAAAGCTCTATGGGCCACTGTATGAACTACAAAAGACAGTGAGTTTTATTCAGGAGACATAATTGCAGATGTAGGCATGATTCAAGTGCATGAAAAAAGATCGTTTCAAATTAAGTTGCACACACACGACATCTAATCAACCACGCACCTATCCATAGCTTAGCTACCACACATTGTTTTGTAGATAGAAAGCGTCATTTCAACCACTACACTGAATCGAGTCAGTATCAATTCACAGGATCACATATCCTTAAATCTAAACCTATACAAAGCTGCATGCGTTGAGACGTGAGAATTTACAGTATAAAACCATATTTCATGAATTCTAGAAACAACGTAAGAAAGAAGTTCTGGACACATTAATGACAGAGATAGAATTATGAACACAGAGATAGAATTATGAGCAGAGATAGAATTATGAACAGAGATAGAAATATGGACGGACATAACTGTCTATTGTCTGTCCCCAGGTGAATGATGGTTGATCTCGTTCACACTTGCCGTTAAGCGTAGGGGTGGGAGCTTACGCTGTCGTTCCAAGGCCAGGTATTGCATTTAGTCCATGTTTGTTCAAGGCTATCTTGATGATTTCTATCCACCGTTTTCTTGGTCTACCTTTGGCTTTACGCCCAGATATTCTTTTGTTATATGCTCTTATTGGTATTTGGTTTTGCTTTATTCTCATAAGGTGATCGAACCATTCTAATTGTTGTCTTTCAATATGTTCAATACATGATATGATACCAACTCTTTTCCTAATTTCTCCCTTTCTTATTTTATCAAGTTTAGTAACCATTGCAGCTTTTCTCAGACACTTCATTTCACATGTGACGATTTTCCTCTGCTGAGAGGGTGTTAAAGACTACGTTTGACATTGGTGATAGAATGTTGATATACAAAATGTTGATATTATCTGGAGTTTTTTTTAAATTTCCATATTGATCTTTGAATAATATATTTCAAATATTTTGAACACATAAGGAACATTTTAAAATACCAACACAACGTCATGAGCTGTAGGGCTGTGGATACGTTAAAACAACAAAACGTCATGGGCAGGTAGGGCTTGAGATACGTTAAAACAACAAAACGTCATGAGCAGGTAGGGCTGTAATACGTCTTCTGTAAGAAAATGGGGGAATTAACGTTGTCCTAAAAATGGGAAAGGGATTTGAACCTTATTTAATACACCTCTTATTCACGGACTTGATAGCTGGATTTGAAGCAGAGACATCTTGAGTAAAAAGCGAACAGCTTAACCGCTATGCCACGGATACCACCTTAATGAAAGAGTTCATGAAAGTAAACTATAAATACAATCAATCTACCAGTACCAATAGAGGTAGAAACTTCACAGGATATATCAAATCACTATTTAACCTAACTTCTACACACCTGATCACAGACCACACATTCTACACACCTGATTACACACGACACATTCTAAACACCTGATCACACAGCACACATGCACTCATTCAACAAGTGAACTACACGCAGTCAGATTATATATTACGTCAGTTGTGTCAAGCTTACAATACTTGAAGAAACATTTACGGTTTGTTATTGATTGCCCCGTCAATCATTTTCTTAACACACAGTCATTGCAATATGATAGCATTGAAGAACGCAGAGGGCGTGAAACATTTCAAGACCTGAAAGTTGTAGACAGTCGTTTAGTTTCACATTTATATCTTTGCCAGTTGTATTTCCATTCATAGAACCTTCTATCACACTTTTCCTCGGCAATTTCAATGTTTTATTTCCGTTGATATTATATCTCGCAACTTTACTATTTACTTACTGATATAGACAGAAATACACACCGCCAGAATGCAGTATTACTATCCATGATGCGAAATAAAATCAAGCGGGTAAAGTTAAGTATATTGGCACCATTTTAACATCAGATGGTAGGTGCTCCAATGAGATCAAGAACATCATAGCACAGGCAAATCAACGTTTTAAACAATGATACACATTCTATGCAATGGAGTAATATCAATGCATACGCGAGTTCGAGTGATAGGATGTTATATTGAGCCAATCCTTTTTTATGGGAGCAAAATATAGACAGTAAACAAAAGTGCACAAGATAAGCTGGAGGCAACTGAGATGAGTTTTTTAAGAAGAATTATGAAAATCCCATGGACAGCCAAGAAAACTAATGTAGAAGGTCTCAGAGAAGCTGGGGTAAAACGACAAATTGTAGCAAACAATCGATGCAGAAAATCAAGATTTTAGGGCGTATGATTAAGAAAGTAAAACTTGAACATTTAGTAATAACCGGAAAGATTAAGGGGAGAAGAGACAGAGGAAGACATATACATTTCTAGATGGGTTGTCAATGTGGCACAAAATAAGTCACTAACTGAAATTATTAACAACACAAGAGACAGAGTTGTGGAGAAGCATGATCGCCTACCCCACTCGGCATGGCACTTGATTGCTTGACTTCAGTGAGTACCTGCCTTTATTTGTCTGTCCAAACACTGCATCTCCTGTTACATATTCGTCCAGTCCTTTTTTGTTAAGCGTTAATCGACTTAACTGAGTCGTTGCAAATAATGCCGTCCTGTGGACTCAGGTGCTTCCTTCAAAAGTGACGCTATTTGACTTTTCCATTGGTCATTGTGAATGCACTTTGTTTCGAGAGCCAATGAAAACTATGAGAAATATGATATAGTAATTTTTGGTAGGATTCGCAATGAATCCACAGGACTGTATAATTGACGAGGGACTTGGCTTACACAGACAGATCGATATGTCAACTAAGGTGAGAGAGTTCTTAGAACGTATACAGAAGCAATACTGGCATGATCTAGAGATTACACAACGGATAGCTGACAACATTGGAGAGAATGGTGTAGTTATATACACAGGTGATTCTGTTCGGAGGGGATCACGATCAGATTGGGAAATTGCTGCCATTCTAAGAAGCGAAGCGTGAACGGGCTCCAGTAAAGAAATGTGTACAGAAAGTAAACATGACTGGGCTCCAGTAAAGAAATGTGTACAGAAAGTAAACATGACTGGGCTCCAGTAAAGAAATGTGTACAGAAAGTAAACATGACTAGGCTCCAGTAAAGAAATGTGTACAAAAAGTAAACATGACTGGGCTACAGTAAAGAAATGTGTACAAAAAGTAAACATGACCTGAAAGGCTGATTTTTAAAATTATTTCCGTGACTTTGGTTGTTCGGCATAGCCTTTTTTTTTTTTGGTATGCGACTCTAAGTATATAAATAGTGACCAACGAAATCACGACAATAATAAAATACGTAACGACTGAAGGCTTGTTTACTCTCAGAACAGGCGTGTCAATGGTCTTGAGCAGAGTAATTTACCGATATAGAGTTTATGTTCTACAACGTCCAATATGAGAATGGAGATGGGGACAGTTACAGCGATATGGAATAGTTGTACTACAACGTCCAGTATGAGGATGGGGGATTGAGGCAGTTACGACGGTCCTAAAATTGATCTCTGAGAATGTATCAGTCCATGAAAAATGAGATTCAGAAAGGATGGCTGCGCCATAGTCATGGAGTATATTGGGGTTTCGCAGCTGGAAGCGTATTGGATATATATCTCTGGATGTGGTTAAGTGCAAGATGATAAGAGAATTGACAAACTGGCTTCAACAGGACAAGAGTCAGGACAGATAGCAGTGGACAAGAAGAAAATACTGAATACTCTATGTATAGAGTCTTTTGGATGAGGACAGTATGGTGTAGAAGCAGTAGTAGTAGTTTTAGTAGATGTAGTAGTAGTAGTAGTAGTAGTAGTAGTAGTAGTAGAAGAAGAAGAAGTAGAAGAAGTAGTAGTAATTTTAGTAGAAGTAGTAGTAGTATTAGTAGTAGTAGTAGTTGTTGTTGTACTAGTAGTAGAAGTAGTAGTAGTAGTAGTTGTTGTTGTTGTACTAGTAGTAGAAGTAGTAGTAGTAGTAGTAATTTTAGTAGAAGTAGTAGTAGTAGTAGTAGTAGTAGTAGTAGTAGTAGTAGTAGTTTTAGTAGAAGTAGTAGTATTAGTAGTAATTTTAGTAGAAGTAGTAGTTTTAGTAGATGTAGTAGTAGTAGTAGTAGTAGTAGAAGAAGAAGAAGAAGAAGAAGTAGTAGTAATTTTAGTAGAAGTAGTAGTAGTATTAGTAGTAGTAGTAGTAGTAGTTGTTGTTGTTGTACTAGTAGTAGAAGTAGTAGTAGTAGTAGTTGTTGTTGTTGTACTAGTAGTAGAAGTAGTAGTAGTAGTAGTAATTTTAGTAGAAGTAGTAGTAGTAGTAGTAGTAGTAGTAGTTTTAGTAGAAGTAGTAGTATTAGTAGTAATTTTAGTAGAAGTAGTAGTTTTAGTAGTAGTAGTAGTAGTAGTAGTAGTAGAAGTAGTAGTAATTTTAGTAGAAGTAGTAGTAGTTTTAGTAGTATTAGTAGTAGTATTAGTAGTAATTTTAGTAGTAGTTTTAGTAGTATTAGTAGTAGTATTAGTAGTAGTTTTAGTAGTAGTTTTAGTAGTATTAGTAGTAGTATTAGTAGTAGTAGTAGTAGTAGTAGTTGTACTACTAGTAGTAGTAGTAGTAGTAGTAGTAGTAGTAGTATTAGTAGCGGCAGAAGTAGTCGCAGCAATAGTACTATCTACAGTAGTAGCAGATGGTGTTGCAGTAGTATCAATAGTGGTAACCAATGTAGTCGCAGTAATAGTAGTAGCAATATCTAAAGTAGTATAGCCGTAGTAGTCTAAGCATAAAATAGTACAGGAGATAGTATATTTCGTCCTAAAAATATTCTAGTCATAACTGTGGTAATTTAGAACTATTATCACACAACATGATACAGGCGCTAAACTGTACGATCTTACCTCTCGTTGATCTATGTGTACTTGGGACAAGAACTCAGTTCCTACTGACACTCGAATACACCCTATCAGGTTTTACAAGTACGGGTCTTTATATCAACTACACACAAGTCATGTATTCTTTAATTTTATAAAAGCATAATCGGCGCGTGCCTGGTTGCGCGTTAGAGTCATTACCAATAGTAGGTTTCCATTGCACAGCGGAAATTTAATGATAATGGTAGGGAGACACAGTTCAGATGACCTTCTGAAGAAACTCAATGCAATTGAACCGTGGATACAGTTGGATGTAGTAATGGATTTTATTTGTGCAAGCGGGAGTGTTTAGGGTGGTCAAAAAAAAATTAACAGGGGCCTAATAAATAGCAGTTGGAATGTATAACACATCAGTGAATCTCAACTTGTTTTAAAAGACCCCCGTTTGGTGATCTGTAAGTATAACGCGTACACAATTTAACATATAAACAGAATCGCTGACCAGTAGCGTGCTCGGAGCCACTACAACCAAGATATGGTTCACTGTGCAATAATTCGACCGAAAATCCACGGACTTCCCTGCAATATAATGCCATGTAAATGGCATTGGGTCAAAAGGCATAACCCATGGACCGCTGGATCAGCAACCAATTAGACTAGTGGGACTAACTTAGTCCCCATTTATTTTAGTTTTCTTATTAGATTATTTTGAGTTTCATTACGAAGGGATATAAAAGTATATAGATTTGTTTGAAATATTAAACAAGAAGAAGATCTATTCTTCACTCTGTCAATTTGCGCAACAGTGATTGCATTAAACCATTATATCACGCCGACATCAAAAGCGCCTCGAGAATTTATCGGAGGTTAATTAGGGCCAGGTTGAAATTACCGAATTTATTTGTATGGCACAGAAGGTATATGACGCCGAGCGAGATGTCATTGATTTGTTTGTTTGAGAACCCCAGGAATTGCGAGCGATTAGCTCTCACCTCCTATGTGCAGTGGGGTGGTTTTTCTGAGCTTTCTTTCATACCCAGGAGACCAGCTTTCGGTTTAGTGCAATGCCTATTGAAGGAGTAAATATAATCTCAATTTGATTCTTATATTCGATACTATTGTGAATATTAAGCTAATGTAAGTGTTACCGCTAATGAATTAGATCTTGTGAAAAATTAAAGTGATGGCTTGTCAGTATGATTTCATAGTATTTCAAAATGACAGAAAGGCATAGACTAATGTCACGAAATATGATCCTCCCAAAATGTAGTGTATTTTATATAAATATATCAGAGAATGGACTGTAATGATACAGTATGTTACTTGTCCAATTGTGTTCTTGCTGAATGCTAATTTTTCATTTCGAACACTCAGGTTTGAAGAAAAATAGCAAGTAATAATGACAGCTCTTCTTGTTCTTCTAAGTTTGTTTTTAAACTCTTGCAGATTAGCAGGATGTATTCTAGAGAACTGAATGTTTTGTGCCATTCTTTACAGCATTGCTGAGGTGTCTGCAAATTTCGGCCTAACAAACCCGACTTCAGCACGGATTCTCGGTCACATTGATCTTATATGGGATGGGGCAGCCAACTCCACCCCATTACTTTCTTAGTTACCTAGTACGACATATATGGAAAGTAAACCGTGTCGCTATTCGTTGTTCCCATTTTGGTATCGTCAATACACGGGCGTGGCACATTTTATATTTCTATTAAAACAAACAAAAATGAACTTCAGACGTCATTTCTAATGAAGCAGTACATTTCTTTAAATATAATTAGCTGCAACAAAACTATAAATGGGTAATGGGTAATGTCGCGTAGAGGGGTGAGGCGCGAAGTGAAGTGCTCAAGTGGTTAGCGCACTAGCTTCACATATGAGTAGTCCTGGGTAATATCCCAGTTGAGGTAGAAATGTTTTTTAAGATCGCAACAGCTCCTGTGTCGGCCCAGCCTTAAAAGGGTACAAGATTAATCCGGGAAATAAAGACTGCGAGGTAGAGGAGATGGTTACCGCCCTCATATAGCACAACCAATGAAATGTGAGATCGCCAACATCTTACACCCTTAAGTCATTAATAATATTATGATGGGGTAACTTCAGTTTACTTTTTAATAGATAAGAACGACGTTCTATGAAGATAATGAAAGGTGTTCTAGGAAGGTAATGAAAGAAGGTGTTCTTGTGGTAGCGTATAAAGACGCTTATGGTTATATCCAAGGTAACATACATGACACAACGTTGCATCTCTGTAACTCCAAATTCCCATATAGTGAACTTTATTTACCACATTCGTCAAATAAGGAAAAAGCATAATATCAATTCTCAATGAAAATCTGACAGTCAAATAATTCTGGCATCTATCAACAATAGGTGTATCCAATATTCTGGCAATCTTTCTACAAAATACGTGTATCCAATAACCTAGACTCTGTCAACAAAATATGTGTGTCCAATTTTGCTGGAATCTTTCAACAAGATATGAGTATCCAATATTCTAGATCTCCAACCAAATATGCGTATCCCAATTTTGCTGGAATCTTTCAACAAGATATGTGTATCCAATATTCTGGATCTTCAACCAAATAAGCGTATCCAAAAGTATGGATCTATTCTGTAAATACAGAGTCTACTTTGGGGCACCCGTTTCGGCGCTGGCCCAAACTCAGACTTCCTAGTTCCGAGCACAACTGTGCGCTCCAAACTCCAAAACTCAACTCTCTCGTCCCGAGCACAACTGTGCGCTCCGAACTCCCAAATTCAACTGTCGTGATTTCAAAAGCCAAAACGGACTACCCCCAAAACTGATCTAACTCCCCCAACTAACTAAAATACTCATTCCCCCCAACTCACCTCTTTCAACCAATCTATGCGTTCATTCACATCACAATCACCCTATCCATCCCGATACGTAATTAAAAGTGTCTGAATCTAATCCGGCGATTTCTCTGTGTTCTGTTACCGCCGGCAATGTTGACTGCGGTGTACAATTTGGGCGTGTTCGGCCATTTTGTATTTCATGTTGCCATTAACATTTACGGACAGACGGGTCAAGATTCATTATATGATATCAATCCCCGTTATTTGCTACCCTCTGCTTTCAGTGGTCCTAATGTGTGCCGGTCTGTCCACTTCTCTATTATCCGCAAAAGAATGTGTGAGACTCTTTACTCTCATATTACGGTACATTTCCCAAGAGGTGGGAATTCGGACCTACCGTAGGTGATACTGTTACATTCTAGGAAGGTACTGAAGAAGACATTCTAGGAAAGTAGCGAAGAACGTAATGTGAAATCACTTACACTAGTCACCCAAGGCATTTTCCCTCTAATCTCCGCAAATGCGCGGACGATCATGTCAGAAGAATCCAAGAACACACTTTTGAACTGCAGACCTAAAAGAGGTCTTTAAGAGCCCCCGTAAGAGTGATTTGCGCATGTGATATCGGTCTGTTTAACTCTTCTGATCTGCGCAGGATTGAACATTGTTTGAAGTAATACGAAGGGTCGCTAATAGGGCAATTATTTGTAGCATTAACTTCAATTAACTAAATTAGATTCAAGCAAAACATTGATGGATTCCTCAAGACAAAATAGTTAAAAACCTCAACAACAACAAAAAAACAATCAAGTACTTAATGTTTTTTTAGGTAAGCTCCCTTCCTGAGAAGGTATGTACGACCCTGCACAGTCACATCCTTTACGAGTGCCAAAATCTGCTAATCGGCCCGCAACCAGGTATGACTTGTAGACACACAGACTGAAAAAGCCCTGGTGAGACCTAGAAGAACTGCAGCGAACCGTATCCTTCCTAAATTATGCATAATTGCCAGCGTGACGTGACCATCACTTAGACGACTACATCCGGCCTAGTTGAATGATACATATATTACGTCAATTGACATCCCTTCTGACTCACCGGGTATCATCCTTTTAATGTGATTCATTTGGCTTTTCCTGTGATTTTCATTCGTCACTGTGTGTATAATTTGTGTCGACAGCCAATGAAAATTACGGGAAAAGTCAAATGTATCACGTTAGAAGAAATGATTCCAAATTTAGCCCATATGTCTTATAGTGTCGATGGTCACGGATGATCCATCAATGTGGTAACACATGTTTGCATGGAGCAATGAACCACGGTCATCTTATAGATCTAGGTAATGCTATTGCGTCACAGAAATAGTTAGTTGCTACTGAAAAACATTGCGTCTCAAGAGCATGATGATCGCATTATGATGTTCCTCTTTCGTAAGCGAAGACGAGCATGGCATGAAAAACAACAAACATATGTGGCGAACAATGAAAAAAAAACCCACTAAAACATTGGTGTTTTGTCTCAAACAGCGTCATTCATTTTATCTGAAGATATTTGTTATTAGTCGCAGTGCCTGTACTTGGTGTCGCTAGTCAATCACAAGCACGGGGAAAAATCGGAACAGCAAAGATAAATTACACTTTGTGAGATCAGCACGCATAACTAATCTGGTGAAGGACTTGGTATACATAAAGCTCCAACATTTTCTAGATTTTTATTGGTAGTATATCCTACTCATCCGCCGCAGACAATTGTGTATCCAGACCGTTCAAAAAGTAATGGGAAACTACTAAACGTATTTAAATTGTCTAGAAAATCACTACAGCCAAAAAAATGCTGGGTTGATGGCTACGTCCTGAATATGATACCAATTTTTATAATATTTTTGTATCCGATTCATGACGTAGTCAGCAACCCATCATTGTTTGGTTTTAGTTTCTAAACAATGTAAATACGCTCCGTAATGGGCTATTTCTTTCTGAACAGTTTGGTACAACATTGCCTACGGCGAGATTCGAACCCGGTATTTTGGTCGTCACAAACCTGCTATGACCCTCACCAGCACAAAACCGGACTCGTTGTACAACGAAAATAAAAATGTCATATCCTAAATTTCAGTTGACTGATCACATACCAAAGTCCACTTTTAGCGTGACTGCGCAGTTTGAGGAATTCAGTATTAGATCCCTATATTTAGACATAGCTAGAAATGATGCGTTCAGCCAAAAAAATATTTGTCCGGTCTTATTCCAACACGTTCCAGGAAATGTAACAAGAAGATACGAGCCAAAATATTTGCATGAGTCATTTCAGACGAGAAGAGCTACTTTGGCAGACGATTTATTCACATAAATATCCCTATTAGAATGTTGACAATGTGTTAATACTTGGACAATTGTTGCGGCGCCTGATAGTTGTGTTTGCACTGTCCTTTTTCTTTATCTTAATTTGTGTTCGCTACAGTACAGACGGTTCAATTCAAGAATTAGTGGACAAATCACGTGACAACAGTGCGACTTTTTAAATTTCATATGCTATTGCACTGAGCTTCCGTTTCTCGGAGATTATTTTTTTTTAATGTGACTAAGGATACTGATCTAGCGATTTGCGTGCAACACACTGGACAACCACTCCCACTCAGTGTGTAGCGCGCATATCGAGTAATAGGGGGCGCTCATTACTAAACTTGTAGAACGCTGGCTGTGTAGGAATGTATGTCTTTATCGGAATTTCGTTCCGTTTAATTATATTAGCTTTTTGTTCCGTGGAAACTTGTCCACTGATTATATAGTTACCGTATAAACACGTAGATACATCATTTTGAATTACTCTCTCCTTGAGTGAGTGTATTCGCCATTACACTTCTGCTGACAGTACCGGTTCTATGCTGGTTGACCATCATTCTTCTGCGTCCTCCAAAATGTTCATTTCTAGCAACACCGCATTTCAATCCCTGATCTTTAATCCTAGCCATCGAAAAGGAATCATCATCCACATTAGTCTCACTCTCGCGTGCTATATCTCTTTAGGAGTTCAAAACGTCAGCGCTATCCATTGCCCTATCGCCCTGTGCCACAATCGCGCATGACGTGGCGGCGTCACCAATACCCAATATTCCTATAATCTTTGCATCATCGTAAAACTCATCAAACATGTGTAAAAAAGTAACGTTAACCGATATCATTTTGTTAACACTGTATGGATGTGAGATGTTAGCGATCTCACATTTCAGTGGCTTTGCTCTATGAGCGCGGTAGCCATCTTCTCTCCCTCGCAGTCTTTATTGCCCGGATTAATCCCTTACCTAATTATGGCTGGGTGGACCCAGGATCCATTGCGATATGAAAAAGTAATGAACCCAGGATCACTTATGCGAAATATACGTTATGTTCATAGTAATATAATCGATATAATCACCCTCACATATTGTTACAAGGGAAATAATCCATAAATATATAACACGATTTTAAATAGCACAGTTCCTTGCTCTTGAGGAACAGCAAACCAGTAACTTTTTTTTTTTGGGGGGGGGGGGATCATACTCCCACTTATCTCTCTTGTTGCACGACAATGTCCTACAAGACTTCCAGCAGGATGTAATCGCATAAATGTGTTGTGTCGCTGTTTTATGTGAGCCAATGACTCAATACATTCAATTTCACAAGTAGAAAACCATGGTACCATTCACCGCATCGAGCTTCACTTCCAGTCGTTTCGATTCGTCTTGTCACTGGGTTTCAAATGAGGTCCGACAAGAGATTGAGGTCGACGCTTCCCACAACTCCTCCTCACTTTAATCAATATTCATGGAATCGAGTTGCATGTCCCATCCCATATATGTCAGTGACCAAATGTGACCAAATTCAGATTAAGTTGAAGTCGGATGTGTCAGGCCCAAATGTGCAGATATCGCAGCAATGCTGTAAACCATGACACAATGCATTCCGTTCTCTGGACTACATCTTGCTAATCTGCTGAAGTTTGAGAACGAACGCAGAAAAATAAGAAGAAGTAATGAAATACCCAGTGAAAATCGTTTTCAAATCCACGAAAATTCACCCGAAGGAAAACAGTTTTCCCCACTGACTCTAGGAGCATGGAATGTACTAAAATCCTCTATAATGACTCTAACACAAATAGACTAGCAGCTCTGAATGAAACGTGACTTGCTGGAGTCGGTCATCTCTGTGAAAGAGTTGCAATCTATACATTCTTTTGGAGCGGAAGTTAAATTAATACGCGATGCAGGAGTAGGCTTCGCTATTAAAATAACACACGTTAGCAAACTAGCAGGCCCACCAAAGGCAATAAATGATCGTCTCATGTCGTTAAAAGTCCCCCTACTCTCTGGTAAGTATTACGCAACGATCATCAGTACGTATGCACCAACGCTGACAAATCCAGAAGAAGTTCACGATAAGTTATATGATGAACTTCATGCGGCTATCATTGCAGTTCCAAAAGCTGATATGCTCATATTACTTAGAGATTTCAATGTAAGGGTTGGTACAGATAATATCTCCTTGTATGGTGTAATAAGGAAATATGGAGTGGGTCAATGCAACAGAAATGGACTTTGAATTCTAAAAACATGTAGCGAACATGACCTACTCATTACCAACACCATATTTCAACTTAGAATCCGAACCGGACCTCCTGGATACTGAAGGGATAAATCTTCCACTGTAAGGTAACAACCCTAAACAGGAAGTAGGTGGCTGGGGTAACACTGGGCAAAATGTCAAGATATACAAAAATAGGTAGGTGTGTTACCAAAATAAAACATAAAACAACTTAACGAGATACAGTAAGTTGTTTTATGTTTTATTTTGGGAACACACCTACCTATTTTTGTATATCTTGAACTCCTGAATACACCCTCGAGCAAAACACTGGCATCTTATAGAGTATGCAATTGTAAGAAGAAAGGACCGTTAAGATGTTCGAGTGACAAAATCCATGAACAGTGTAGACTGCTGAACTGACCATCGTCTTATTGTGCCAAAACTAATAATTTGTATTCAGCCTGCCAGATGCTCACTGTAGGGAAAAAAAGCAAAGACACGCAGAGACGTCAGAAAGCTATCAAATGTAAACACACAACAGTCCTTAGCCTCTACTCTAGATAAATGTCTGAACTCTGCACTACCAAAGCAAGATGTGGATACGAACTGGACATATTTCAGCAAGCAAATTTACGTCACTGCAATGAAGGAACGAGGTCATTCTATAAATATAAAAAAAATACTGGTGTGATGAGAATGACAATATTAATAAAGAAATGTTGGCCGACAAACACCAGACTTCTCAGTTGTGTAACTGAGGCGACATCTAGACTTCTCAGTTGTGTAACTGAGGCGACATTCAGACTTCTCAGTTGTGTAACTGAGGCGACACCTAGACTTCACAGTTGTGTAACTGAGGCGACACCTAGACTTCTCAGTTGTGTAACTGAGGCGACATTCAGACTTCTCAGTTGTGTAACTGAGGCGACACCTAGACTTCACAGTTGTGTAACTGAGGCGACACCTAGACTTCTCAGTTGTGTAACTGAGGCGACATTCAGACTCATGTAAGGTCACAAAAACATGGTTGTGTATGTGAGGTATGCACGCATATTTAATTACCGAAGGGTGCACCACATCCCATGATTACCGAGTCATGCAAGAAGCACAGCACACACAACTAGGCCAACTGTCTCATCATTCTTCTGTCAGAACTGTTTACCCACCCGCAGTGCTGACACATCTAGCAGTGTCCATTACCTTGGAGTCTGCCAAAAAGGACATAGATTCAATGTCCGCTGGTCTTCATCTCGTATTAATCCCATTTTCCTTGCCATAAAAGTACATAATTTTAATCTTTTTTTAAAAAATGGTCTTGAATAATATAATATAGATGCATTAAGGATATATTCACACAGAAAAAATATGCAGCAAACGAGATTTGATTCAGGTCGGCTCAGATGGCGCCTAGCCGCCTCACAATTTGAGTGAAAACGTTTTCCGTCTACGACCACATAGCATCCATAACAATGATCTCTTTTTAGTAATGCAATGTGCTCAAAGACGGGATACGTGTTCACTGAAATTGCTTTCAAATCCCATTAGCTGTATGATTTTCTTTTCTTCAATGGTCTTGAAGCTACTCACCCTCCATCATCATCTTCGTCGTCATCCTCAGCACGGTAATCAGAGTGTAGAGCTGTCATAGACTTGGCTTTCACCGCTACGACTGTGTCCTTTTTCTCCCGCTTCTTGGTAAAGAACTTCTTCATTGCTGACAACGGCTTAAACTTTTTCTTCTTGCCATCTCCGCGGATATCTGTGCATAAATATTTAAACATTTGTCATTGACAATTAATCTATTCTTTTCTTACACATCTGCATCTTTCTCTATTTTTCTCGCTCTTCCTACCTCTCTTCCTCCTTACTCCCCTCTCTTCCCGTATCTATTCCTACCTCTTTCCCTACCTGTTTCTCTTCCTACCTTCCGCCCCCCCCCCAATCTCAATCCCTCTTCCTCACTTCCTTCCTATCTCTCACCCCTTCCTTTTCTCTTCATTCCTTCCTCTCTATCCGTCCTTCCTCCCTACCTCTGTCCCTCCCACGTCACCTCTAACCTACCATGGGTTGGACAATCTTCTACTCCTGATAAGATTTTGGTATGTGTTTCAGTACTCCCTATAATATAAAGGCGTCTGGAGTAGCGAGGTTTGTATAGCATAAGAGTGAGTTGTTTCTCTGTTTTCTTTTTATTCCTTCGTCAGCGTTCATTCTCAAACTCCCGCTGTATCTCTCTTGTAGCAGGACAATGGCCTTGCTAGATTTCCAGCAGGATGTAGTCCAGTAAGCAAGCTCACTATCAACTAGACTACAAAGAAAAGAAAGAGTCGAGGAAACAAAACCTGCAGGCATAGACATTCGTTAATCTCAAACTAAATGACGACATCCTATAAACAGCTAACAACTTTCAGCATTTTCAACAAAGTTAAATGAACTGCTGATGTGATCAAGGAAGGAATCCAACTTTTTTTCATCTGTAATGGCTAAATTATAAATAGAGACAACGCTGACGCTTTGCCGGCTACAATGTAAGACATATTGGCGAATGGCAAACCAAGCCTTTTAATATGACACAATTTATTATTCCCTTAATTTGTATTGGCTGCCAAGAATAGTATAATTGCAGTGGCCAATGAAAATCAGGGGAATAGTCAATTGAGTCATTAAGAAGACTAGTTTCCATCAAACAGGGGAATAAAGAATAAGAACACTGTCGTAAAAGGCGACTAAGAAGGTTATGGGATGGGGTTGGCTGCCCCATCCCATATAGGGTCTGTGACCCAAATCCGTGCTGAAGTCGGATATGTCCGACCGAAAGGCGCAGATCTCGCAGAAATGCTGTAAAATCATGACACAACGCATTCCGTTCTCCGGACTACATCCTGCTAATCTTCAGGAGTTTGAGAACAAACGCAGAAGAAGAAGAAGGCGGCTTTATAGTCAAAACGTCGTTCCAGTATTTCGTTACCTGTATGTAGTTTTGCTATTGAATATAGTTTAATTTACCTATTTTGTTCATATTCACCAAAAGATGTTCACATTCTACAAAGAGTATCATGATAATTTGAGAACCGTCGACATCATTCACGGTGTGTCAGTCAAGAAGAAATGCACACATACAAAGTAACTTTTACTTGGTATTTTCTGTGGAAATATACCACATGACACATGTACACATTCTGATTTTACGTTACACAACGCCCACTACAGAAACTGAGGTCTCGCTTTATTATAAGTTAATTGTGAATCTTGTGTGTGAATACAAACTAGTGAATACAAACTAGTGAATACAAACAAAGAGGTTCAAACAACGCTTAATATGAAAAGAGAATTATTAAGGGAAATAAAGATCAGGCAAATTAAATACTATGGACACATTAAAAGACATGACACCTTGTTGAAGACTTTACTTGATGGTAAAGTCGAAGGGATGCGAGCACGAGGTAGGCAGATACAATTGGGAAAGTAACAGCACTAGATGAACAGGTTACAATTTAACAAGGGCACTACTAAAACAAGAGACGGGATGTCGGAGGTCTGTTGCAGCCAACTTTCGTTGCAAAGACGGCACTTGATGATGATAAGTGAATCTGTAATGCAATTTTCGTTATACATTTGCGGAATACTAATCCACTGTACGTCACTGTGTAACGCCAATCGGAATATTTATCTGCTTTTCATTGGCTGACGAAACAACGTATACTTAAATAACTAATGGAAATCATGGTAATAGTCGGAGTGAATTCTCGCAGTGCACGGCGCCGCAGATATTATTTTTTTGAATAAAATTGAGTTGGAGTAAAATCACGTGTTTCAATCTGCTCTATTTTGTGTATCTTGCTTTATTTTTTCCCACCATTCGCCGACTTCACGTCAAACAAGAAAGCTCGGTAAAACACCAGCGATGCTACACTCAGGCCTGGTATAACGAAAGTCACGTTAATTTCGTGACTAATCGACAATATAAGACGCACTGGCTAATGAGAAAACAAGCCTTCTTAATTACTCGTTTGACTATTCTCGTGACTGTCAATGTCCACTATGAATATCCTTTGTGTAAAAGCCAATGAAAACCAAGACAACAGTCAAATTACTCATTTTAAAATGTTTAATTTGCCATTTCTATTCCCAATTTTCAATGGCTGCCACCAAACGCATAATGATAGTAACCAATTAATATCACGTGGACAGTCCAATGAGTCATTACTCATTTATCGGATCCCCAGTGTTGAGGGCTTTCACTTTTTCTAATGAGTCGTTATTCATTTATCGGATCCCCAGTGTTGAGGGCTTTCACTTTTTCTAATGAGTCGTTATTCATTTATCGGATCCCCAGTGTTGCGGGCTTTCACTTTTTTTCTAATGAGTCATTAAGGAGGTGTCATTTCCTATTAACAAAGAAATATAATATAATGTAGATTAGCGTCCGATTAGCGGTTGTTCCTTCCCGAAAGTAATGGCAACCTACGGGAATATTGTGCCTAGAAATTCCAAATAGATTAAAAACAACAAAATAGAAACGAAACTGCTATTACTAACAAGATTTTTTTTCGGTTGCAACATACGGTTGTGAAACATGGACCATAGTTAAACAGCGGCAAAGAAGATCAATGCCTTCGAGATGAAATGCTACAGAAAGATACTTAGAATATCATGGAAGTGGGAAAAAAAGAGAATCTCAGATATTATAAAACCATTGAAGATACCAGAGTGTTGGTTACTAAACCAAATATCAAAAGAAAACTACAAATGTTTGGTAATATAAAGAGACACACCTGTTTACAAAGACAGATAATGGAGGGCTGGGGACCTGGGTGGAAGAGAAAGGGTTGCAAAGAAAACGATGGACTGACGACATTAAAGAGAACATGAATATGTCGTTGGAAAATACAAGAGGCATTGACCAAGACAAAGAAGGGTTCAAGGAGTTCATTGGGTAGACAATATTCTGGAGAGACTACGTCACATGACATGATACAAGGACGTGATATGGGATTTGACACTAGCATTCTGATGTAAGCAAAAATTCATGGGACCTTCCTAACAATACACACATTTTCCAGCTATACTGGTTAAAATGTCTTCAGATACGCTATAATCAGTTAACCGGTTTCATTAAGTATAGCTAGCTCAAAGCGACATAGAAAACGTATAGGTAAAATAACTCCAGTCAATGTGTGTTTACAAAACTATTTCTATATCTTGTATTTTCTCCCTATTAATGTCTATATATGTCGAGAACGGACTATTTTACAGTCAATATCAAGTAAGAGAGGACAAACTATTGTGCAATTTTTCTTGCTTTGCTCTTCAATTGGATTGTTCTTGTTATTCTACGTTCGCTCTTAAACTCCTGCAGATTTGCAGGATGTTGTCCAGAGAACTGAACGCGTTGTCTCATGGTTTACAGCTTGGCTTGAAAGCAAAACAATAAGAAACAATAAATAATTGTTTTATATTAAAATTGAGTCCAAGAAACATATTTTGGACTATTCAATTATCATCTCCATCTTGTATCATCTCCATCTTGTATCATCTATCTCTTGTATCATTTCCATCTTGTATCATGTCCATCTTGTAACATGCCCATCTTGTATCATGTCCATGTTGTATCATCTCCATCTTGTATCATGTCCATCTTGTATCATCTATCTCTTGTATCATTTCCATCTTGTATCAATATTATGAAAGGCATCTTACAAACTGTTTACAATTACGTCATCAGTTATTACGTCATGGTAAGATAGTCTGAAAACGTCTGACAGTTGTTGACATGGCATGTGGGGTTTGATCACAGTTGCCATCAACAATACTACCCTATACACCAATTAAACAGTTTGAAATTGAAAATTTTTTTTATAAAGATATGAAAAATAAAGTAGTTTCTCTTCCCCGCCACCCCCTCCCCCATACAAAATTACCTACGTATCAATTTATAGCATCCACTGAAAACGAATGTGTCGGGCCATTGGCGCAGATAAAACAGCGACACAACGCATTTCCATTCTCTGGACCATATCCTGCTGGAAATCTAGTAGAGTCATGGTCCTGCTACAAGAGAGATCCAGCGGGTGTTTGAGAATGAACGCTGAAGAAGAAGAAGAATAGCAACCTACGAGTGCATCTATATCAATGATGGACAAAATATGGTCGGTCAAGTCATTTTCACTGGCCCCCAAGACATAGAAAATTAGTATGAGAACCGACAACTGGGCTCTGATGATACTACAGTGGAATCGCGTTATAACAACATGACCCGGACCGACAAACTTGTATGTTATAACAGAAATTCGCTATATACAGTACAAAAAATATAGAATAAATATAACTGGATAATTTGAAAAGTGTTGTTATATAGGAAAATATGTTATAAAAGTAAGCAGTATAGAGAAATTCCACTGTATAACAACGGATTCAGTGAAATGTGAAAATGTAAGCATAAATGTGGTTCTACAACTTACCGTACGTATCTGCAACAGCTACAATCCCCATGTCGTCACCTGTTACTGCCACGTGTATCTAGAAACATACGCGTTCTCTACTCATTGACCTATCTTAAATTAGTCTATCTACTAATTGTTGAAGTTGCTAGTACAGAGATTTAGGACTAATCAGAAGGCAGAAGATGAAATTTAAACCGTTCAGTTGGCACCTACTCGCCTTGCACCTTGATGACACACACGTTTTCCTAATTCGAGCGAATTTATTCTGCAAGCATGAACATAACTGGAAGGATGTATCATAAAGCGAGGAAATGTGAACATAACTGGAAGGATGTATCATAAAGCGAGGAAATGTGAACATAACTGGAAGGATGTATCTTAAAGCGAGGAAATGTGAACATAAATGGAAGGATGTATCATAAAGCGAGGAAATGTGAACATAACTGGAAGGATGTATCATAAAGCGAGGAAATGTGAACATAACTGAAAGGATGTATCATAAAGCGAGGAAATGTGAACATAACTGGAAGGATGTATCATAAAGCGAGGAAATGTGGAAATACGGACCATGCGAGAACCACGTTATATAAGACATATAACGAACTAGTTAATGGAACAATCAGCCAAGTCACGGTCTCGTCATCCGTAGAAAGTGACGAACCATGTGTAGGTGTGTCCTGTGTGCAGTAAAATCGGTCTTCTTAGACGCAACTAATTAAAACAAGAAACGATGCATATAATGTATGGTAAAGGTAGGTCCCGTGGTAGCAACCTGCCGACGGGAATGAAGACTTCATATAATAAGCAGCAGCAACTATTAGGTGGGGCGGCCGGTTCCCGTCCTTGATGTGTTTACCTTCCCCAACCCACACGTCAGGTACCCATTTACAGCTGGGTCGACTGGAGAAATGGTGGTGTCAGACGAAAACTCACGACCCGGATTTTTTTTTTGTCGGACACGGTTTCGAACCTGACACGCAGTAACCCTGTGATGGTAAGAAAGCTCGCCATCAACTAAACTAGCGCGCTTCTCATGACTAATTGATATAGCAAGCTCGTCTATACTATATAGGACATTGATACTCACAATTTATTAACTTTCTAAGCACCACTAATATATCAAATCGATCTGTCAGTATATTATGGTCGATCGATTGCGTTGAATATGTAGTGGGCCCACATTTCATTTATCTACCGAATTGCTAAGTACTTCATTAGCTAGCTACCAATATTAAATTTGATAAAAGTTATTTAAGCTGTTTAAAGTTTAAAACAGTTATATCACAATTCAAACACTATATATATCAACAAATGCTGTCAGTTGTCATGGAGAGATGAAGTTTTCTGTCTTTGGCCGTTTTTGTTGCGCTTACCATGGTAAGGCCGTGTTTTTTTTAACAATCTCTAAGATTGAATCTTCCTATCTTTTTCTTGGTCTTCCTCTTGCCTTGTAACCGTTCTTTCTGATGTTGTAGGCTAGGCTGTCGTGTTGTTAAGGTTCCATTCGCATAAGGTGTCCGAAACCAGTTGATCTGCTGTCTTTCTATATATTGTTTGCACGATGAAGAGCTCCTGTTGCGGCGTTAGTTTCCATGCGCCTAACTCGATCCTTCTCTTGACCTCAGCGTGTTCCACGTTTGATTCCAAATTCCTTCAGTCTCTGCAATACTGTTTTGTCCAGTGAATTTTCATTCTACAATATACGGTCCAGTATTACTTTCATGATCTCATCTTTGTCCATATTTAAAGTGAAAATGCACACAACGGGTGCTCTTGTAGCCAACGCATCAGCTCGCACATTCCAGCATGACATGGGCAGTGTATCATACACGTTAGTGACGAGCAGAGGTATATATGTATGCTGCCCACTCATCTCGCAGCCATCCTCTTTGAATCTTCCGAATAATGATCTCTGACCCCGAAACAATAACATTCCTGTTCAGCGTGGTATCCGAGATCCATCGTAAGGTTACCATAACTACCTCCACTATAGGTTTCTATACCTATAATATACGTTTCTGTCAAATCAGCTCAAATCAGATCAACTACGGTCAACTTCTCCCTGCATTGTCCTCTCTGATGCCACAAATCCCCTACAATAGTCCTGTATGTAGAGATCTAGAGCACCTAGCAGCACATCCTCTAAATGCAGTGCTTGATGTAAGTACATTTCTGGACTAGCCAAACCAGGGTTCATTTATGTAAGACTGCAACTGAATGAGACTAGTATCACTCCAACACTAATATTTTTATATAAATAAAATTTCGGAAAACCTAAAATTATTTAACATTCGGGAACATTTTTCTTTCTTCTTCTGCGTTCTGTCTTAAATCTACGCTACCATCGAGTACGGATGTGTCGGGCCACTGACGCA
The DNA here is from genome assembly GCA_034231615.1 of Meghimatium bilineatum. Classification (NCBI taxonomy): domain Eukaryota; kingdom Metazoa; phylum Mollusca; class Gastropoda; order Stylommatophora; family Philomycidae; genus Meghimatium; species Meghimatium bilineatum. Next base: position 10,455,633 of record CM067312.1, on the reverse strand, counting down.
AATAAAACAGTTCCATTCGCTAAACTACAAATTCCGGGAAATATAGTAGGAACATTTTCCTGCTATAAGAGAGATCCAGCGGGAGTTTGAGAATGAAAATGAAAAAAGATTAAAAACTCATGTTTATTAGAAGATGGAGAGCGGAATGTGATGTGTTAAGGTTTACAGTTTGGCTGAAATATCTGCGCCTTTCTGTCTGATATAACAAATTTCAGCATATCTCTGAATTAATGATTTTTAGAACAGAAATTATTTATAAACTATATGTCTTCCAGAACTAACTTTAAAATATATGTGAACTATTCGTGTATGACAACTACTAGTGTATGGAAACTACTAGCGTTTCGAAACTATTAGTATATGGTAACTACTAACGTATGGGAACAACTAATAGTATATGAGAACTACTAGTGCATGAGAACTACTAGTGCATGAGAATTACTAGTGTGTGAGAACTACTAATGTATAAGAACTACTAGTATATAAGAACTACTAGAGTAAAAAGAACCACTAGTATATAAGAACTACTATTAAAAAAAAACGCATTTTCAAGAACAAAAATGTAAACATAGACACTAAAGTTGCATTATACAAGACTATTATTATTCCATCACTATGCTAGCAGTGCCAAACCTGGACAATGACAGCACAAGACAAAAGAAAAATAGTGACAACAGAAATGACATGTCTACGAAGAATACTCGGAGTGTCATTAAGAGATAGAATTAGAAACGATAACATCAGACAGATAACCAAAACAATACCAGTATTGGAACACATCAAAAGACAGCAGATCAAGTGGTTTTCACACGCTTCCAGACTACCGACATATAGCATGCCACAAATGGCCATGACACATAGACATAACGGTTATAAAGCCAGAGGCAGACCATGTAAAAGATGGATCACAGAAATCAAAGAAGCCACAGGAACAAGCTTACAAACAGCGCACAAGAAGGCCATCTCCAGAGAACTCTTCCACCCTTGACGCTGCAAGGCAAACAAGGGGCACAGCGTATAGATAGATAGATAGATCGAGTGTATAAGAACTACTAGTGTATAAGATCTCCACGTTGTGAATTTTAGAAATACCAGTATAGTTAGGGTTAAGTAGGGTTCTAACCCCTAACCCTAAAAAACGAATATTTCAATTAATTATTAATTATTTGTTGATATAATATTTAGATCAATTAACCACACAATATGTAGGTAGGCAATAATGGGGAAACAAGAACGAAAACGTGGGTTAGACTGTGATCATAATACCTTAGAACTAACGGTATTTTAAAACTATCCGCAGTTTATAACTGCGAGTATATTAATTAGAAATTATTAATTATTAATTAGAATTACCGATATATTAGAACTATCGATATATTACAACTATCGGTATTTTCGAACTATTGGTATTTTAGAACTATCCCCATTTTAGAACTTTCCAGATTGTATAACTTTCCGCATATTAGAAATATCGTTATGTTAGTACGATCATTATGTCAGAACTACCAGTATTTTAGAACCATAATTTAAGAACAACCAGTAATTATAACTACTATTAGTTTTAGAAATACCATTATTTAAGAAACTGCCAATATTTTAGAACTATCAGTATTTAAGATCTGCTTGCACGAACTTCTTCATTTCGAAACGTAAGTCTATTTCCGAACTACTTTGTATTTCACACATCTTGAATGTGTACCACTTTTGTACTTCGGAACTACTTGTGTTTAAAGCAACAATCAAGATGTAGTGACTACCCTTTGTTTTACTAAAACTCCTGTCAAATAGGTCTTATATTAATGTCCTCCATCATCGCTTCGAGTAACAAAATGGCAGTTTCTATATAAACCAGTATCAAAAGAAAAAAAATGAAAACCTCAATTCTAATAGACGAAGATGTTTTGATCGAAATGTCAGCCCCGATCATCCTCATTTATTGCATTATCATTGTTTTTATCATCTTTTTGTTAGTAGTGGTGGGTATTTGTAGCGTATATATAGCTTCATTTATTATTTCATGCTAAAACAGGATATTTGCTAGCCAAATGTGTTCATTGTGAATCCACATTATTATTATTATTATTATTATTATTATTATTATTATTATTATTATTATTATTACAACTAGTATTATTATTTTAACTATTATTAGTATTATTATTATTATTATTATTATTATTATTATTATTATCACTACTGTTATTACTATTATTGTTACTATTATTATAACAACTATTATTGCTATTATTAGTATTATCACTATTATTATTAATATTATTATTATATTATTTCTATTATTATCATAGCAACTACTGCTATTATTATTATTATTATTATCACTATTAGTATGTTAAAATGCACAAGGAAACAACTCGTCGACTGATTTTCAATACTAACTGCAGTGAAATCCTTTAACGAAATACCGAATTCACTTTCCAATAAGTTGAGGGGAGAAACGAAGGCACTCGCACAAAAAAAAAAGATGAAAATATTATAACAATCCCAGTTAAAAGAAATTCTATCAAATGTTAGCAACAGAAGTCATCCGAGAAGTGATCACAGGTGGACAGACAACTGAGGCCTAGAGAACATTGCGAAAACCAGAAGACAAAGATAGTCTCTGGGAAAGAGTAGGATGTTTTAACAGTGGGCTATTTATGGCCGCCGTGTCATCAGAAGTGTCCAGGCATGTCACCGAGAGGATGAGGTCAACATTGACTTTTTTTTTTGTTGAAGTGGTTTGAGGCTGTTGCACCAATATGCAACGACAAAGTGTTTTTTTCCCCCCTGAAACATGACTTGCTGTAACCGAATTCGAGCACGGTCATCGATATGTAAGGTCAGGCTAGCGCGTCACTAATAAGTCAGACGTCAACAAGTTTAGCAGCTTTGAACCATTTTTTACACGTGTAAGTATGATGTACATAATATATGAACAATGTATATACTAAGTCCTTCCTCAATATAGTCATGCGTGCTAGCTTACCCCATGCAGCATTACGGATCTTTGCTTATCCGACTTATTCATTTTTCATTGACTAACCATACACAGTACACGAAGACCGTTCAGTCATTAGTCATATAAGCCAAGATGAGTGACGCAGCATGAGATTAGCCGTCTTTCATCTCAGTCATATAAGCCAAGATGAGTGACGCTGCATGAGATTAGCCGTCTTTCATCTCAGTCATTATAAGCCAAGATGAGTGACGCTGCATGAGATTAGTCGTCTTTTATCTCAGTCATATAAGCCAAGATGAGTGACGCAGCATGAGATTAGCCGTCTTTTATCTCAGTCATATAAGCCAAGATGAGTGACGCAGCATGAGATTAGCCGTATTTTATCTCAGTCATATAAGCCAAGATGAGTGACGCTGCATGAGATTAGACGTCTTTCATCAATTATATTAGTATATTCAAGTAGGAAACCTGAGGATAAATGAAAATAATTCTTACAATCGTCGGGAATTGAACCATATCAGAGTTTATGGGGATGTGGTTGATGAAACACTAAAAATCTGTTTACTTGAATTGCAATACGATTTGGTGCCGCTAGAACTGACCTAGTTCATTTCCCGTCCGCTGTAAGAATTATTTTCATCAATTATACAGTCCTGCTGGCTCACCGGGGACTACCCATCTAAAGTGACATACGACTTTTACTTGTCCGATTTCATTGGCCGAGTTTCATTGGCCACTTTTGTATACTTTGTGTTGACACTCACGGGGATACTCAAATTGTTCATGCTAGCAGAAAGATTCCTAATTTCGCCCAAAAGTCGTAGACCGTATCCTTGTCTATGGTCACGGATTAGCCAAGTACCTTTCCATGAAACATAGCTCGGGATCATTCTAGATAAGTGACGCTTTTTTATATCCGTGCTTGTTCATTGGCTGGCGACAAAAAGTAACACACGGCGATCAATGAACAGTCAGGTCATCCCAGATGAAGGATTCAGCACGTCGGAGTATCGCTAGAGAGGAATATTCATTAGCACGCAGGAACATTCTTAAAATGACTTTGTACCTGACCATCGATTAAGATAGATAACCAATGCGCTGATCTACAATCGCCTAAGTATACTTAGTAATATAATATTACTCCATTGGAAATTTCTAGGCACAATATTCGCGTAGGTTGCCATTACTTTCGGGAAGGAACAACCGTTAATCGAGCACCGTAACGAGAACACATTCGTTCTAGTCGGCCATTTTGGCGGAAGCCAAAGGAAAGTGCTAATGTTACAATAATGTATTTTTCCGGTTGCAACATACGGCTGTGAAACATGGACCCTAAGTAAAACAGCGGCAAATAAGATCAACGCCTTCGAGATGAAATGCTACAGAAAGATACTTAGATATTATAAACACATTGAAGATTCCATAGTGTTGGTTACTAAACACAATAACAAAAAGAAAACTACGCATGTTTGGTCATATAAAGAGACACAACTGTTTAGAAAGACAAATAATGAAGGGAAGAGTACATGGGAGGAGGAGAAAGAGCAGACCAAGAAGACGATGGACTGACGACATTAAAGATAACATGAATACATCGCTAGAAAATGCAAGCCACATCGCTCAAGACAGAGAGAGGTTCAGAGAGTTCACTGGGAAGACAACGTTCTGGAAGGAAACGTCACATGACACAATATAATATATTATACATATGTTACACCGTATTGACTGACACGGTGTTAACAAAATGGTTATTATTAATTTCAATTACAGTGAATACCAGACATGTGTCCCAAATGATAACGCAGACTGATATGACGCAGCGTCACTCATCTTGGCTGATGCAACTGCTATTAATAGTTATTAATAGATGTGCGTGTACGGTGTGTTGCCAGTCAATCAAATCTACCTTTAAAAAATCGGACACGCAGAGATCAATGACGCTGGGAATGATGAGCACACATAATTATTCTGAAGAAGGGTTTCACATACACACGGTTCATACATAATACCGATAAACTAGTTAAATATGGTTCATGGGCCGGACATGGCAACGATTCTTGACAACCGCCTCTTTTGTAACGCAGTAGCATGACCATATAGGTAACCAGATGACCGCTTCTGATCTGGGATCAGCTTAGATTAGTAGCATATTTGACTTGTTCCATTCTTTTTAATTGCTGCTGCCACAGCGTATACGCAAAATGATCAATTAACAGTCGGGTCAGCCTAGATGAATGACAACACGTACGACTATCCTTAGAGAAAGGTTTGCTTAGTATTTACTGTAAAAGAAATCTTGGCTATATTTTAGTAATAACCGACTCTTTTTGTGACGCCGTAGCATCACTTTACTAAATGGCCGTGCTTTGAATTGCGTTATTGATCGTCACATATGTCACTCCAACATATTTTGGTATAGACTTGTACAGTAGTATATAGAATATCACTGCTTCTGAAGAATGCCATGTTTGTATGACTATTTTCTGTCTTTTATATGGTTATAGGTTATCTAGCAAGTTTGAGCGTATAAAACAGAGGTGGGTCACTTTTCTGATTGAGCCCTCTTTGTGTGATATGGGGCTAAGAGTTGAATCCTTTGAAACTCCAAAGTAGTGTATACTAAGCTCTGGGTCATAGGTTGAGTCTTTTGCAGCTCCAAAGTAGTGTATTCTTAGCTCTGAGTGCCAAGAGTTTAGTCCTTTCAAGTTCAATAATAGTGCATTCTGGATGGGGTGCCTGTCCACATGACCGTGTTGCAAACCTAGAAGTTCGTATATATGTGGCTGATGAGTCGTTTTGGCATGTTCTGAGACGAAGAATCATAGCTTGGCCTGGTCTATTCATAAATAGGAATACTACATGATGTGAGTCAATGTTGCCACTCAGCAGCTTTATTTCAATTTCTGATATGATTTTCAATCCGAATAGCTAATGTCCGATTGCTCTGTAAATGCATTTCCTTATATTCAATCAATCAAGTACCATGTCGAGTGGTGTAGTCGATTATTCACAACTACTCAGTTTCTTGTGTTGTTAATAAGTTCAATTAGTGACTTCTTTTTGTGTCACAGCGGGGATCCATCCAGAAATTTCAATCTTTGTCTTTCTCTGTCTCTTCTCCCCTTGATCTTTCCGCAAGTTACTAAATGTTCACGCTTAGTTTTTATCATCCTGTGCGTATTCCCTAAAAATAGTTTACTTTATGCTTCTAATTTATACTGTAATTGTATCTTTTTACTCCAGCATCTCTTAGAACTTCTACATTAGTGTGGTCTTGGCTGTCCATAGAATGTTCATCTTTCTTCTCAATAATCACATCCCAGTTGCCTCTAACTTATCTTTTGTTTACCGTCTATGCTTCGCATCTGGTTCAATAAAACATGCTAGCACTCTAACGCGCGTATGCATTGATATTACTCCATTGCACAGAACGTTTCTCATTTTTTGAAATGATGTCTTGGCCTGTGCTATCCTGCTCTTGATCTATTTGGAGCACCTGTCATCTAATGGTAAAATGGTGCTAAGACACTTGACTTTATCCACCTGATTTAAATTTGCATCATTGATGTTAATATTGTATTTTTGCGGTGTATATTTCTTTGAAACAACCATTACTTCTGTTTTCTTCTTGTTTAGACGCATGCGTATGTTTTCACCTTCTTGTACTGCCATGTCCAACAGAGCTTGAAGTTTTTGTTCGCTCGCTTCAATCAGAACAGTACCGTCAGCATATCTCGGATTATTCAGAGTGTAACCTCAATTTCCTTATATTTTTTTCAAGTAATAGATGAAAGAATTGAATGAATCAAATCAAATCAAAACGCATGTGGTTGCGTCTGTGGATATCACCAATAGCCCACTAGACATACCACCCATGCAACAGAAAACCTTAGTGGATGACATGCCGTTATATTAAGGTTATCTTCTTAGAGAAGCCTCATGGCACGTCATATATACAATTATGCTTTTATTTTGTTGTTGAAATGTGTTTCATGTTTACCTGAATATATATTTATGCACCCTCTGTGGTGGGAGGGAGCCAGAGACGTACTGTGCAGCACTGGGGAGGAGGAAACTGACAGCACTGTTGTTTTTCCTATAACTGAAACCCATCATAGAGGAACATTGACTCAGGACGTGACAATCCTTTTGACTTGAACATTTGGTTGCATGCCTTGAGCAATAGAGAAGTTCGGCATAACCAGTAGTCAATTGGTGGCGGGGAATGAGCACAGTGAACCCTATCTTTGCTACAGTGGCTAGGAGCAGTGCATTGGTTGAAACCTACCTTCCTGGAGGTGTGATAGTTATTCTCTGGCTCTGTCCCGGGGTGGGCCGAAAATCCGCAGACTTCCCAGCAATATAATGTCATTTAATGGCATTAGGTCAAAGGGCATGAGCCCATGAACCGCTGGATCAGCAACAAACCAACAAATCATACCAAAACTATAGCAAAGATTATTTCACTTTAACTGGGATTAAACAAAAACCAGATTTGTGAGTTATGATGCTGAAATTACTAGCCGACTCAATGCTGATACTGAAATTACTAACCGACTCAATGCTGATACTGAAATTACTAGCCGACTCAATGCTGATACTGAAATTACTAACCGACTGAACACTGATACTGAAATTACTAGCCGACTCAATGGTGATACTGAAATTACTAACCGACTCAATGCTGATACTGAAATTACTAACCGGCTGAACACTGATACTGAAATTACTAACTGACTGAATACTGATACTGAAATTATTAACCGACTGAACACTGATATTACTATCCGACTGTCAAGACAGACTCAAATATCATTCATGACATTTGTGTGATACAATTAGTTTAAACAAAATAATTTTACTTTAAAATGTAATATATATATAATGTCATAAATGATAATGTCATAAACAAATGTCATGAATGATATTTGAGTCTGTCTTGACAGTCGGATAGTAATATCAGTGTTCAGTCGGTTAGTAATTTCAGTATCAGCATTGAGTCGGCTAGTAATTTCAGTATCATAACTCACAAATCTGGTTTTTGCTTAATCCCAGTTAAAGTGAAATATATATAAATTGGGGATAGGTTTGGTTATCCCATCCACTAGACCAATGTTTCCCAACCTTATTTTATTTAACCTAAAATTGTGATTCTTCTCCCCCCCCCCCCCCCAATCTATGTAACATGCACATATTTTTTTTAATATTCAAAAATGTTATACCCCCCTCCCGCGGTATTGCCCCTGAACATACAAATCCCCCCCCTGAACAATCAAATTGTCACCCTGCGGAGCGTGGGCACCACGTTGGAAAACACTGTACTAGATGATCAGTGACACAGAAGTCATGCTTAAATCGGATGTGTTAGACTAAAAGGCGCACATATCGCAGCCAAGTCATAAACAATTAAAAAAACTCACTCCTCCTCTTGCCTGCTCAATCCTAACATGTTTGCCTATATTGTAACTGAATGTGTATGTGTGTCTTAATGCCCTTGTTTACGAAGCACTCTCTCACTGTGAATGTGTTACTTGTGTGTGTGTGTGTGTGTGTGTGATCATTATAAGACCCTACCGGAAATCTTTTGTTTCAGGACATTGGACCTACTAGATTACTAGAAGTAATACAGTTGGATCCGTTTGTTTGTTGTGATAATTTTTTTCCATTCGTCGTCTTTTGATGAAAACATCAAGTTTGTGTCTTGATAAAGACCTTTTGGTTGAAACTTCGATTATGATGTGTGTAATGTAATTTGTATGATTTCTTGTGTGCGCATCATTACCTACTTGTTTTTGTTATAGTCTGTCGTGTCTCATTGAAGCGATATAAAAACCTGTGTTTTACGTAAGTCTAATTGTTGTTACGTTTCACGCAGTTACCTTGTTGTGATTGTAGATTACCAGAAGATATAGTCCAGAGAACGGAAATGCATTGTGACGCCTTTATTATTTGCGCCAATTATCTGACACATTTGGGAATCGCAGTAGTACCATTTACCCCCTGAACACCAGCAAATCTACGTTTCGGAATTCACTTATTATTCATGGTTTCAAATATAACAAAATTATTCCCGTGGTTCATCCAGCCACCAGGGAGTAGGATACCAGGGTACATGCTCTGGGAAGGAAGAGGAATGTCGCAAGAGCTACTGGGCAAGTGCTGTAGGCGACGCTTGTCATGAGGTTTATGGTCAACCACTGACTAGGCAACTATGCACTTATGGGAGACCGTGTGTTATGACGCTGGTTCATAACTCATCTTGCATTTACTCTACTTTTTACGCAACACATCCGACGTCGGCGTTGGTAGCTAATACGTTCAGTGTTTTTATCACTTCCATTGCACGGTAAACATGTGTAACGATATCCCTAGTATAGTAGACCAGCAGTACGAGAGAACTGGTTCATCTATGTGTGACCTTTTGTCGCTTTCAACATAGCCACAGACGCCCACCCTTTGGAGTATGTCAACCCCCTTCCACTTTCGTTTCAATCAGTATTTTCACTGTGAATCCTCATTCCTGATATTGATGAGTATTCACACTGAATCTTCATTCTTGAGATTGATGAGTTGGTTGATTGGTTGGTTGATTGGTTGGTTGGTTGGTTAGTTAGTCGTCGGATCATCATCCCTGCAAACTGGACACATCCATAGTTGCTCCGATCTCTCCTTGAGTGTATCCGTCATTACACTTCTGCTGACAGTACCGGTCCTATGCTGGTTGACCATCATTCTTCTGCGCCCTCCAAAATGTTCACCTCTAGCAACACCGCATTTCAATCCCTGATCTTTAATCCTGACCATTGAAAAGTAATCATCATCCACATTAGTCTCACTCTCGCGTTATATCTCTTAAGGAGTTCAAAACGTCAGCGCGATCCATTGCCCCATCGCCCTGTGCCACAATCGCGCACGATGCCAGTTGATCCGCTCTTTCATTGCCTCGAACGCCCACATGTCCTGGCACGAAAATAAATGTAACCACTTTCAAGCTCGCCTTTCTCAGGGCCTCAATCCACTGTTCGCGAACGAGACCCACTTGTACCTTCTTAATCATACTCATAGAGTCACTCAAGATGCAGACCTGCGTTACCTTCTGTGTGCGTAGCCACTCAAATGCCTTGGTCACCGCCATAGTCTCCATGGTCATACTACTCGTAGTGACCGCAAAGGCACGATTTTCCTCCTTGATCGTTTTACCTGCGCACTGAGCTGTAAAATCCCAAGCACTGCGAACATGCCTAATTACAGATCCATCAGTGTATATAATCACATCCCCCTCTTTGGTATTCTCACTGATTAAAGCCTGTACTTCTTTCTCCACAGCTGTGGGACACCATTATCTGCATTCCCTGCTAAGTGATATTACTACTCTCAAACAAGTTTCGAAATCTGTGGGTAGACCTATCCATTCCGCACCTGCTGCCACATCCTGTAATCTGCACACGCTTTGTATTACATCCTCAGCACGTCCCATCCATGACCTTCCTCTCTTGCGTCTGCTGCCTTTAACATTCTGTATTTCGGAATGCAACGGGTGTTACTTATCTGCATGTATTTGAAGGTACGTCCGTGCACGGCAATACTGTAATCTATGCTCAGATGTTGGACAGTCAAGTAGGTATCGTATAGCTTTTGTCGATGTGTCTCTTGTGCATCCCAGAATGATACGCATTGCTGCATTCTGGACTCTATCCAGTCTTTCGATCTGAGTTTGGCTAAGAGTCAGAATTGCCAGTGCATATTCCACCACAGCCACAACCAAACCCTGGTACAAAAAAAATAATCTCTCACTGCGCAGCAGCCTTAACCTGAAACTCAGGCTTCTGTCAAAAAACACACCCAGATATCTCATTGTGCTAGTTCTTTCTAAACTTTTCCCGGACAACGAAACTTGTGGCATGGGTGTCTTTACAATTTGATTGTTCAAGGAAAACAACATCACGAATGCCTTACACGGATTAACTATTGCTCCCGTATCTCGACACCAATTCGTCATTCTGTCTAGCTCCTTCTGTAGTTCCACGACGCATTCTTCTCGATTTCTGCCCTGTCTATACACCAGGATATCATCGGCATATGACATCGTTCTGCCAACACCTGTGATTTGATTGCCAGCGATATGTAAAGTGTATACATTGAAAAGTACAGGAGATAGAGGCGATCCCTGTGGCAGACCATGGCTAATAACCGTTGGTGCAGATATCCAGTTACCACACTTAAGAACTACAACCCTATGCCTCAGGACGGCGCCAACCCAATGCACGACAAAAGGATTAACTGCATGATTTAACAGCTGGTGCATCAAGATATCCAAGGACACCCTATTGTACGCATCCTCAAGGTCTATTGTAACGGCACATGTCTCCATGCGCGAATCGAACCCCTCAAAAACATCCTTCGCAAATATGGCTGCATTCTGCCATGTCTTCTTTCCTGGACGATATCCTCCTAACCATGTGCGTGTTCTGTTTTGGAATGTGGCCAGTGTACACAAGCGTAGACCCGATCTAGAAAAGATGTGTTATGGGGCTGACGTCATTGCATTGCAAGAAACACAGCTAGGTGAAAGTGGTAATATCAGGATAGTCGGATTTCAGTGTTTCTACAATAGGCGATATCTTGGACAAGCAATCTTAGTACGCTAGGGTTTTAGTGTATGCGAGGTTGATATGTCCAAGTGGGATAGCGACAATATCCAGTTAAAGGCAGTGAGGGTCCAGCCCCCAATCATGATTGTAAATGTGTATGCCTGCAACACGAACATTGATCTTCAGGGTTGGAAAATCCTAGGGGAGATAATGGAACAGGAAAAGCAGATCCTTTTCTGTGGTGACTTCAATGCGAAAGGTACATCATGGGGCAATAGTGCTTCGAACAAACAGGGAAGAGAACTTGAGGAGGCCCTGACAGATACGGACCTGGTGTGCCTTAACGATGGCCGTATAACAAGGATGGCAAGCAGGGATGGTGATGATGATAGCGCTATCGACCTGGCATTGGTGTCATCAGCTTCTGTGGCTATCTGTAAATGGGACTTGCTGGGGCATCATGGCAGTGACCACCTCCCATGTGTTGTTCTCTTAAAAAATGACAAAAGTAAGCAGATAAGGGCAAAGGTAAGATCCTTTAAATATGATCGAAGAGGAGTGGATGTTGTGAGCAGAATTCGACAAGACAAACGTAAGGCTCAAGTAGTGGGAAATCAGGTGTGGGATAGGCCCCCCTGGTGGAACGAAGAGGTTCAAAGGGCATGGATCGAGAAACGGAAAGCAGTAGCACTATGGCAAAGGGCAAGGAAACGTGTTGCGGCTCAGCCAATGGAGGTCGCACAATGGAAACGGAAGAAAGATATCTTAGTTCAAACATTCAAAGATATTGCAAAGTCAGCAAAGGCGTAAAAATGAGACGAATTTTGCCAGGAGATCACACGCGAAAAGTCACTAAAATTATTCTGGCGTTTACACAAGTCCATGAATGGTCTGACAAGACGAGTGACTATTGCCGATTTCCAGAGCGACGGTACCGTCTGGAAGACGGACGAGACAAAAGGTGCGGCGTTGCTGGCACACTACACCGTACAAATTGGTCAGAGAAATGTGGAGACACATCAAGAAATCAGGAAAACGATCACAGACACGTGTAAGAACTTGAGCATGGAAAACCATATGATAATAACAGTTGAAGAAATCAGGAAGGCGCTGAAAAGTACAAAAAACACAGCACCAGGGCCAGATGGCATTAGATTCGATGATATTAGTCGGAGAACGGATGAGTTGGGAGAGTTGGCGGACATGTTCAATAATAGCCTTCTAAAGGGCACAGTGAAAGAAGACTGGTTGCACAGCTATTTAGTTCCACTACACAAACCTGGGAAGGACCACACCAGGATACATGGCTACAGAATAATAACTATGCAGAATACGATTGGCAAGTTTTTGGAAAAAATTGTGGCCTGGAAGGTATCGTGTTATCTTGAAATAAATAAGTGTTTACCAACAATAAGATTGATGAGTATTCACACTGAATCTTCACGAGATCGTTTTTCTTAGCTTGAAATGAATCACATTTAACATTACGTGACACTTCTGTCTTCATAGTAATTGAGTGTCAAAACTCACGGCGGTGACTTGCCGTTCAAGAAAATTATTTTCTCCTATATTGAAGGTCTCCGCCTATCTCAAGATGCCATGAGTCATAGAACTATGTACATACCAGCTCTAATATTTATTTTATTGTCCGTGTCTCTTTCAATCACATTTGATGAAAAATTAGCATTACAATGTGGGGATCTCCCTGGCGTAAGGGTTAGGCAGTTTGTCGTTCGCGATGTCTTGTTTATAGAGTAATTTTTTTTTAAAATATATCCCTGGGGAATATTCCTCGACGTTACGGGCTAGAGTGGTACTATCGGCGGACAGCATGCCATCTCGTTGAGATGGGACGGAATCTATATAGTTAACCAGAATAGAATAATGTCTAACCTCAACAACTGTCTGAAACACAGCTATGATATCAAACTCGGCTATGAGATAAACTCAGCCATGAGGTCAAGTCAACTATGAGATCAAATTCGACTATGAGATCAAACTCAGTTATGAGATTAATTCTGCTATGAGATCAAACTCGGCTATGACATAAACTCAGTTATGAGATTAATTCTGCTATGAGATCAAACTCGGCTATGAGTTCAACTCCGTTGTGAATTCAACTCCGTTATGAGATCAAACTCGGCTATGAGTTCAACTCCGTTGTGAGTTCAACTCCGTTATGAGATCAATTCAGTTATGAGATCAGCTCTGGCTATAAGATCATATTCGGCTGAGATCAACTAATATCAGCTATGATATCAAACTCATTATATTATCAATTCAGCCATGATATCAATTCAGCCATATCAATACAGCTATATCAATTCAGCCATGATATCAATACAGCTATGATATCAATTCAGCCATGATATCAATTCAGCCATGATATCAATACAGCCATGATATCAATTCAGCCATGATATCAATACAGCTATGTGATAAATTAAAATATGAGATCATCCTCGTCTATGAGATCAAACTGGGCTATGATATCAACTCAGCTATGAGATGGGATCAATTCAAGAAAGACATCATACCTGGCTATAAGATTCAAACTCGGATACGTGACCAACTCAGTTACGAGATCAAATTTAGCTTATGAGATCACACTCAGCTGTCAAATCAACCCAGAAATGATATTTAACTCTGATATGAGATCACATTCGGCTGTGAGATAACACTCAGCCATGAGATCAACTTAGCTGTGAGATCAAACTCAGCTGTGAGATAAAACTCAGCTGTGAGATCAAATCTGCTATGAGATCATGTCAGCTGTGAGATAAAACGTGGGATCGAACGGCGGACAAAAACCAAGCAGTAATTTGCGGCATCTTGTGTTGCATTCCATTCTCTTTACTGTATCCTGCTACCTGACTGCAGTTAATGAGATTACCACCATCATCACCACCATCATCATCATCATCATCATTATGTGGTATATCCTGAACATGCATACATATAACAATCATCACAGACTTTCAAAATTCTGGTCGACCTTGAGATTATCTAAATATCTATGAATGCCATGTTCAAATATCTATGAATGTCATATTCCAATATCTATCAATATTATATTCAAATTATATGAATGTCATATTAAATATCTAACAATAGCATATTCAAATATCTATAAATGTCACATTCAAATATCTAGGAATGACATGTTCAAATAGTTGTACATATCTTTAGTCCATCTCCATCTGCGAAATACCCTCGACATCATCCCATCAATTATGGTCTTTTTAATGCTGAGATTGCAAGTAAGGTATGCTATCTAGTCGGGATACCATGGCTGGTGCTGCCGGTATCTCCAACTTCAGCATCAGTGATTGTTTGGGCAGGACTGTGGTCCTGCTCCATGCCAGGGATATCCCGACCAATCCTCTGATGACTGGACTAAACCCCATCTCCACTTCAAGGAGCTGGTCTAGATGGGGGTTGATAGTAGCGATTTTCTTGACAATATAAATACTTTCAGTAGTTTATCATTGCTTTCTGAACGGTCCGGATGCACAATTGTCTTCCGCGGGATTTGTACCGGGTACCTTGGCCGTCAGTGACGGAGCTTTGCACCACTCCACAACAGAATCACATATACCATAATTAATCTTAATTACATCTTGATTAATGCAAGGATTAATTCATTGATTAATGCAAGGATTAATAGTGGTGAAAGTGGAAGTTATGCTCAAGATATTTTTCCCAGAGAATTATGGGTAATAAATTCAGAATCCTTGAACTACATCATAGTTTGTTCCTTTCGATTACATAGGGCAGAGGTTTTGGTTCTCCATATGATGCGTTCCGCTGCCTGCAGCTTTAGTTCCTGGATGGTCTTACAGCCTATTAATTCCCCTTCTTTAAGAATGGTGTTTTTAAGGGTTGTTTTAGGTTTTCCTCTATTTCTTTTACCCTCAGGTGACAACATAAGGGCTTGTTGGTTTATTCTATTTACATCTAGTCTTAAAACGTGACCACGATATTTCCATCTTCGTTTTCTTATGATGTTTGAAACATACTCTTGGTGTGTTTTGTCTCTTAGATCACTATTTGTGACGAAGTTGCTCCATTTTATGTTCATCCCTTTGCGAAGACATTTGTTTTCGAAGCTGCTTAGTTTGTTGTCTGTTGCTCGAGTTGATGTCCAGCTTTCACTACCATACGTTAACACTGAGTTAAATGAGTTACAAGTTAAATAGCTTTAGTTTGGTGTTTGTCCCTAGATCTTTTGATTTCCATATATTAGTTAATTTAGCAAATGTGCTAGCTGCCACTGCTATACGTGTGTGTATTTCTTTCATTGAGTTTTTTTCACATAAAATACATCATGTCTGACGATAATTCATAAGCGTCTGAAGAGTCGGATAAGAGTCACAGGTCGCAGTGTTTAAGCTGAGTAAATACACAGATGGGGCAACGAGACCTGAAGCTGCATATAAATATTTTAATATAGCACATTGCTATCAGGTGTGGAGGCAGTGCAGTTGTCTGTTAACTGGCGTCCTAGCACGGGAATTTCCTGGTATAGTGGTTGAACTAGTTTACTTGTACTCAGATGTCACAAGTTCGATCCCGAACCGTGACCTTTTGATTAAAGTTTTTTTCCTGGAAATCTCGGGGGGGGGGGAGAGGAGATTACCACTCAAGTATGTGAAGTTACACGGTACTTAGAAACAGGATGCTGAAGTAACCTAACAAATATTATATTTAAGAATCGTCGAGAATTATAGAAGAAAAAAATCAGAAAGCAGCAAATCGGATTTGAACCAGTTCGATTCAGACAACACCCATCCGCCTAGCAATTTGAGGATACGTCTAATATAGTGAATCTGTTGACTCAAAGGCGAGGCGAATAGGTTATGCCAGCTAAACCGACCTGAACCCAATCAAATTTACTGCTTTCTGATATGTTGCAAGATAAAACAAACGTTCAACAATGCACATACCTTCATCACCACATCCCGTCACGCTACCACCTTCAGCGTTAGCATCTTTGGAAGAAGACATCCTTTACCCCAATCGCACCAGATGAAGTGTATCCAACAATACGCACCACTGCTCAAACTGTACACAGCAAGAGAATTCCAAATTATGCAGACAATGTTACGAGCATGACACCCACGGTCCTGGTACTGTATAACGGGGATAGCAAATTCATGAAATAGCTGCGATGGCACGGTGATGACAAATTCCTGGTAAAACTGTGATGGCACGTCCCTGATATCACGGTGATTGCAACGTCAAAACTATTAATCTTCTTTGACAACTGGTTTTTCAAATATTTACACAGCTCGAATGAAATCAATTAAAACTATTAAATATAAAGAAGTTATAATATGAATATCGTTAAAAAATAGTATGCATTTACTGTCTTTCTTGAATCCAATTTACACCAAATAAATAGGGTCTTCTCTAATGAATCACACTTTCACAAAATATGGTTTACTTCTCTGATGGATCACACTTTCACAAAATATGGTTTACTCCACTGATGAATCACACTTTCACAAAATATGGTTTACTCCACTGATGAATCACACTTGCACAAAATATGGTTTACTCCTCTGATGGATCACACTTTCACAAAATATGGTTTACTCCACTGATGAATCACACTTGCACAAAATATGGTTTACTTCTCTAATGAATCACACTTTCACAAAATATGGTTTACTTCTCTGATGGATCACACTTTCACAAAATATGGTTTACTTCTCTAATGAATCACACTTTCACAAAATATGGTTTACTTCTCTAATGAATCACACTTTCACAAAATATGGTTTACTTCTCTGATGGATCACACTTTCACAAAATATGGTTTACTTCTCTGATGAATCACACTTTCACAAAATATGGTTTACTCCACTGATGAATCACACTTGCACAAAATATGGTTTACTCCTCTGATGAATCACACTTGCACAAAATATGGTTTACTCTGATGAATAAAAAATGCACAAAAGAAATAAGGTATCTTCCTCTGATAAATCACACTTGCAAGAAATAAAACGGTTTTCCTTGAGGACCCTCTGTTCAATAAAGATTGGATATACATCTCTCTTTCATTTCCTGCATGAGATATGAAACAACTTGAAGTGTAACGTCTTCATTGTATAACGGATAAGCTTCTCGGGGTCTGGGACACAAGAGTACTCTACTACACTTAAACTCAATCACGGAATGTCAAAAACTAGACCAGGAATGAATTATGGTCACAATGCCTATATCACAGTAGAATTCAATTCACGTAAAAGAACATCTCTTAAGTCTGTCTTTTGTTGATAAGCTCGCCTTACCGGTTCCCTATACAGTATCAATCATGGAGATATAATTAGATTGCTGTCTGGAGACAACAAAAGGGACGGCCTTATTTCCTGTCCAATCTGCATTCAGTTTGAGTACATCAGATTAATTATTCCGGTTCTTTCAGCACAACAATCGGTAGCCGGCACACCATGTCTTTATGCTGAGGAAGAATGGAAAAACAGAAACGTGGATTAGATTTTGAATATCAAACGTGTTTTGGTTTTTGAGCATGACACGAGCATAATGGTAAAACGCTGCCATTGTTATAGTAGATGAATAATACTATAATATAGAAGCATAGAGGGTTATTAATATAGAAAATCATGCAGCAAACGGCTTTTGAACCAGGTCTGCTCATCTTGATTCTTGATTAGAAACCGGCTTCACGGCATGTGGGACATTCCCATAAGTGCTCCGCCCTCTAGTTCCAGCAGCCATTCGACTCGATGGTGTTTCGAGTCTAATTTTGCCGAAACAGATGTCGACATCAGGTCTGCTCAGATGGCACCCACTCGCCTCGCAAGTTGAGTCAACACGTTTTCCGTCTTCGACTACATCGCGTTTGGTGCATTGTTTTCTGTGTTGTAGTAGATGATATTCTTAGACAACAAGTTATGTTTTATGTGAATTGGTACACGTTATAATTGATGTTATAGTACATGTTTCGTAAACTGACGTTATGGTTGCTATTGCACATGTTTAGTCAACTGACGTTATAGTTGCTATTGTACATGGTGTCTACACAGCCACTGTGCACACATTTACATTGTGGCGAATCTACGTCATATGAATTTTAACTAGTGCTAATGTGTGTGACGTCAGTGCACACGACTCTATAGACATTAATATATGTATAGTTGATGGTTTTAAAACACCCTCTACTAGACCAAACATACGATGGAACCGTTTTCGGGTCAGCGGATCGGATGTTGCGTTATTCGTCTGCGATGGGGGTAAAATTATTTTCTTGAGACATTTCAGGTTCCCAGTAATATTTTCTGAGCTCAAGAGACTGTGCAGATAATAATTTTTAATAAACCTGTAGTGCCAGTAAGAATGGTTTGACGGGCAAGATTTTGCAATCGTGCCATATTTTCTCGCGCCCATGTAGTAGACTAGTGAAGAGCGAACTTGCATGCATATTTAACAGAAGAAAATACAGAACAATACTTGATTGCAGTACATTTACTTGACATATTTCATTGATAATGAGCTCAAAGAAAGAATGTGTGAAAGCAGCACACACAAAAAACAATGTTGAATGATACATTAAATGAACAGTTATGTCAAAATTGAATCTACTGAGAGCTGCAGTTAAAATTAAACCCGCAAGGAGCTAGTCAAAATTGAATCAATGAAGAGCTACAGTCAAATTGAACCCACTGAGAGATACACTTGTAATTAAATCCGCTCAGAGCTGCAGCCAAAATTGAATCTGCAGAAACAGAGTGGAAATTAAATCTGCATAGTTCTACAGCTAAAATCATACGTTATTTTTATAGCTATAATATATTCGTTGAGTTTCTCTCTTTTCTAGACTTTTGCATGGGACAAAAAACAAACTAAAGGACCGCTGGATCACTAAGATGATTATTGCTGTATTATATTTACATTCAATCTGAAACATTTACAAACTTAGCCAAAGTTCTGGTTTTATCTTTCATTAACACCGGTCCTTATTATGGGTCTTAATATCATGATCACTTAATACCATGATTACTTAATACCATGATCACTTAGCGCAAGTGATTATTAAGGGAACACAATATAATCACAGAGGCTGGTACAATTGAGCAAATTAACACCAAACAAATCATTTCAAGCTAAGTAGCTTGCGTGTCAACGTCACTCTATTTCACCTATTACACACACACCGATATACAGATGCACACATACATATATACATAACATCATGCACATACATATATGCATACATATACATACATACATAAGTACACACGTTCATATAAATACATACATTGTGAACGTGGAAGTTCTAGCTGCGAGGCCGTAAATGCGTATTCGTTGGGGTGGGGGGAGGGGGGATTATTCCACACACACATTGTGTAATTTTTAAAGATCTTTTAGAAAACCTAGTATGGGGATGGGGCGCTTCTTGGCTTGTTTACTAATAATGAAATTATTACTACTGATGAGATGATGATGAAATAATCCCGTGAGCTGTGAGCAGGTAGCTCTTGACAGTTTTTCACTTGTGTAACTGAGGTGACACAGGAACCATAGGTAGTTATCTCCAAGGCATAGTTGTACGTGGGGGATTTATGGATGAATGCTTTATCCCCGACAGGAGCCATTCCAGTGCGCCAGTATAGTATCCAATGATTACTAAGTCCTGCTAGGAGCACAGCGCAAACATATGGCCCAAATCATCATTCTTCTGTCAGATTTGTTGATCAATAAGCAGCGATGGCACATCTAGCATTCCACGTCATCTAGGAGTCTGCCACAAAAGGACAAAGGTGATATGTCCGCTGGTTTGTATCTCTTCGTCATCTCATCCGTTGAGATTATTTAACGGGAGACAAAAAATAGGAAATCGAGACAAGATATGACAGTGATTATTTTTTTTAAATACAGATGACAGGTTATCAGCCTATCCACCAACTCCCCTTTGTCGTCTTCTACTTATACTACATGTCTGAAAAGAAGACAGTGGTCCTATTCTTAGCATCCTGAACTTGATTACCAGACCATGGTCGTCACACAGACATATCACTGGAGACAGCTTGTCCTCTGGAAAGATCCGAAGATCTGTTGATTAATCAACATCTGACTAGGACTTTTCAGTCTGCATACTTCTTGATGACTGCTGGAACGGAGGGTGAGTCGCTTATAGAAATGTCCCTTGTGCTATGATACTGGTGTCCAATCAAGAATCAATGTCATATTCTGGCTTTCTCCACCGAAGACGGATGTGTCGGGCCATTGGCGAAAATAAAACTGCGACACAATGCATTTCCATTCTCTGAACTACATCCTGCTCGAAATATAGTGGGACCATGGTCCTGCTATAAAGGAGATCCAGCGGAAGTTTGAGAATTAACGCTGAAGAAGAAGAAATATTATGGCTTCATACACAGAGGGGGACTAAACCTCTCCCTTCTTTATCTACGCGCTGACTAGATTACAATATAGCCTGAACCGTGAACTCCATTATTATTGTATGGTCATATGCTCTGATATATCTGATCTGAACTCGCATTCCTCACCTTAAGTGGTACACTTTTTTTAAACTTAAAAAGTAAAGATTTGAATGTCTATGGGTGACTAGAATGTCAGCAGTGTCTACCTCCGATACAATATCTACAGGGTGTCTACAAATTACTGTACACTAATTTATATCGGTGGTGACACTACGCCATATGAATTTTGAGTATTTAGCGTGGATCGGCGTGATGTAACTGCACAGCGACTGTATAGACACCCTACCCGATCAAAGATTACACTCAAATAATTGTTATCTCCCAAATTACCAAATGGGTTATCTAATCGACAGTAACAACATATCCAGTCAGGACGGGAAAGACACAAACTTAAACATAGTGTGATGATCGGTTTTGGTGTGTCTTTCGATATCCGCCAGTGTGCAACCGGGGCCTGGACTTCTAGTTCAGGATGCAAATAATAAAACCAATGTTTTCTTTCCATGCATGATATCAGAGGCGACTAAGAAAATTTATGGGTAGGCTGATAAGCTGTCACCTGTAAAACAATCATCATTGCAACATATTTTATCTATATTTCATACTTTTGTCTTCTATCAAATAATCCCCATGGATAACGAGGGGATGCAGGCCAGCAGATATTTTTATTTTGTGACAGACTTCTAGATGACAGGGAATGCTAGATGTACCATCCCTATGAATAGGTCAACAAATGTGACAGAAGAATGACAGGTTAGTTGGCCCAGAAGTGTGTGATGTGCTCCTGGCAAGACTTGGTAATCATGGGACACCTTCATATTCGTGCAAATGAGAAGGAAATTAGTGCGGACATTGTCTTCCTTATCTACGGTTTTCACAGTATAATTAAAAAATACACAATATATACGAAAAGAAGACAAAGAAAAATATGAAAATAACGAAATCGACATTTAACAACCAGTATATTAGTGTCGGTGTATAGATGTAGGAAAATATAACATATAACTAAAACCTTATCCGCAAAAAAATTATTACCTTGCATGGATTCTAAAGGTTAATCCAACATGGCCATACAGAGAATACAAGCCATACATAGATGTCATAACATATTCTACAAGTGCTGTCAATGTCAATACGGAATAACGTAATACGCCCTCATACAAGATCACACAACCGGCGCAAAGATTCTTATACATATTTCACTGAACTTGTACAATTATAAAAACACTCTTATGAGATAGATATCGAAAGACGTCACGGTATGGTAATGAGATGAGGGGCGGGATTCAGTCGAGTCATCAATCAAGCGGTAATCGATCTACGTTTACAACCGAGTAAGTCTATTTATGACCTATTCAAATTCATAAACCAAACGACTAGTGGCTCGGCAAACTCAAATTAGCAATGCAATCAAGATACGAATAAATTATGCTGGTAGGAAAGAATATTATTATAAAACTACACACGTTTTAATTAGTAACTCTGGCCGTTACAGTGGACAATATAAGACATATTGGATAAAGGAAAAATAAGCCGTCCTAATGACTCATTTGACTAATCCCGCGAATTTCATTGGTCACTATAATTATACTTTGTGTGGCAGCCAATGAAAATCAAGGAAATAGTCAAATCATTTATTTTAGAAAGACCACGTCGTGTTTTGCTGGTGCAAATATTAGTACTACTGTTTACCTTCCATGCATGTCGTAAGTGCAGACGGATGTTATGAGTAGGATTTGGCTGCCATACTCTATACATGGTCAAAGTAGCAATGAAGCCATACTACATGCTGGTGTGCCAGGAGGAAAGTCGCAGATATCGCAGCACAGCTGTAAACCATGACAGTGTATTCCGTTCTCCAAATTACGTCCTATAATTGCAGGAGTTTGAGAACGAAGGCATGAGAAAGAAGGTTAGTTTTGTTTCCATTAGTCAATAGGTATTATAATACCGAGGAGCGAGTGCTGACAAGCTTACACAAATCTAATAGTACTCTAAAGGAATTCCCACTAACGTTTGTTTACATCCTCTCGCTACTATGACATGGCAATTCTCGTAGTTAGTCCTTGCACATATTTAAATGTCCGTGCATTAGAACACAGCTCCAAAATTTTTAAAAATTACTCCGAATGTCGTGGTAACTGGAAACTATTATTTAACTAACTCTACTATTTTTTACGGATGTAAAACTCTATAACAAAATTGAACTACGTACAGGGCTGAAGACATCGTACCTTACCACACGAGGTACATTTTACGTACGCTAATCACAGACCTCTAGATAGATAAGGAAATGAAACGGAATTTGTCAAGGCACTAAAACTCTAAGATGATAATTTCCGCAGGTAGTGGTGGCTAGATTACCAGAACCGCGTCATCCACTATTTTTTTACGGTTATAAATCTCTGAAATAACCAAATTGGACTAACGTCCGCGGTTGACAGTGGCATACTTCACCAACAGATGTACAATAACATATTGCCACGACACGGTAGGTGGTGTTTGATCACGTGACGCAAATCGCTAGCAATTCCCTTACAGAATATAGGAGGGATTCTACATTGTCTAGACAACCCTCGTCTCTTACACAGTACTGTTGACATCAGATCATCCTTCAAACACAAAGTCATTTGATTTTTACAATGATTTTCATTGGCTGTTGACAGAAAGTATACACAAAGTGACCACTACAAATGACAGGAAAGGACACAAATCATTTTAAAAGGCTGTTTTCCATTATAACATTCAAACTGGTCGTATAAGGTAAATGGTCTGGTTTACATCCGTATTATAGTACATTTCAAAATAGTTGCACACACATTCCCTTTAATATCTCAATAACCAATTAGCGGTATTTAATTAGATTTTGCATAGCAGTTTAAATATTGAACGACATAAGGCATTTATAAATTGTATTTCACCAGGTGTTGCCATTTGCACGTCGCGGTATATTCCTTTGATGTTTTTGAAAGTGTGACTACTATAGTGATAGAAGAAATGAATTCTACAGCAATTTTTCAAAATATGTGGCATAGGTGCAACGCATATTTTCTGGACTTGCTATGGAATTCTTTACAACTAAATAACTGTATTGATGAATACACGAGGAACTGATCTTTGAAAATAAATTATGTATATGTGCATTCACAAACATGCTTAATTTTAATATACTTAATTCAAAATATCCAATATTCTCTTTCACGGATTATTAATAGAGTATACAGTTGTCCACGTTCAGACTCCCGGAGTATACAGTTGTCCACGTTCAGACCCCCGGAGTATACAGTTGTTCACGTTCAGACTCCCGGAGTATACAGTTGTCCACGTTCAGACTCCCGGAGTATACAGTTGTCCACGATCAGACTCCCGGAGTATACAGTTGTCCACGTTCAGACTCCCGGAGTATACAGTTGTCCACGTTCAGACTCCCGGAGTATACAGTTGTCCACGTTCAGACCCCCGGAGTATACAGTTGTTCACGTTCAGACTCCCGGAGTATACAGTTGTCCACGATCAGACTCCCGGAGTATACAGTTGTTCACGTTCAGACTCCCCGAGTATACAGTTGTCCACGATCAGACTCCCGGAGTATACAGTTGTCCACGTTCAGACCCCCGGAGTATACAGTTGTCCACGATCAGACTCCCGGAGTATACAGTTGTTCACGTTCAGACTCCCCGAGTATACAGTTGTCCACGATCAGACTCCCGGAGTATACAGTTGTCCACGTTCAGACTCCCGGAGTATACAGTTGTCCACGTTCAGACTCCCGACAACAATATTTATAAACTTTCACAGTTATATTCTGAAGTGTAACGAATTTAATTTTCAAACTCATTTTCGATAAATAGTAACTTTTACTTAGATGACACAATGCCACTACACACAAAAAAAGACAAGTCTTACAATGACCTGGAGCGACGCCTTTGTGTCAAATTAACTTGAAAACCGTGTACAGAGTTTAAATTGACACACAAACAGGTTTGATTGTCTATTGTCTTTCCCCAGGTGAATGATAGTTGATCGCATTCAAACTTTCCGTTAATCGTAAGGGTGGGAGCTTAAGCTGTCGCTCCAAGGCCAGATGTGTTGTCGTGGATGCATTTAGTCCATGTTTGTTCAAGGCTATCTTGATGTTTTATATCCATCGTTTCCTTATCTACCTTTGGCCTTACGCCCGGATATTCTTTTGTTATATGCTCTTATTGGTATTTGGTTTGGCTTCATTCTCATAAGGTGACTGAACCATTTTACTTGCTTTTTTTTTGTACATTAATGTTCATGTTGTACTTCTGACATGCTAATAGCAATGCATTGAAGTGCTATTGTAAGATTTCCTAATCTTTGTTTATTCGACTTTGATAATCTGCAAATAATATATCACTGTTTCCATTATTAAGTTCCTCGTTAGGTTTATTTGCAGTGTTTTTTCTCTTTGTTGATGTGAGCTTCTTTTATTATTCTGTCCATGTATATGTTGAAAAGTATAGGGAAAAGCACGCAGCCTTGTCTTACTCCAGATCTTGTTTCGAAAGGTTCAGTCATTCTATCTGTTGTTCTTACTGAGCTATGGCATTTTTGATATATCGCTTTTATATTATCTAACAGTTGTCCTCTGATGTTATCAATTTCTAAGGTTTCCCATAGAATGTTTCTATCTACTCTGTCGAATGCCTTTTCCTGGTCAACAAATACTGTCTTTAAATACAAGTTTGATGGTATTTCCAATTTCACACCAACTGGTCATTTACAGTAGTTTAATTATTTTTTACACAAACATCGTGATCGTGAGTGTGTATGTGTGTACATACATTATATAGACAAATTGCACATTTTTGGTTGACTTGTGCAATTTCTACATTATGTCGTTACATATTAATTAAAACACGTGTGAAAATTGCATATTTATCTATAACATAGTTGCAAAGTAACAATTTTTTTAAGATAGCATGTATTTTGAAAAGCACTATAGTAATTTAAGTAACAAAATATATAAGACTTGAATATTCCATGTACCTAACGGGAAAAAATTGAGTATAACATTTGTTTTTTGTGTGAGTTCCTATGTCAATTATGTTTGTCGTACGGTCACGTCGACATTCAATGTTTGTGTTATCTAACGTGACGACTTCGTAACCGGACATGATACCGGTCTCGCTTTAACAAACATGTTCACTTACATTCAACAATATATTACTGTTATCTACAGGGTGCATAGACCACACATCTAGTCTTGATTCACTGCGAATCTCCGTGGCACAGTGGTTAACACTATTCGCCTTGTGCTCAGGCCGAGGTCGAGGGTTCGAATACTGATCGTCACATATTGTTTACAAAGCGAAATTTTTCAGAGATCCCTGAAAATAATCGCTTGATGTTACGGTGTTACATGCTATGAGAGAGATTTTCGTCATGTGACTGCTTCGTTGAAAAGTGGAGCATATATTAGGAAACCGGAGTGAAATGAAGTCAATTATCCACACATTTTGAGCCTTTTTCAAATTTCTTCTTCATGTGCGTTCATCCTCAAACGGCTGCATTTTAGCAGGATGTAGTCCTGATGTTGGAGTTCTATAGAAGAATGCTGAGAATACCATAGACTGTCAGAAAAACTAAAGTAGAGGTGTTAAAAGAGTCAAATGTGAAATGGACCTTAATCAATAATATAAGAAATCAATCTTAATTTTTTGGCCACTTCATGAGACAGGGAGGTTTGGAGAACATAGTCACACAGGCAAAATTAATGGCAACAGAGACAGAGGGCGACAACGTGAGAAAATATTAGACAGTTTAACAACCTGGCACGGCCGGGAAACAACAACGATCCTGATACATAATGCTGGAGATAAAGAGCTGTGGAGAGTCATGATCGCCAACAAATTAATTGGTTTTCGCATGCTTCTAGACTACCATCAAATAGTACCCCTCGAAAAGCATTGCTATACAGAAACGATGGATGCAAAGCCAGTGCAGACCATGCAAAAGATGGATTACAGAATCAAAAACGTCGACGAAAACAAACATATAGGAAGCACACATTAAGGCCATCTCCAGAGATCTCTTCTACTGTAGCTCTGCAAGACATAAAGAGTTTAAAGCGAAAATTCAGATATCTAATGAATAAATTGTTTTCCTACATGAGGTTGCCTGAAAACCAGAAACCAAGTGTAGAATTTGTCTAAGAAAAATGCAAAACTGAAGACAAAAGTATAAATAATAATAATAATAATAACAATGCTTATAATTAGAAACATGCCTCACACAAAAATTATACACAGTCGTATTTACCAATCTAGACAAGGATATCAATCGCCTACCATATCCACTGCACTGACAAGGCTGACGATCACGCCTACGAGATCACCACATTAAATTATCATTTCTAATTTTTCTTTCTCGGCCGACAAACTATTCGAATAATCATTCGTCAAACAGATCGATCTATGAATCATGATAATTATTTATTATCGATCAGGAAATCCCCCCGATTCAAAAATACGAAGTCAGTAAAAGTTGTTTTGGCTACCCTCAATCACCTTGACAGCCAATATGTTTACATTACACGATAGTATCCTCGCAGTAAATGCGTACGTGCATTCAGACTGGATAACCCATTCACGAATACAATCCATATTGAAAACGGTAGGATTAGTAAACTAGATTAGACTACAGCGTATTCCGCTCTCGGGACTACATCCTGATAGCTAGCGGGAATGTGAGATCGAAGGTAGTAGAAGAGACATCACCGTCTTCATCCAACGTATTTTCACAACATTTACGTTAGTACAGCATCAGTACGCAAGAACGTTAGATGGCACAAATATAACCCAGCTTGAGATGGAGATCACGTCACAAGTACTATAGGTAACCGAACAAAACTGGAAAAATGTGGGCTACGGTTTGAAATAGGTTCTAACAGCACTACATTGACATATAGTATGCTTTTTGTTTTCATTTTTACGCCACTGAGGAATATGAGGAATTCGGTGCTAAGCCTGTAATTTTCACTAACCAACGGCATACATGGGATTATGAGGACAGCACCATGCCTGCCGCCTTTACTTTCTCAGAACTTCTGGTACCCACTTTCTTAGGCTGGATAGACATATGACATTTGTTAGTTAACTGTCTTCCTAGTCTGATGGTTCCAAGTTCAATTCTCAGTTCAACTAGAGATATTTTGTAATCATCAACAATAAGCATCTATTTTTTATTGCACCACATCTATATATATATATATATATATATATATATATATATATATATATATCCATTGGTGAGGATTTATAGAAGAATTATTCAGAACATTCTTGGATAATTACCAAGAAAATAGAATTCCTACATGAGCAAATCATGGAAGAAAATGTGCCAAAAGATGTCACATACAGGTATATGTTCATCACTTCAAGTGGGAAAGTTGCTTTAAAAGATGTCACACTTGGAAATATGTTCATCAAATCAAGTGTGAAATTTGCTTTAAAAAGTATCAAAAGGTAATGACATCTTGCTAATCACTTAAAACGAATCTGTATGTAGTATATAAGACCTCTGTATAGAATTAATTAGGACTTCATTCGTTACCTTTTTAAATATTGTTGTGATTTCGTTGGTCTCTGTTTATATACTTGGAATCGCATGTCAAAAAATAGCCACGGCTGACCAAAAAACTCACGAGAACAATCGAAATGAGCCTTTCATGTCATGTATGCTTGTTCTGTACACATGTCTTATAGTACTGTAAAAATTATGCTGAAACGTACAGAAACGCTCCACGGGGACCAGAGGACCCCAATTAAGCAATTTCACTTGATAGTGAACATCATATGAACAGAGGTTGACAAACTACCAGTGTACATAACAGTTACAATCGTGCATGTCGAGACGTGTGACTCCAGCCATGCCTGTCTACAATAAGTCACAATAGTTCGTACGTAAACATACTCCCGTGGAAGGCATTTTATTTACCTATCGACAGAAACATTCCCCCGGCCAACGCTGTTACGCGTCACTACGTGAGTCTACTCGCGTGTCGACAGTCAATGATAAGAAGCGAGTTTCATCCCGTAGTGACACGTTATATGGAAGTAAGATCACGTCTTTCTATCGATAGTTTAAAATGATCCTCCACAGTGTGGAGTTGTCATTTCTATTGTTGACGGGCGAGCTCCAGCTTGACCGACAAGGGTAAAGACCTGTGCAAAAATGTGAACATGACCTAGTAGGTCCATTTTGATTATTTCCGTGTTTCCGTTGGTCGACCTTGGCGATTTTTAGCACGCGACTCAAGTATATAAATATCGACAAACGACCATAATTAAAAAGGTAACGAAGTCCTAATTAATTCTGTCAGATGTATTTACTACAGTCGGTCTCAGCTTCAGCACAGCATTGTTGGATCGCGCTGACATTGTATGAGGTAGGACAACCCCCTCAACTACAAGATACATGACATATGGCAATGTTAGTATTCTCTCTACTCTTACCCATTCACCCAACGGGTAAGGTCTTCACTTCCCAGTACGGTATATTCTCCAAATCCACCAAGATTCACTTGGACACAAAATAGTCTTAACTGTGAAACTCGAAATACGAGCTGAATCTCCCCACGGAATTCCGATGTAGCATATAAGAATAATATGGCATGGCATATACTTTTCAACCACCTCTCGTGTGTCGCAAAAGAAGACTAAGGAAGTTTAGGGGGAAGCTGGCTTCATGGTGGAATCATTTAAAGTGATCAAAAAGTCACGCTGAACTCAACTGTGTCACACAAAATTCGCAGATATTACAGCCAAACTGCAAAATATTACACAGCATTCCGCTATCTTGTTCACCTTCTGGCAACCAGTAAGAGTTTGAGAAGGAACACATAAAATAGGTAGCAGGATATACTAAGTAATTACCCCCAACGAGGACACCTTGGACTGGCGATAGGGACATAGTCCAACCAAGAGGCTGGAAACTAAGATTTCTCGCGTCATCCCCTGTATCGAGCAGGGTCAACAGTCCTTCCAAAACAAGCACAGGAGCTGAAGTCGGAGATACCAGACCGAGAGGCTCACCAGAAACCATGGTATCACGCGACAAGCCTAAATATCACCACTCAGTAATGAAACACTGAAAGCGAAGTGAGTGCATAGGAAGACAAATGTGACTGTAGTGATAACACGTTTTCGTACAACATTTTCCTGCATATATTCATCACACTGTGTATGGTAAGTAAATCCATGACCGTCTACAGTATGGAAGACCTCTGCACATAATTAATTAGGACTTCATTTGTTACGTTTTCATTATTACTGTGATTTCGCTGATTACTATTTATATACTCGGAATCGCATGCCAAACATAGCCAAGGCGATTCCAAGTATATAACTAGTGACCAACGAAAAACACGACAATAATCAAAAATGTAATGGGTTAATGCTTGTTTACTATCTGTTTAGAGGTCTACTTTATCGCAGACAGTCTTCGTAAAAATCTACTTCTTATTTACAGTGGAATTAATCGGGGATACCTGGAAGAATTCTTGCTTGAAACTACGGAGTTACGTGCTATGAGTGGTACTCTCGACAGGTGGCGTACGGGTAGATTAGAGGGACGTAGTACAATAAAAATTCTCTACACGTCTTTTTCTCTTTTTTTTTCCATAGCAGTTTTACGAACAGTATAATGAGAGTCGACGTTTCGACCAAAAAGTATATATAAAGATAGGGACAAACAAACATAAAAGCACAAACACATCAACCGAAAACTACATGTCAGCGATGACGTAGATACTGAGAGGTCTGGAAATACTACCAGGTGCATAACGAGGAGAAAACAGGAAATACGCGTGATTACATGTCAAGTAACTTAATTATACAAGGAAAAAGCACAATTGAAAACGCAAGTATAGATAATGAAACTAATAAAAATAGCGCTTATTCAATTATATATAATAAAGGCGCGTGAGATGGTGTGTTTAGAGTGCGCACATACAGACACTATCAGAAAATAGCACACTTACCTTACCACTAAAGAAAATCTACCGGGGGAATTGTGTTTTTAAGAAACACACCTTTGTATAGCACACGACCTAGAACAAAGTAACACTAACTAACACTGCTTTTCAACATAACTAAAGTCTAAAAAACACACATCGACCCGGGGCGTTAAGTGTCGTTGGCTTATGAATAACACAGGAAACGGTTGGGCAATCAATATAGAGAAACAGCAAACAGAATATGTGTCACAGGTGTCTGATTTTGCAGTATCAATTTAGTTGTTTCCTATTTCCCGTCGGCGTGGCACAAATGTTGATGAGCTTGCCCACAGACACCTAGATATACCAAAAGGATATGCAACGGCTTCACAAAAACAATCGGTTGTCAAGAAGGGTTGCAGGGATTTTCCGTCCTTGAACCAATGTCCACTAGCATAGTTAGAAAATGTATACGCCTCATGTATATCACATCCTTCTCGTTAGTAGTCCTGCGTGCCGACCCATGGACATCTAGTTACATAAAATAATATTAAACCAGCTCGTAAAATGTCACAAAAAGAGTCGGTCGTTACCTAATAACAGCCAGAATTTCATGTACAGTATTTACGAAGTCCATTATCCAAAATAACCCAGCGTGTTGATTTCACACAGGAACTTGATGACTGATGTCGAAGGAAATAGCCCGTAAATGCAATGCGTTCCTAGACCTTGTATTTAGATGTCTGTTGCTGACATCTTCTCACGAAGCGTTACTTATCTTAGCGTTTCTAACTTTTTCTGCGAATTTTTCATTGGATGCCAACAAAATGTATACACACAGGAACAATTAATTATCAGTCGCATTAGCCAAGATTAATGACGCTGCATTAGATCAGCACAAATGATTATTCTGGAAAGGTGGTGATATTTACTGTAGAGAAAATCCCGAAAATATGTTTACAACCGGTGATTCTAAATAGAGACCACATAGGAAGGAGCGCTACAATTTTTTTTTTAAATTGGGGTGGAGACGACAGACTCGTCTAGAAAGTTACCACTCGATGGTAACTAATAATAAAAGATGCCCATCACAGGTGAGGGTGACAACAGTTTCAGACTTGTGTGACTGTCCATCACAGGTGAGGGTGACAACAGTTTCAGACTTGTGTGACTGTCCATCACAGGTGAGGGTGACAACAGTTTCAGACTTGTGTGACTGCCCATCACACCATCACAGGTGAGGGTGACAACAGTTTCAGACTTGTGTGACTGTCCATTCACAGATGAGGATGACAACAGTTTCAGACTTGTGTGACTGTCCATCACACCATCACAGGTGAGGGTGACAACAGTATCAGACGTGTGTGTTGTTGCATTATTTCTGGTGTGTGTGACTGTCCATCACAGGTGAGGATGACAACAGTTTCAAAATTGTGTGTTGTTGCATTTTTTCTGGTGTGTGTGACTGTCCATCGCACGTGAGGGTGACAACATTTTCAGACTTGTGTGTTGTTGCATTATTTCTGGTGTGTGACTGTCCATCACAGGTGAGGATGACAACAGTTTCAGACGTGTGTGTTGTTGCAATATTTCTCGTGTGTGTGACTGTCCATCACAGGTGAGGGTGACAACAGTTTCAGGCTTGTGTTTTTGCATCCTTTCTGGTGTGTTCGGAGATGATTGAAAAGTTATCGAGTTGTCCCTCTACCTAATTAAAACCCAACCCCCCCCCCTCCTCCCCGAACGTTGGGAAACGGGGATATAATGATTTGAACTATAGGGAAATATTTACTGAAAATGGTATTGAATTTTCAGGAGAGTATACTATGCGTAACTACATTCATTGAAAAATGTGTTTTGGTAGAGTTGCTGGTCAAACTACGCAGTCAGGGAAAAGTCGTAAATTATTTGAAGATATACTTTAAAGGGGGGGGGGGGTCTCACGTGCGTAGTAATTACGCGTTCGCTTTGTGCTAAGAGGTCGGGTATTCGACGAATTAGCGTCCTTTTTATAATGTGGGTTTTTTCTGAGATCCCTGGGGATTATCGCTTGGAGCTACGTTAAGACGGGTGGAATACATATAGGATAACCCGAGTACATCGAAGTCAATCCCTTACACCTTTTCAACTCTTCAAGACGGGGACGGAGGCTGGAGAAATAATTATTATTACAAAATATGAAAAGAAAATGTCGTTGACATGTTTCCACAAGAGAAATTCGATGCCTAAAAAGAATATACAGCAAGGCGATAAAAGGAAAAACGAAATAATGAAGCCACTCATTGAATATATATATATATGAAGTCTATGTCAATATTGTGGACACCTCCTAGTATACACATCTAAAGTGTACTCAAGAATATCCGTGTCTCATGACGGTAACCGTATACTTCATTAAACCACGACTGAGAGAATTCACCAGTAGATTCAACTAGCAAATGACATCTCTGCGACAACGAAAGAGTGCATTCACTGAAATATATCTACACTTTTGTCACTGAGTGTTATTATAATAAAACATTAAATCTAACATTAACGGAACATTTATTGTATAGCATTTAGGACTGTGCTCAATTGGTGTCCAAAGAAATGAGGGCTGGTACTGTAAAACTATGTTTACTGCTGTTCTTAACTGAAATTCGAATCGGATCGACACAACTGTAAGTATCCATTGAAATGTATCTCGGCTAATGAATGAGTTATAACTGCATGTTATCAACAGAGCACATGGGATAGGCCCATAGATGTGCTCTGATCCCCGACTCAATAAATCCTTCGAGTGTAGCGGCCGTCAGTTCCAGTTCGACGTTGATTTACCAGTCTCTTCATATATCTATGGTTTTTCTATATGGGCTTCTCTGATCTTTACACCAATTCAACGACCGTTTGTCTCATGTATAAAGACATGTGTACGGGTGTTTAAGGTACAGATGTTACCTGTGTACAGATCGACCTGAGAAAGGCCGATTTTGATTATTTCCGTGGTCGACCTTGGCTATTTTTGGCAGGCTACTCCTAGTATATAAATAGTGACCAAAGAAAATAACAACAATAAGCAAAAACGTAACGAATGAAGTCATGTTTATTTTCCTACAGAAGTCTTCAACAGTAGACGGTCTGCACAAATCTCACGCAGTCTTGAGCGCTACCATTATTCACACTTTGAAAATCTTCGGAGTGGACAAGGGTCCCTGAATAATAATCAATATTAGTAGCAATGTTATGTCTAACAACTCTCTCTCTCTCTCTCTCTCGTGTTGTTAATTTCATATGTATCTAGTTATGTATCTATAACTATATGAACTGGTAGTTATCTATGATTAGATACCGGTCAGAGAGGCCAAAATCCGAGAAAGACATTTTTTGTGTATCCTCTAGGCTGATCGATATCCACTACATACGATCGAATATAGTTATATAATACGATAACACAGTATTTGTAGATAAGTAATTTTTTTCTTTAGTATTACTAAGATTTTTCTTCTTTTATTATAATATGTTGCTTTTCCTATTACTCTCTCTTATGTTTCTTGTCGTATTTGTCTTTTTTATCTCCCTTCTTATCTCCGTTATTCTCTTTTGTTCCCCTCTTAGATCATGATTCTCCGTAATTTCTTGTTGTTTTTGTCCTGATGAATACTTTTTTAGTCCAAACGTCGTTTGTTTCTGCTGATGTTGTTAGCGTGTTTTGTATTTGGCTGCAACACTTCCTACGTATCTCTGTTTTTCTCCCTGCATTGCTCTGTGCCGTAAAAGCCCTCTCATCTCTAATACGTTACGTTGATTCCTAACACTAATGATTTATCATTTTAACACTTTTATTCCTGTATATGAACTTACATACTCATATAATACGATAACACTAACTGCTTCTACACCCGTACACAAAAAAACACAAAACGCTATTAAGTATAAAACACAATAAAGCACTCATCCTCATCACGTGCCGTCTCCGCACCGAAGGTTGACTGCAACAGATGTACAACATCCCCTGTCTCTTGTTTTGGTGGTGCACTCTGCTAGACTGTAATCTGTTCATCTTGTGATGTTACTCTCCTACTTGTATCTCTGCCTGCCTTCTGCTCGCTTCCCTTTGACTTTACCCTCAAGTAAGATCTCCAATAAAGTTCCATGCGATTTAAGTGTTCAAAGTATGTTATTTGCATGACCTTTATTTCTTAGTGATTCTTTCTTCATAATAAGTATTTTTAGAACCTCTTTGTGTTTTTTGTATCTCTTTCCACGATGTTCTCCATATTCTTCTATATACCTACATCATAAAACATTATAAACACAATAAAGTATAAAACACTACAAAGAATAAAACTCTATAAAGCATAAAACACTATAAAGAATAAAACACTATAAAGAATAAAACACTATAAAGAATAAAACACTACCTACTTTCAGTTACATTTGCAAATGATACTATCAATAAGAAGCATCCAGGAGTTATTGAAAAAAAAATCATAAGGTAGCAAGACGGGATTTGAACCCGGTCCGTTCAGTTGGCACTTATTGGCATCGAAATTTGAGCAAACAGGTTTTTGAATTCGATCACAATCTCTAAAAGAGATGCGATTTTAGTCAAGTCTTCTGACGTATATACTCTCAAGTTTCTATGAATATGAACGGTTCGATCTACACACAGACAACCAAAAGAAAAACCCAATCCTCGGTATGCAAACTCCTCGTAGACCACAAACATTTAATACTAGTACGCGCCATCACGCCTTAGTGTTACAATGACCGTGATACCTACTTGAACATAAATAATAGAAAGACAGAAACAATGTTATTTGAGATGTAGCATGGGTATATGAATAATAGAAATAGACGTGATATTCGAGAGTTATAACGAGAGTCATATCAAGAGGTACAGGAATAAATCAGGTACAGGCAGTAGACAGGAAATGAACGAGGTCCGTTCAGCTAGCACCTAAATTAAACACGTCTTTTAGCACCTAACAGTACGAGAACAGCTCATCCGGTCAACCGATCCAAAAAGGTGCCCAACGCTGCACTCACACAAAACGTTCAGAATAGAGGCACACGGGGGGATCTATGTGTTGCTGCGTCTAAAGTAGAGCCCCTCGACTCTCACGGGTTTCAAGGTGATGATAACCTTGATGAAGGCGATCTATTTTTTATATGCTTAAAACATTACAGCTGTCAATTCCAGCAATTGCATTCTTTACAAAAATTAATTCCTGATTTATATCCAATCCACCCATGCACTCATAACCCGTCATGGTCACAGGGGTACAACATTCGGTGAGTCAGAACACAAAGTCCTTCAGTAATTTAATCTTTAGCGATGCGGGTAAGTCTCCAAAATATTGACCTTTAATTTTATTATTGACTAATATTGACCGTCTTTGATACCGTCAGTCGATGTATTTCTCTATCCCCCACTGCTTCTTTTACCCTCAATTGTTCCCTGCAATACTGTTTTTGACATGGAATCATATCAGCATGCGTGTTCAAACTATGCATGTTTCCATCATTTTACTATTGCAAGTAATGTTGCTTGTGCACCTGCCAGATTCTCCATATATTTATATATATATTTCTTATGTACACATTTTCTTATTCTCTTAATAGGAAATGTGCAAAAATATCTTCTATAATTCTTGTATTCTTCTTCTTCTACGTTCTTTCTCAAACCTCTGCATATTAGCAGAAGATAGTCCAGTGAACGAAATGTATGTCATGCTTCACAGCTTGGCTGCGATATCTAGGCCTACATCTTTCGACTTGACACATCTGACTTTCCCATGGTCTATGGTCACTTATATCTCTATGGGATGGGACTTCCGCAAACACTCATTAGTCGCCTATACGACATACCTGGCAGGTAAAAGTGTCGATATTATTTACTCCTCTTTCGAACACACAGTTGTAACATTTGCTTCCTTGTATCCGTCCCCCATGTTTGACTGTCTTCAATAGAAAACACCTGAACAGAAATAAGTATAATAGACCTTTGCTCGTTCCATTTTTTTTACTACTGACGTGTTTTCATTGGTCACTATTTATATACTTGGAATCGCATGTCAAAAATAGCCAAAGCGACACCAAGTATATAAATAGTGACCAACGGAACACGACAATAATAAAAAAAAGTAACGAATGAAGGCCTCATTAATTATGTGCAGCGGTCTTATATTTCAGACGGTCATGTACCATGTCTGCTGCAGTCAGTGTCCATTTTCGCTCTAGTTGTTTTCAGATATAAAGAACAGTTCTGAAAACAATACACTATAACAAAGAAGCAAACAGAACAAAATCAAGTAACGGTTGATATAAATACAACACACGGGACACATAAAGCAATCAATATTCGTGACTGTACTAGTCTCATTGATCAGAATTCCCTGATGAGCCATGGAGGTGATTCAAAGCAATCAGACATTAATGTAGGAGAACTACTAAATTAATAAGTATTAACCATCGCTGGAACGAGTCCCTCGTCAAATTATTCTGTCCTGTGAAATCATCGGTACAACGTTTACAAGTGACTTTGTCCAGATTCTCATTGATCACTTTGAGAATACTTTGTGTCGATATCTAATGAAATATCACACAAAAAAAGCCAAATGGCGTTACTCCTAACATATAATCAAGTAGGGTACACAGGACTGTATAATTTTAGAAGCGACTGGCCTGAATACACCAACTCGTTTCCATTGTCAAACCGTGACTATAGCACGTTACACTAGCTTTGCCCAACTTCCAAATGATATATTTTAAAAATATATAACCCATGTAATTGAAATTTTGTGTGTGACTTTGAAATAGTATAGACATATGACGTAAATGTTTCATTACAATGTTGCCACTGGTTTCAATTTTCTTGTAGTTGCGATCAAAAGTCTACTTGTCAACATACACCTCATTCACATTTTTTAAGATGTTTAAAGTCACTTATAAGATATCATTTACTCGTGTTTGGTTTATCATACCATTGGCAGAAGAACAAGAGCTAAGCATAAGCATACATGGAGAGAAAATACAACAAGTAAAACATTATCAATATCTTGGACACATAGTCACAAATGATGGCAGATGTTAAACAGAAGTTAAAAGGAGAATAGGGATGGCTAAAAGTACCTTCAATGACATGAGGAAAATAGTAACATCTAAACAAATTATAAACAAGTTAAAAATGAGAATTATAAAATACTACATCTAATCTATATTAATGTATGGTTCAGAAACATGGACACTAAATAAACAATTAGAGGACACAATTGATGCCTTTGAGATGTGGGTATATGGAAGAATAGTGAGAATATCATGGAAAGAAAGCAAATAAAGAGGTTCTGAATACACTTAATATTAAGACAGAATTATTAAGAGAAATAAAGATCAGGCAACTAAAATATTTTAAACACACTAAAAGGCATGGCACTTTATTGAAAACCTTACATGAGGGTAAAGTCAAAGGGAAGCGAGCAAGAGGAAGAAAGAGATACAAGTGGAAGAGTAACATCACAAGATGGACAAGTTTCAGTGTAGCAGAGTGCACCACAAAAACAAGAGACAGAAGTCTGTTGCAGCCAACCTTCGTTGCGGAGACGACATTTGATGGTGATGACCATTAGCATGATTGAAGCGTAAATTACATTATTTTGTACTCTTGAACACAAGACAGACGGTATTTAAGGTTGTATCCGGTGTAATGTCTGAAGTGGTCAAATGTCTTTTGTTGATGCACAATAATTAGTATTCCAACAAAGATCAAAGAATGTCATTTGTTAATAAAAACCGGACATGATGCACAAATATAAAGTATATATTTAATGGGTCTAATTAAATATAACATAATA
Source organism: Meghimatium bilineatum (assembly GCA_034231615.1). NCBI lineage: Eukaryota > Metazoa > Mollusca > Gastropoda > Stylommatophora > Philomycidae > Meghimatium > Meghimatium bilineatum. The sequence goes on along the minus strand of CM067312.1, from coordinate 10,416,814 downwards.
TGAAAAAAATGGCATCAATACTTTAGACGGTGAATAAGATAATTACTTTTAGTTAAGGGAAAAACTAGTTAAATGTGCTATAACATGACTGACTTGTCATGCAAGGACAATAAGTAAGAGCTTACATACAGAAAATAATAGACAGCCAGGAAAATAAGGTTCAACACATGTTAATCTCTGTCCCTATATAACTAATGGGAACGCAAGCCCGTAGATGGTGGGGGTGTTGATCATGAGGGTTTGAACACACCGAACCTCTCTCCTTAGGAAATCAGAAAATGATATTTAGTACTAGGAATGTCGTCAAAAAGTGGGTATTCTCCCATCTTAACAATTTTTCACAAAAAAAAGTCATCGAATTTCTCATGGAGAAGTGAGAATTGCACACCAAGATGGTCGAGTGATCTTTTCTAGGCAAACGACCCCCCCCCCCAATCTTTCTTTGAAGAAGTACCTACAGCCATGGTATGGAATTGGGGTTCTACAAAGCTTTATTTCATACCCAAAAGACTAACTTTCAGCTGTGTGCAATGTAAAACTGATGTGTGACTAAACAATGTAATACTAATGTGTGACTAAACAATGTGATACTAATGTGTGACTGAACAATGTAAGACGAATGTGTGACTAAACAGATTTATGAGTAAACAATGTAATACTAATGTGACTAAACAGTGTAAGACTAACGTATGACTAAACATTTTAATACTAATCTGACTACAGAAAGTTGAGTGTGGAGTTGAATGTCTTCTACTGTAAATCTGAAATCGGATATATCGTGCAGAAAATCGCAGATATCACAACCAGGAAGTAAAAATCAAAGGCATAGCTTATGTCAATCTCTGAACTCCATCCTGCTAACTGATAGGATCTTGAAATCAAACTCAGAAGATGATGATACAAACATATACGGGGACATCATTTCTGTAAACCAACATCAGAGAATGAGAACCACTTGAAAATGTGACTGAGTTACTAGTTAACAGCGTTATACAATCAATAAACTCCTCATTATTCGTTCTCTATATCACTCTACCTAGCACACAAACACACACACACTTCATCCACCACCTGTTGCTTTACTTACTGACTTTATCTACCTCGCACATGTCTCAGTATAGATAATCTACTCGTGTAGAAAATTGCTTGGTTCATCCTAAAGCATATTAACATATTCAAGTTACACAGGCATTACTTCTGGCATAATATTCTAGTTTAGTGGTTCTCAAACTACGAAGGTGCCTTAAATGAAAACAAAGTTGTGAAAGAACCTATAATAGTGAAGGTGTTATTTTGTAACCTGTTCGTATTGCTGGTAAAGATGCTTCATGTGTCATCTTGATGCAGACGACAACATGATAGAATAATGACAGTTTATAGACGGATACTCTAATATTGGCATGAGGCAAAGAGAAACAGCATTCTCTTATCCAATTCTATCAGTGCCGGGACGAAAACTACTATAAAATGCGTCGGCAAATGAAGATCATGTAACATGATCGCCCGTGTGTCGTAGGGGCCCGAAAGGGGAGTAAAGAATAGCAACACTGTTTACCTTCCACGCATGTTGTAAAACGCGACTAAGGAGGTTATGGGATGGAGTTGGCTGTCCAATCCCATATAGGATAAGTGACCCAAAGCCATGCTGAAGTCGGATGTGCCAGGCCGAAAGGCGCAGATATCGCAGCAATGCTGTAAACCATGACACGGCGCATTCCGTTCTCCGGACTACATCCTGCTAATCTGCAGGAGTTTGAGAACGAACGTAGAAGAAGAAGATGTAATGAGATTCATAGCCGTCTGTGATATAGAAGACATATGTACAAAATTAATCAGAATTCCAATTCGTTAAGTTTTTGCTTATTGTTGTGATGGCGTTGGTCACTATTTATATACCTGAAATTCACTTGGCTATTTTGGCGCGCGACTCTAGGTATAAATAGTGACCAACAACTACAAGACAATAATTTTTAAAAAACGTAACGAGTGGAGTCCTAATTAATTGTGTAAATAGGCCTTCTATCCTGCAGATGGTCATGAATGATTGACTGTCAATCTAGTAAGTGTATAAGTGAATTATGAAGTTGCAAAGCGGCAACATACAACTAACGTGAACAGTCTATAAAGAACACACACCATTCTGAAGCCCCTTACTCCATCCATGTGTATTCGTCCATCACAAGTGATGATGACCATTTTTACATCCACTTTTGGAAATTCAGTTAGAATTATGACCATGCGTAATAGTTCGTAGATGGCTATTCGAGCTATAAATACACTAAAAATTGCAACTTTTTAATGTACTAAAATTTGTATCTTCTTTATGAATGCGGCATGGTCAAAGACTGAAGACGTGTTGGCTCAAATTGCGAGGATGCCATCTGGTGGACCTCGCTCAAATTCCCCGTTTGCTGCATGATTTTCGTTATTAATAAACCCTTGATGCTTTTATATTCATTTACTTAAGTTACGTATTCGCGGTGTAGTTATATCATTATCATGAAACCAATAACCTTTCAGTGTTGTAGGGGAAACATCAACACTCTGGAAACATCAACACTCTGGAAACATCTACACACAAATTTCACCATGTTTCTCTATTGTCAGTTCTTAGTTTAAGTGTGGAGAATCTTAAATACTGCCCAGTCTTTACAATAATATCAATCCATACTTTCCTTCACCCCCTCTTCTTCTTCTACCTTCAACTGTTCCCTGCAAGATATTTTTGGAAAGAGAATAATGTCTTATCACGTGGTCAAACCACACAAAGTTATATACATCTTCGCGCGGGAACTCGGACATTGACTCGTGTGTTTGTGAATTTGGATTTCCCACTAATGTGTATGATTACAAAAAATGAATCAAAATGGACCAAGTACCACGGTCAAAATAAAAGAATGTGTGTTGACAAGGGCGATCGTACTGTGTTGATCGTGGGTTTCCATTGCAGAGAGTTTCTGTGCAATCTGTCGTGAGACAGAATGTTTTGATTCCTGTACCATATAGATCAGCGGCTCTTTTGTTTACCTAATATTTTAAAAACCAATTTGTCGAGAGATCATAAATGGCAAGCATATGATACAGCTGTTCATTCTACAACATATGATACAAAACTGTGAATCATTCACTGAACTTCCTGACTGTAGCACGTACACAATGCATCTAGAGATGGCGTTCATCAATGTGCTACACACCGACACGTTGCATTGTTTTATGTGAAAATTAATGTGGCGACAACGTGTTACATTTGGGAATTTTACGTTTTTAATTAATATAATACTGGAAAATATTGCGCACCGACATAATAATTCATACAAATGTGTACCAAAGTAATAGTGGTTATGTTGAGAGAAATTTGAATACATCACTTTACATGTGGGTGTTCGAAGCAATGAAAGGGCAGATCAACTGGCGTCATGCGCGATTGTGGCACACGACGATGGATCGAGCTGACGCTTTGAACTCCTTAAGAGATACAACACGCGAGAGTGAGACTAGTGTGGAGGATGATTCCTTTTCAATGTCCAAGATTAAAGATCAGGTTTGAAATGCGGTGTTGTTAAAAGTGAACATTTTGGAGGACGCAGAATAATTATGGTCAACCAGCATAGGACCGGTACTGTCAGCAGAATTGTAATGGCGGATTCACTCAGGGAGAGATCGGAGCAACTATGGACGTGTCCAGTTTGCAATGATGATGATCCGACGACTAACTAACTTTACATGTGATCCCTCGTGACCTTAGAGAGTACTATAAGACCTCTGTACAAAATTAATTAGGACTCCATCCGTTACGTTTTTGACTATTTTCGAGCATTTCATTGCTAACTATTTATATACTTAGAGTCGCATGACAAAATTAGCCAAGGTTGACCAACGAAATTCACGGAAATAATTTTAATGAGCGTTTAACTTTTATGTGCACATCCTGTATATAGAGACGAGCATGGGTCGCTCCAGTCATGTTTGTATAAAGATTGGTTTGGTACACATCAGCAATTTAAAAAACGTCTTGAAAGAAAAAAAAGAAGTACTCTGCTGAGATACACATTTTAATAACTGATAGGCTTATTTTTTTCCTTCTACATTCGTTCTCACACTCCTATCTGTCTGCGCCTACTCTATATCTGCGCATATTTGTGTGATACGCCCGACATCATGTGGTTACTGAATCCCTTTTACTCCCTATGGGATGGGACAGCCAACTCCGCCCCAAACCTCCTTAGTCACATTTATCGACATGCATATCATGTAGCAGTGTCGCTATTCTTTGCTCTCCATTTAGATTCCTTCAAAACACGGCCGGTCGGGTTATGAACAACCATATTTGTAATAAATCGTGATTTGTGCGACACAATACATACAGCAGAAGATAGACATTATATCATGGAGCTCACCAGGTTCTTGCCCTGGTTAGAAACCAGCAAGACGAAACGGTGGAGGGGCATCCCCATATATGTTAGTTCACTGGCAATTTCTATAACCACCTTTTCCAGGCAAACCTTCTATTTTAAAAAAGTTAATCTTCTTCTGCATTTCTATTTAAAACCAGTTTTATTTTTTTTTTTACAGGAACTTTAACAACATGTCTATACTAAGTCTTGTGGGTCAAGATCAAATTGTGTACGATAAGAGATGTGTGCGCTAGCGCACGGTGGCGTAGCTTAGCAGGAACAGTGCTCACCGGCCCGTCAGCAATATACGGGTGTATAAATATCAACATATAGGAACAATATGGTAGCTAAATTTCTAGAACCGCGACCGCCACATTCTTTTAATGACTAAAAGCTCTAATGTATCCAAATTGCATTTTCCCGTGTTTTGCAAGACCTGATATAGCCGGGGTCGGCAACATATGGCACGCGTGCCACACTTGGCACGTCAAGTAATTTCAAATGGCACGAAGATTCTTCACGATTCCTGTATAAAGTTGACTATAAATCTATTAGCGGGGTTTTAGCAACAGATTGACTTCAGATCATCAGAATTATGGACATCAAAATTTGTTGAACTACGGAAGTCTCTGGAAAATGAAAATCTAGAAAAGTCTGCAGCTATTCTCAGCTGTTGGACATCCCTTCCAAATTACATCTGTTTGAAGAAAACTGCTTTTGCTCTACTTTCAACTTTTAGATCAACCTATTCCTGTGAGTAAATTTTCTCTCACACGAAAGCAGTGCCCACATTCACAGCGTAGTCGTCTAACGCCTGAACATTCAGAAAATTGTGTCAAACTCAAAGTGACTAAGTATGTTGTCGATATTGGGCAACTGGCCAAGACCATGCAAAATGATATGTGATGTTGGTACACAGTTAGCAAAAGGTTGCCGACCCCTGTGATAATGGAACAAAGAATAGCAAAATCCTTACCTTCCATGCATATCGCAAGAGGCGACTGTAGAGTACATGTGGTAAAATTAGCTGTCCCATTCGCATACGGTCAAAATGACCCAGAAGTCATGCTAACTAGGATGTGTCAAACGGGAAGGCGCATATATCGCATTAATCTGTAAACCCTGACACCGCGCATACCGTTCTCTGGATTACATCCTTCTAATACACAGAAGTTTGAGAATGAACATAGAACAAGAGAAATTGACTAACTTCCTCGGTTGAAAGAAGACTATCTTACTGCTGGAGGATAATTTTACTTAACTAAAATTATAGCAGCCGTTATCGATGGTTGCAACAACCAGATTAAATTTTTCTAAATTGGTAGCATATCCTATCCAGGACGTAGCTATCAACCCAGCATGGATAGGCTGTGGTGTCCTCACCACAACCAGTTTACTTCACAATTATACGACCTGATCACTATAACAGCGTCCCCGTTGCCTAGCAATGTTCTACCAATGTGAAGAGTAATAAATATTAAATTACAAGTATATATTGATATTACTAAACTGAAAGAAACATATGGCGGCTTGATGGCAGAGTGGTTAGTGGGTACATCTAACAAACATAACTTGATCGAAGTTGTTGTTGGAGTCAAAATTATGATCGTTCACAATTTACTGGTGATACAATTTGATTCCGAATATGTTTCAATTAATTTTTTTTTTTAAATAAATTGGTAGAATATTCAGGACGTAGCCATTAACTCTGTATTTTTTTGGCTGTCGCGATTTTCTAGGCAACATAACTACGTTGCTTTTAGAACGGTCCGGACGCACTATTGGCTGACACGGGATATGAACCCTGTACAGAGCCGCCACAGACGCGTTTTATATCATACAGCGGGGCTGTTTAAATTAATAACACATAGATATGTTATACTTTCTTTTTTTATTATAGATACTGGTCTATTACAATCAGAACGCGTGAACCAAACAGGAAGAAACAGTGAAAATGCTGACAAAGGGAACTAATTGGCCAAATAAAACATGAGGTTTGTATAAAGGCTTCCCACAAAAGCTAGGACCAGATGTCCACCGATCGTTAAGAAAATCACAATTCAATGATATTGGCACGTACAACATCCCATATTTCTATTTCTGGGTAAAGGATGTTAGGCTTGATCTGTGTCAATAATCCTCGACTACTGCACAAACAGGCTACGTCTATTTACTTAACCAAGAAAGAGGTTCTCAAGTGGTTTCCTTAAACGTTAATAAAACATGACACAAGGAAGCAGAGAAATATTTTTATACGTAAACCAGAATTTAAATTGATATAAACTTATTTTAGAAAATGACTCAAAATTATTTTTATATGTATAATTCTTAGATATAAAATTATTTGTGGTTGTAAATCATGACAAACTCTCCGGTCTATATCATGTGCATATTCAGGAGTTTGAGAATGAATTCAGAAGAAACTATTATTTACTCTATTTATAATTCTTAGATAGGGTAAATAATAATTTCTTATAAGTTCATTCTCATACTCCTCAAGATGCACAGGATATAGACCGGAGAGTTTGTCATGATGTACAACCTGTCTGCTTCTTTCGATCTCACACATCAGACTTCTGGGTCACGTTGGCTCTATATAATATGGGACAAACAACTCCACCCCCAAAAGTTGACTGTCCAATCGTATGACATGTATGTAAGGTAAACAGTGTTGCTATTCTTTGCTTCACTTTCAGGTCACGTCAACTGACAGGCGAAATAATAATTTAATGTGCAACAATTAGCCTCTTGACAATGACGCACGATTTGTATGAAGCAGGCTGTGCCATAGTATATATGCGTGTGGCCCTTGTATATGTGAGTGTACCCTAGTATATGTGCGTGTGATCCTTGTATATGTGAGTGTACCCTAGTATATGTGTTTGTGAAATTATTATCTGTGCGTGTGGTTCTAGTATCTATTATTGTGGCCCTAGTATCTGTGCTTGTGGTTCTATTATTTGTGCTTGTGGTCCTAGTAAATGTGCTTGTGCAACAGGTTCTTTCATTGTCATACAAATGTACCGGTACGCTACAATTTGCCATGAAGCTAAATAAGGGCAATAACTCAACCGAAGATCATATTATAAACCGGAAATTGTCTTGACTGGATTCAGGGCCGTAGATATGTCTTCAGTTTCAGTAGTGGGGGGGGGGGGGGGGGGGGTTTACCGAGATATATATATATATATATATATATATATATATATATATATATATATATATATATATATATATATATATATATATATATATATATATATATATATATATATATATATATATCGGTAACCCCGATATATATATATATATATATATCGGTAACCCCGATATATATATACATATATATAGTGCTAGGTCTTTGAGAAAGCTGACTTGACAATCTTTTTTTTTAAGGTCCAGAATGGAGTTAGTTATTCCTCTAGGGCCAAATAGGGTAGATGTAAAATATGTCCATGTCTCCTGTTTCATTGTTTTTGATACCGATGGTGAAACCCTCTCTTGTAATAGTTCTACGAGGGTACTCCACAACGGAGTCATTGACAAAAATGTTTTCCCAAGATAAAGCCAAACTAACAAAAGACTGAGAACTACTCCCTATCTGGCCCTGTACGATACAGATCTTGAAGAGATCATGGATACTCTATTTTTCAATCAGAATGATGATAGAAAACAGATAAACCACGAAATTAACAAATATAAATTATTCGGGTGTATATATAAATATGTCTATTTATTATAAGGCTTCCGTGGCCGCTGGGTTAGTCCGACAATATTGTGATTCTAATTTGCTACTGATTCATGTTGCACTGGCCATTTTTCTTAATCTATATATGAGTTCTAAAAATTCAACAGTGGCGGGAAAGCAATAGAATGTACATGATACGATGTCAAACTGTGACACGCCTCATGGCCGTTCTCTGTGTTAAATCCTGCTGTAAATCTAGTTGGACATTGTCCTGATACTGTACCAGAGTATCTTTATCTTTAAAGCGTACTCACTTCCTGGGTGACACATATAGAAAGGCAAAGAAAAATCATTCACAAAACCGGATTTGAACCAGGTCCACTCAGCACACAATCGCCTCGCAAATTGAGTCAACACGTATCCCGACTTCGATCACACAGCATCCTTTAAAAAATGCGACTTTTAGTTCAGACTTGCAATGTGTATATTACCAGGCTACTATGTCCAGACTTGCAATGTGCATATTCTCAAGCTACTATGTCCAGACTTGCAATGTGTATATTCCCAGGATAATATGTCCAGACCTGCAATGTGCATATTCTCAAGCTACTATGTCCAGACTTTCAACGTGTATATTCCCAGACTACTATGAATATGTATCTTATCTTATTTTACTTGCTATTAATCTTATCTATTTCCCCTTCTCACCATCTTCTCCCTATACTCTCTTCTTCCCTGTCATGCTGCTCCATCTTTGCTTCCTCCGCGATCTATTCGCTATCTCTCCTTTTCTTTCTTTCCTATCATAGCCATGTTTATCTCCATGTAAGATTGTACTGTAATCTTTTGTGTGGCTTTTTAGTCGAAACGTCGTTTGTCTCTGTATCTCGTTGTTATATTGTTTTATTATCACTTATTTTGGTAACACTTCTAACGATTTTTATTTATCTTGATATGAATATGGACCGGTCGATCGACACACAGACATCAACAACACACGCTGCGTAGGTATGCAAACACTCATATAGAAAAGTAACGGAGAAACGTGTCCTTGTTGAATAAACAAAGAAACGTTTATTCACAATATGTATGCAACGACAAACTAGATTGCTGTCTCACTCGATCCGTGATCCTCGACAATAGAAGACTGGCAATCATAAGTAAAATAAGCCATTTTATGTCATGTTTTCCATTATTTCCGTGAATTTGGTTGGTCGGTGGCACAGTATATACATTGCGACCAACAATAAGCACGGCAAGAATAAGAATCATTATGTATGAAAGCTTGTTTTCATTCTGTTCATTAGTCTTTATTTTTAGAGCCACGCTGTATCACACTTTCAAATGCTGTCTCTAAGATGAGAGAATGCAAACAGGTCGCTATTGTTAAACAAGTGAATATCGTGACTTTGTGAAATTCTTCCATACGTTACACGCCTCAAAGCTAATTAGTACTTTCTCAATCCCTTGGTCCGTCGTGAGGACCCTCTCAGATTGTGGTCGAAAACGGAAAACTTGTTGATTCAAGTTGCGAAGCTAGTAGGTGCCATCTGAGCGACCTGGTTCAAATCCCGTTTGACGCATTATATTTCTCCAATAAATGACTGTCATAATGAATACTTTTAAAAAACAAAAAACTCTTGTTAACGGGCGTTCTCGTGTTTTGTAAGTGCAAGAAGAATTTTCACTATGGTAATATCGGTCAATGCTAATAGTATACTTGGTATATGAAACCTATACTATTCATACTCGCCCGTGTGTTGTCGGGGCCCGAAAAGGGAGCAAAGAATAGCAACACTATTTACCTTCCATGCATGTCGTACGATGCGATTAAGGAGGTTATGGGATGGGAGTTGGCCGTCCCATCCCATATAGGGTCAGTGACCCAAAGCCGTGCCGAAGTCGGATGTGTCAGGCCGAACGGCGCAGATATCGCTGCCATGCTGTAAACCATGACACAACACATTCCGTTCTCCAGACTACATCATGTTGATCTGCAGGAGTATGAGAACGAACGAAGAAGAAGATATTCATACTAATCAATGCTAATAAATTGTACAGCAATAGTTAGGTACTCACATTAACCTTTTTACTTTGTTTAGGATTGACCAGTTTTGTCATAGGATTACTGTATTTTTCCCGTTAGAGAGTTAAAGGGAGTATTGCAGTGGCTTGGTAATAAAGGCTGTAAATCCATCAAAGTAAGAGAAATAGTATCATAATAGTACCAGAAATAGTCAATTATATGATTAAATATAATGTTTCCATAATGGGAAAATCAGCAAAGACACAGAAGAACAAGAGCTAAACATAAGCATACATGGAGAGAAACTACAAGTAAAACATTATCAATATCTTGGACACATAGTCACAGATGGCAGATGTGAAACAGAAGTTAAAGGAGAATAGGAATGGCTAAAATTACCTTCAATGACATGAGGAAAATATTAATATCTAAACAAATTATAAACAAGTTAAAAATGAGCATTATAAAATGTTACATCTATTCTATATAATATATGGCTCCGAAACATGGACACTAAATAAACAATTAGAAGACAGAATTTATGCCTTTGAGATGTGGGTATATAGGAGAATAGGGAGAACATCATGGAAGGAGAAGAAAACAAAAAAAAGAGGTGCTAAAACTCTTAATATGAAGAAAAAACTACTAACGGAAACAAAGATCAGGCAAATAAAATATTTAGGACACATTAAAAGACATGACACCTTATTGAAGACCTTACTTGAGAGTAAAATCATAGGGAAGCAAGCAAGAGGTAGACAGAGATACAAGTGGGAGAGTAACATCACATGATGGACAGGTTACAGTCTAGGAGAGTGTACCACCAAGACAAGAGACAGGGGATGTTAGAGATCCGTTGCAGCCAACCTTCGTTGCGGAGACGGCCCTTGATGATGATGAGAAGAAACAAAGCTTATTATGTGTGAAACGTCTATGACAGAAGTAAACAGAACAAGAAGAGATCATGTAAGGAAATGAAGAGATAACACAAATTGCTAGAACAATGTCTGTGGTCAAATAGTTTGAACAACAGAGATTGAAGGGCCACTTAATGAGAATGAACCCATATTGGCCACCAACAAGAGCATACAACATTAAAATTGAAACACCAAGAGGAAGAATAAAAAGGTGGATTGAAAGAGTTACAGATTGTCTTGAGACAACATAATATTACTGCATATCAAGCAACAAAATGTGCCACAGTATGAAAGCCAATCATCATTAAATCCTGCAATGCGGAAAAGAATAGAAATACAGAATACTGGCTGTTTTGCTATTGCAATCAGCAAGACATGCATTTGATCTATTTTGTATGTACCTCCAAAATACAAAAATATCCTACATCTGAATTGGACTCAATACTATTCTTTGGTAATAATCTATGGTTACAGCAATGCAGATACTTTTTAGTTTCATACAGCATAATACATTTTGGCTGATGTGATTAATCACTGGTCACTTATTTTTACATTTTATGTCCACAGCCAAAGAAACTTAGATTAGCCAAGATAAGTGATAGGGTGTGACCAGTATGCAAGAATTATATCTGGAGAAGGACTTGGGTCATTCAAACATTTTTGCACACATAGACAGGATAGTATGGAAATATATTCCATAGTTAAGAGGACAATTAACGGATGAGAGAAAGCCAACAATATATATGTCAAGGAAAGAAATAATGGATACAGAATTGTTTTGTAGATTATACCTCTTCAACCACAGAAGCCAAATGTTTTGTAGATTATACCTCTTCAACCACAGAAGCCAAATGGTTTGTAGATTATACCTCTTCAACCACAGAAGCCAAATGTTTTGTAGATTATACCTTTTCAACCACAGAAGCCAAATGTTTTGTAGATTATACCTCTTCAACCACAGAAGCCAAATGTTTTGTAGATTATACCTCTTCAACCACAGAAGCCAAATGTCAGGTCATTGGCATAAATAAAACACAATGATTCTCTGTTCTATGCTGAAAATCTAGTAGGACCATTGTCTGGTTATAAGAGAATTCCATTGGAAGCTTAAGAATAAACGTTTTAAAAAAAGCAGGGCCATAGCTTGGGGGTGAGCTTTCTGCTTCGTTGAGAGTGACCGAGTATATATGGGAAACCAAGTACAGTGAAGCCAATCCTCTACGTATTTTGAACCTTTTAAAGTACTAGATGGACTAGCATTATGGATCAGTAGAAGTTCACCAACCGAACATATTGACAACACAAGAGACAGAGAGTCGTGGAGAAACATGATCGCCTATGCCATTCCGCATGGCACTTGATTGATACTAGTCTGTATACTAAAAGTTAATCTCCCCCCCCCCCTAAACTGCCGATCGCATATCTACGTGCTTGACAAATGTACATGTTGCCTGCATGTATAAATACATATATATATAGGAGACTATACAATAGGCCTACATATAATGCACATACTATTTTTACTTTTACAATGATTCATTGAAACATTTGCATTTTCCAATCTGGGATAGAACTCTGGGTTTATTTTTACAGGGAGTAACCTCAGAAAGTTACACAGAAATAGAAACAAAAATGAAACACTTTGGCTTTATCTTACAATGAGTGTTAGCAGTGATTCAGCTCATAATATAAATTATCAAACTTATATTAATTATTATGGCTTATGAAACGATAGTTGACATAGCCAATAATTTACAAAATTATTACAATTTACTAACAGATAAAATGTTTGGAGACTGCAAATTAAATTATAAATGAACTTGGCTCACTACTCACTCAGACAATCATTCAATGACGTTTTATGTCTTAATTTTGTATTTGAGATAGGAGTTGATTTTTACTTACGGGTTCAATAACAAAAACCATTCCAAACAAAACACACACTACACCTTCACTTCATGCTATACCTTACTGACTAAAGTACTTAGACAAGATAAGGGACCTACAAAACTTACTAAACAACAAACTAATTCTTATTTTGACTTATTTTCGTTTCATTTTGGCGCTTATTACTAATTTTACTTGCCTTTTTCCAAGGAAATAATTTATTAAAGTCAGTTTACATAACTTTTCTTTAGCAGTTTAAAACAATATTTATTGCATTTGTAATAAATATTTAAGAACAGTCTTACCTGAAAGTGTGTTGACCGTTAGTAAAAGTATGTTGAGTAATATCCTTCTATTCTGTTACCTGTCCCAGAAACTTCCGGCTGTGTCATTAGTAATTATGCGAAATTATGCGACAACGGGTAGGACTCAATCATGTGACATTACTTTGGTCTGGTAAAAGTTTCGAAGAAATACATAGAGTAGACTTGTCAAAAACTGGAAAGTTAACACAACAATGTAAGCGAAAGTCATTCGGGAAAGTACTATTATAAATTGCACCAATCATGGTTAGACCAGGGATACATAGTATGTCTCAAATAATTTCGTAAAGTCTTCTGTAACTTTCCGGATCGTATTAATTAATAAGTATAACTCTCATCGTGACGTGAACCATCACCGGGCGGTCTCGATTGACGAGTCATCGGAGTGCTGTCCTAGGTTTGCAAGTTTACATCTCATGCTTATGATTATGTACGTGGACATGATAGGCCCAAATAAATAGATATTCATACTGATACTCATAGGTTAAGTAGTCTATTATTTAATTCCTACTTATGATACTGAACGTATTACATTTTACAGCGTCAGTAATAATTAATTATAGATTGATTATTGATATCATATAGCGATAGTCACGATACTAAATAGTGATACTGAGATAGATATATACTATGATATACTCAGTGATACAGATCCAACATGAATCGATTGTAGATATCTGATCACTATCAGATCCATGATACAATTTTGTGTTGTTGCATCTCTCTGAGTCTAGTGTACAGAGATGGCTGAAATGTTCAATTAGACTTAGACACAACGGACTTTATCAGGGACTATTACTAAAACTAGAGGAGTATGATAATATGATGTGCAAACAAAACGTTCTTTATGTAATTCCTGTCCTTCCTGCATCTCACTTCCATGTTTTGGTTGGAGATGTTTGTGTGTTGCAATCATTTCTATTTGTCGTCTTTTGATTTTGGTGTGTGTATCTTGATAAAGGCTTTTGGTCAAAACGTTTTTTATGTTTTTAAATTTTTTTAAATGTTTTCTTCTTGTTTGTACATCATAACCCCTTAGTCCCTAGTTTTAGTGATAGTCGTGTCTAAATGGAACAACCTGTGCTTTACTTAAGTACTATAGAATCCCCTACCACATTTGGGACATGTAGACCTATGAGTATAATCAGAATTAGGCATCTGTATTTGTTGTTCTGTCTTAGCAGGCAGCATGTTTTCTCTAATGTGCCTCGATTTTATACCTCATATGTGGCACGTATGCCAGATCATTGCGTGATGATCGCCCTTTGCTTGTGGTGCTGCGCCACACTGAGTGACAGACTCCCAGGATGAAGTGTGAATGTTGAAGTTTTTTTATTGACTCTTTCAGAGAGTCTTTGAAACGTTTGTTCTGCCCACCAGCCAGTTGTTTTCCCACCATATCAGTTCACCATATATTAGCTGCTTTGGGATGCATTTGTCAGGCTTGTGCACATGTCCTGCCCAACACAGTTGCACTTTCTTCATTATTGTATTAAAACTGGTAATGAATATATATGTATTACCAAGATACATGGGAAGAACTTGCACAAAATAAATCTACATGGCGCCCAATAGTCACAAAAGGCGCATAAACTTATGAAAAGATAAGAAAAGCAGCAGCTCAACAGCAGAGAGTAGTTAAAAAGTCACAGAAAGAACAAAATCGGTCATTCAATGCCAGAACTGTCCAAGGACATTTGCAGCTTGAATAGAGCTTATTAGTTCACCATTTACGAACTCAGAATCAAGAACATAATTATAACTGAATTTTCAAAAGTTGATGTAACAAATGGTCATCATCACTTGTGATGGACGAACAAACATATGAATACTTGGGATATTGGCTCTAACGAGGATTTCAGTATCAGGTACTTTATCTTGTCAGATTATCTGAGACGTTTGCAGACACAGCTTGTGTAGAAATGATTTCACACAATGAGTATGGGCTCATCTGCTGTACACTGCCCAGGTGTAGCAAGCAGGGTAGTGAGTGCTGTACACTGCCCAGGTGTGACAAGCAGGGTAATGAGTGCTGTATACTGCCCAAGTGTGACAAGCAGGGTAGTGAGTGCTGTACACTGCCCAGGTGTGACAAGCAGGATAGTGAATGCTGTACACTGCCCAGGTGTGACAAGCAGGATAGTGATTGCTGTACACTGCCCAGGTGTGACAAGCAGGATAATGAGTGCTGTACACTGCCCAGGTGTGACAAGCAGGGTTATGAGTGCTGTACACTGCCCAGGTGTGACAAGCAGGGTACTGAACACAACAGTGTGATATACTTTTAGTTTTGTGGTGAAACTAATGTCCTTCTATTCCCACATATTGTTACACAGTCTACTAAATGCCCAAGTTGTTTTAGAGATTCTGTAGTTGACTTTGTCATAATGCCGTCTGCTCTGGAAAGAGTACTACCTAGATAGGTGTATCTGTGGACTCGTCAGAGACAATTCTTATTGACATTGATGAGTGGTCATGGTACTGTTCAGTGGGGGAGGGTTTAAACATGACCTCAGTTTTGTTGGTGTTTATGGTCAGGCCAAACACATCATAAACTGTAGAAACCTGTCCATACTGGTTTCCATATTGTTTTTGGAGCTGGCAGTGAGTGTACAGTCATCAGCCAATCAGATTTGTGCTGGTTATTTCTTTGCCTTGATGGAGGCTTGTAGCTGTCAGAAATTAAACAGCTCTCCGTCATCTGTTTATATTTATTCCATCGTTTTCACAACCCTGGAGACTGTCCATGAGCATCATGTTTTAAAATGTTGGGCCAGCACACAGCCCTGTTTAAAGTCATTTGTAATTTCAAATGTTGGGCCAGCACACAGCCCTGTTTAATGTCATTTGTAATTTCAAATGTTGGGCCAGCACACAGCCCTGTTTAATGTCATTTGTAATTTCAAATGTTGGGCCAGCACACAGCCCTGTTTAATGTCATTTGTAATTTCAAATGTTGGGCCAGCACACAGCCCTGTTTAATGTCATTTGTAATTTCAAATGTTGGGCCAGCACACAGCCTTGTTTAAAGTCATTTGTAATTTCAATTGTTGGGCCAGCACACAGCCCTGTTTAAAGTCATTTGTAATTTCAAATGTTGGGCCAGCACACAGCCTTGTTTAATGTCATTTGTAATTTCAAATGTTGGGCCAGCACACAGCCTTGTTTAATGTCATTTGTAATTTCAAATGTTGGGCCAGCACACAGCCTTGTTTAATGTCATTTGTAATTTCAAATGTTGGGCCAGCACACAGCCCTGTTTAAAGTCATTTGTAATTTCAAATGTATCTGACAGTTTCCTGTTACATGTATAATGCAATAAATTTGTGTTAGGCACTACTCAGTTGTACATTATTTGTTTTGTTTATTTTGCGTTCGCTCCATTGTAATTAGCACGGATATTAGTCTGATTTCCACCGGGAGCGTAGTTACGTTGTGCCACCATTATGCGCCTTGTAAGCCCAGCACATCAGATTTCAGCATAAGTTGTACATTATATTATCATCATAATTGATGTAATTAAACATGGTCCAGTTCAGTAGCACTAACATCAAATAATGAATCGGCTATGAAGTGGAAGCAGCAAGTGTTACCGAATTCAACCAATTTGCAACCCTAAAAAAAATGTGGTTCTGCCAAGCCAGTGTGTATTCTCTAGTCACCATCCATATGGACCATTATTAGATTGAGGCACATAGCCCTACAGCGCACAAATTCCACACATATACCTATCTACATTCCATTAGGACCATTAAACAATCAAAGACCATGATCTGCATTCTGAAAGGTTAACAGACATAAATTCTACCACAGAAACATGGGAAAATGAATAATACAGGGAAATCCCTCTATAGTGAATTCTTTTATAACATGATCCTCTATACAATAACAATTTTCACAATCCCCATTTATATTATTCTATATTTTTTGTACTGTATATAGCGAAATTCTGTTACTACCCCGGTACATGCATATTTTGTCGGTCCAGGCCAAGTTGTTATAACGGAATTCTACTGTATTGTAAAGCTTCAAGGAATCATTTAAAATTGGATGAAGACAAATTTGATGTCTTTGCTAAAGCTGCATCTATTTTAGAGATAAAAATAGGCCAAATTTATAACATGTTGACTTAAGTTTCAAAACATTAGTATCAGCTGAATGGACTAGGTTCAAATCCTGTTTCCTACTTTCTGATTTTTTTCCCATAACTCTGGAAGCTTTATAAGAATATTCATTAACCCGTGATAGATCTGATTAACCATGTTTATATTTTATTTGTTATGTATTATTTATGTGTGTCACCTCGCAGCATGAAGACATAATGGTCCATGCATCACACAGGCTTAATGTTGTCATTTAAAAAAATTTTGAGATTCTCAAAGAATTTACATGTCTATTCAATTTGTATATTATTGTCTGTCTCAATCTACAGGTCCATATTCATTTGTCTATGAACCCATAACCCGTTAGAAGCATAGGGGTACCACATTGGTTGCATCAACACACCTCAGTTCTCTGTGATTTTTATCTTCATTCTTGCGAATGAGTGAGGAATACTCTTGTGTGTCAATCCTTTTATCTGTCCTCCTCTGCTCCATGTTGCGTAGTGACTAGAGAATACACTCATATTGACTCACGTTCTGAGCTGAACTGATGTCAGTCAAATGAACCAGATTCATCGTTTATTCTCAAACACCTACTGGATCTCTCTTGTCACAAGACAATGGCCCTACTAGATTTTCAGCAGGATATAATCCAGAAAATGTAAATTCATTGTGTCTGCATTTTATTTGCACCAATGGCCCGACACATCCATCTTCGGCAGGGGACCAGATTCAAATCTTCTATGCTAACTTCCGATATTTTTTCCAATAATTCTTCAAAGCTTCATAATAATATTATTCATGTACCTATTAGTCATCTGAAGTAACCATGTTTTGTGTGTTACCTATGTTTGCCACCTCACATCATAAAGGCCCAGTCTGTGTGTTGACAGGGCGTGAAAGGGGAGCAAAGAATAGCAGCACAATTTGATTTCAGTGCTTGTCATAAGAGGCAACTAAGGAGGTTATGTGGTGGAGTTGGCTTCTCATCCAATACAGGGTCAAAGTGACCCAGAAAACATGCTGCTGAAGTTGGATGTGTCAGGTCTAAAGGTGCAAATTTCTCAGCAAATTTGTAAACCATGGCACAATGCATTCTGTTCTTCATACTACATCCTGCTATTTGAAGGATCTTGAAAATGAACACAGAAGAAGAAGCATAAAGGCTTATTGGTCTATGCAGCACAAATGCCTAATGATCTATACATGTTATAATTATAGTGACTAGATGATGTTGTAGTCTGTCTTTATTTTTCTGTGTATAATCATACTGACTAGATGAGAGAAGGCAAGTAAGAGAAGATCATCTTTTTTTCAGTAATCACATATTTCAGGAGAATTGTTGAATACCAAATTAGTGGCAGAGGGTCTAAGTGAAGCAATCACTAGTCGCAACTCATGTTAAACTCAGTGTTTCAACTCATGTTAAACTCCGGTCTCAATTCATGTTGAACTCATGTCTCAACTCATGTTAAACTCATGTTCTCAACTCATGTTAAACTCAGGGTTTCAAATCATGTTAAACTCAAGTTCTCAACTCATGTTAAACTCATGTTCTCAACTCATGTTAAACTCAGGGTTTCAAATCATGTTAAACTCAAGTTCTCAACTCATGTTAAACTCATGTTCTCAACTCATGTTAAACTCATGTTCTCAACTCATGTTAAACTCAGGGTTTCAACGCATGTTAAACTCAGGGTTTCAATACATGGTCTAGATCAAGTTATTTCAAATAGCTCTAAGAAGGTTTCTGAAGTGTATAGCAGTGCTTAAAAGAAATCAATAATAGTTGAAAAGCAATGCTTTATGCAGGATGTGCTTTCGTTATTATTTTTAAAGTTATGAAATATAACAAATAACTTAAGCATTAATAGTCATTGTGACAGGATGACCTAAATTCCTAACTCTCCTATTACTTAAGTCATCTGACTTGCTATAACTAATGTGGGCTTACAGCTGTGGTTAAAAGCGGAGTACATCATCACTACATATTTTAACCTACCAATCCAAAAATGACAAATAATGGGAGATAATTTCACTTCATAATGCCACTGACTAAGACAAAATCTAGAAGGTGTATGCCAACATGCAGTCGAGCATTATTTTTAGTGACTGGAGCTCTCTTTGTGTTTTTCTTGATTCATGAGTATCTGAGTCATTTACCTGTGTGCCGTTTATCAGGACCCATACATTGGACATCTGAACATTTTAGGTAATTATTATTTTGAATTGTATACTGTTCCGTATGTGTATTATTATTACTTCATGTTTTTTATTCATAATGCAGTTGTGTTATTTGGAGCATATGCAAATTCTGATATTTTCACAGAATAATCATACTTCTCTTATCTGCTTTTTAAAACTGTAAATACCTACACTTATCTTTTATGTGTCGTCAGATGTCACATACAGCTTGCTGTATATCGTGCCATTTTCCAGTAATTCCTCAAATTATTTTGCAAGGAACAGTCCATAGTGGAAGGAGAAGAAGCAGACAAAGAAAATCTGGATTAATAACATCAAGGAATTGTCTGTTCATGCTTTTTCTACACTCCTCCAAATTGATGAGGATAGAGGTGTTTGGAGTGCTTTTTTGTGCTGAAGTCTCCATATGGCACCCCTACGACCCTTTTGGGTTATAGGTCTTATTATTATTATTTTATATAGCATGCCATGTCTATGTTTTGGAAAAATGTATCTATATATGGAATCAATATCTGTCAGCTTTTCTTCTCTTGACAGTATTTTTTCAATGTTTTTCTAGTTCAATCTTTGTTTCTTCACTTTTCTGGTTCCCATTGAGGGATTGCTTCACAATTAATTTATTTTACATTTTAAAAAAAGGGTTTAAAAGCCGTAGAAGATTGACTTCACTGTACTCGGTTTCCCATATGTACTCCGTTACTCTCAACGAAGTGGCACGCCGCATGCCGAGAGTACCATTCATAGCATGTAACTCCGTAGCTCCAAGTGATAATCCACATGGATCTCTGAAAAAAATCCACCTTATAAACAAGACGACACAAGCCGGATTCAAACCCGTGACCTCTTGAACACAAGGCGAACAGCTTAACCACTATGCCAGGGAGATCCTATTTATTTTTTTATATATTTTATTTCCATAAAATATAATTCATTTGAACATATGTCCACCACATTCTTTTTTCCTCTTTCCTGATGAAGCTGCTGGTTGTATGCATATTTTGTCAATGATATGCATTGATTCCATGGTATGCAAAGTATGTCCAGCTGTGACAGCCAAGGTATTGGGTTCAAATCCTGTCAGATACATTTGTACATCCAGATAATTCAGAATGAAATGGCAAATTACTGAATGTAAATACTAACAAGAAAATCACACACAAAAACTCTAAATTGATAACTTCATCCGGAATATGCTACCAATTTTTACTTATACCAAGCATCTTCCTTAAATGTTTATTTTTGAATAGGACTTCCCTCCGAAGACGGATGTATCGGGCCATTGGCACAAATAAAACGGTGACACAACGCATTTCCATTCTCTGGACTACATCCTGCTGGAAATCTAGAATGGATCATGATCCTGCTACAACAGAGATCCAGCAGGAGTTTGAGAATGAACACTGAAGAAGAAGAATAGGACCTAGTATACTATCTATAGTTGTGGTTAACTTCCAGTATGTGATATGTAACATAGGTAACTATATATATATATATATATATATATATATACCCCGGTATACGTTGTATGATTCTTCATTGATCCAGATGCTCATGGGTTTTGATCCATTGCCATCTGCAGGTTATATACAGTATAAAGAACTATATTTTGGTTGAATTATCAATTCTGAGGTTTTAGTTCCAACCAAAGTTATATGTAACCATAGAAAAACTCCAAACACTGGTCAAGCTCATCCAGAACACTTATCTGATACAGCATCAGGCTGATGACAAAAATGACTTTTAGTTCTTGTACAATTATAGTTTCCGTTGTATCAAATTTTAGTTGAACGCATCAGCAATACAATACTTGCTAGAAACTGGTGCGGATTCAAAATGTTGTACTGAGTCACAAAGTCTAGGTGCCCATTTTGAGCTGGGTGACGAGAACAAAAGACCATGACGTATCAATATATAAATCAAGTTTACTGTCACTGATCTGTACTTAATCCCTGCAACGTAGTCATCATCATGTGCCAGGCCAGGTGCCGTAGGCTATCATTGATCTTCATGATATACTATCTAGTGTTGTGTATCAGCTCTACTTGCTGAGCACTTGCTGACTTTCTACCTTATCACACTATCCAGTGTTACATAGTCAGGTACTAATTTACAACAGGATTGATTGGTGCAGTGACAGTACAGAACAATAGTCTTTCTAAAGCTAAAAGAAAACAGAAATGACTTGTCTACATATTATTTTCGGAGTAACAATAAGAGACATAGGGTAATCAGAAATGAAATTTATCAGAAGACTAATAAACACAATGCCAATCCTGGATTACATCAGAACACAAATTAAGTGGTTTTTACATACCGGTACTTCCAGAATACCATCAGATAGTGGCCCTCAGAAGCATTTCTGTACCGACATAATAGATACAAACCCAGGGGCAAACCATGCAAAAGATAGATTACAGAAATAAAACAGTCAACAAAAACAAACATATGTAGCACACACAGAATGTTTCTCCAGAGAACTCTTCTACCTGCAATGCTGCAAGGCATAAATTGATATAAAGAGAAAAGAAAGAAAGAAAGAGCATAATTGTATAACCAGTTTCCTCAGACATTCAGTTTCTCCATACATTTTATTGTATTATTGACAGGAATTTTGCAATCAGAACAACATGGAATGGTGATTGTATCAAACATGAGCCTGCAAAGATATCTTTGGCAGCCTCATCTGATGGGGGATTATTATTGAAAGTACTTGCCCCTTTTTTCAACAGTCCTGCAAAGCCAAATGGACCTGCTGGCCAGCCATTTCCAGGACTTTGGGATTATGAAGGTCAGACTTCAAATTTCTTAAACACATTGGCTAGTGAATTGAAATACCCGCAGTATTATAATTAATTTGATGAATTTCAATGAAGAAACTGAGCTAGAGTTTTCTTAATTTATAACAGATTTTGACAAGTGATATGACATTATGAAGACAAATGATGTGACATTGTGGCGACATATGAAAATACTTTTGTACCTGACAGAATGGTATATTTTTGTACTATATGGGAGATGAGCCCACATAATTTAGCACAGATTATCACAATAAGGGCAGATAAGCCATGTTAGTATACATATTACATTTATTATTTCCCTTTGTGCATGTCCATTAGACATATTTTTCATGTGGAGGAGAGAGATGTACAAATTTGGGGAGGGTTAGGGTTAGGCTAACCCTAACTTCCACAATCATTCCTTCTCTTCCAATGCACCTTTATTGTGGCTGTGTTTTGCTTTATGCACAAATTTTACGCATAAATGTGTTCCGTTCTACCACTGTAGACTTGTTCATTTGCAATTCTCGAGTGCACCATTTAGCAGATGTCTTTTGGAAAGTCCCTCCAATGACACATCAACATATTTTCGCTAGCAGAATCGGTACAATACAAGGAGATGAGCCTAGAAGTAAATATATCTAGCAGCAGATCAGCAGTGTTAGCATAAATATTCAATCAATCAAGTGCAATGCTGAATGGCGTAGGAGATCATGTTTCTCCACGAATCTCTATCTCTTGTGTTGTTAATAAGCTCGGTTGGTGAACTTCTACCGTGCCACAATACAAGTCCATCTAGCAACTTTTCTCTTTGTCGTCTCCTATCTCTTCTCCCCTTGATCTTTCCAGTGGTTATTAAGTATTCAAGCTATGTTCTTCTCAGCACTTGCCCTAGATATCTTGACTATCTGCCCCTAATGTTTGATATGATTCATCGTTTTACGCCAGCATCGATGAGAACCTCTGCATTGCATAAATATTGAATTTATTATTTCTCTCTGTGAGTACTATAAAAAAGTTGGAATGTGGGCTCATCTCCCCATATGTACCTATATTATTTTTTATATTTTAGAAACACTATAAAATGATATATATATAAAATATGTGACAAAAAGGAGGTTAAAATTGTCAAATTTGGACATCTGTGACTATTACAATAGGATGCAAGATAGCAGCAAAGCGATCACTTGTTTGCTCATTGATAGGTTTGACCAGCTTGTAAGCACAGGAACCAGTTCTCATGTATTGCTGGCCTACTAGCGATATGGTTATAGATATACAGCATTCAGTGGAAGGGGCAAAAACACTGAAGCTATTAGTTAACAACAAAAACGTCTAATATATCTCGTCATTGCCGCAAATAAAATAAAGACACAATGCATTTTCATACTCCAGACTACATCTTGTTAGAAACCTAATAGAACCATTGTCCTGATGTAAGAGATTCTGTGGGTGCTTGAGAATAGAAATAAAAAAATTATAATTGTCAAATTAACTACAAAATAATAATTGTTAAAGCATATGTTTTTGTCTTGATATTTTTAAGATACGTAATAATTGGAAACAGGGTTGTTTCTGAACTATATGTTAATGTGGAGTAGGCCTATATGTTAATGTGCAGTAGGTCTCTATGTTAATGTGGAGTAGCCCTATATATTAATGTGGAGTAGGTCTCTATGTTAATGTGGAGTAGCCCTATATATTAATGTGGAGTAGGTCTCTATGTTAATGTGGAGTAGGTCTCTATGTTAATGTGAAGTAGGTCTTTATGTTAATGTGGAGTAATTCTATATGTTAATGTGGAGTAGTTCTATATTTGTTAATGTGGAGTAGGTCTATATTTTAATGTGGAGTAGACATATATGTTACTGTGAAGTGTCTCTTCATTGTGTGATATATTCTTTCCAGAACTTGGTATTCCTTGTGGATTCTCTGAACACCGTGAACCTGGCGAGTTGAGCTGCCGCAGATAAAGACATGTTTACGCAATCTGATATATCACTGCACCATCGTCGTCATGGGTACCAATTTCCCCTGTTGACGTTAACTCTGCCTTCAGATATTAATCTTTCCATGCTGTTATATCTCTTTATATGAAACCCGCCAAAGACGTGTCAGGCCATTAGTGCAAATAAAACGCTGACACAGCGCATTTCCATTCTCTGGACTATATCTTACTGGAAATCTAGTAGAACCATTGTCCTGCTATAAGATAGATTTAGCGGGAGTTTGAGAATGAACGCTAAAGAAGAAAAAGAATGGAGTTTACCTACTTTGTTATTTTATGTGGGTTTTTTGGGTGGTGATGTATGATTAGAATAACATTAAATTTTCTGTTTGCTTGTTCATTTCAGTGGTGGAGGCATTTTTCTCGAATGATAATGACCAGTATCTAGAGGTTGAATTATGTCCGTGAGTGCTTGCTTTTTGTGTTTATTTAAATATATGGTTTGAAGTGTAACCTTTCATTAAAAATATTTGTGTGTTTAACATGATTAATTTTTTTGCAATAATTGCCTGTACTATGTGGTGAAAAAATCATAAATCAAGTTTCTGATCTAACATGAGAGTCTCACTAAACCGAGCAGAGTTTATATTTTTTCATTGTTGATTGTGAACTGACATCATTGTTCTAAGGACAAGCTCATTGCTGTTGAATCTCCCAAGATCAATGTCCCAGGGTATGCATTCTGATAATTTCCATGGTTTCCTGGTGAAAAATACTTCTCTCTGTGCCTTACTGACTGACTGCTAGACTTATTTATTCCTATAGAAATAATGAATGATCAAAATTGCATTCTATATGTGCCATCTATTGTATTGTCCACATCAAGCAGACATTCAACAAGCAACTTGAGTACTTTCACTTTATCCATCTTCAATTCACCAATTATAAATGCATTGTTTCACCAATTATAAATGCATTGTTTCACCAATTATAAATGCATTGTTTCACCAATTATAAATGCATTGTTTCATCAATTATAAATGCATTGTTTCATCAATTATAAATGCATTATTTCATCAATATGTATAAATCTGTGGATCAGAAAATTAGTTTTAAAACCCTTGAGATTTCATTCAAAATAACACCACATTTTTCAATTAACCTGGCTGTACAGAAGCCATAACCCAGCATGGATATAGAACTGACCACCCCACCTAATAGTTTCTGCGACTTAGTACATGAAGATTTATCTTCAACCCCGATTACAGGTTGCTGCCATGGGTCCTATCTTTACCTTTATGGAAGCCATACTGTGCTATGGACTGTGTAGTCATAAGTGGACAACATTAATACTGTCAAATGGTTGCACACATTTATTCGATTAAATGCATACAGAATAGTAGAGCATACCTTCTATTTACATGCACAGACTACCACTGGCTAGATTCTCCTATGATATTGTTGTTCATATCCAATTGCTGCTGCGTAGTTCTACTCTCGGTAGCCTCAATGCCATTATTTTAAAGTGCAGGTCTATGATCGCCGAAGAAGAAGAAGAAAAGTCCAGGTCTTCTGAAGTTGTCTTAGGGATCCATACAACGAGTTAGGGACTTTTAATGATGTCTGTACAAAATATTTTCCTGGCAGTTGAGAGGGAAGGGCTGTCATTAAGGAGGTGTTTGACTATTTTGTTGGTATGAGGAAGTGTCTTATATGGGTAGTTGCTGGGATCTGATACAGTTTAAATGACTATAAGTTTTAGAATTGAGCAAGACCACAATCTGCCCTGACAGGTAAAATGCAGAAGATGGAGGCAGCCACCCAAGACATGCACCACAGCAATCAGGATGCCATGCGTACACTGTTAATTATAGAATTATAATTTGGTTAGTGAAAATCAAACTGTATAATTCGCTGGGGATATCTGTTGTGCTGTATGGTTGTGAGAGTTGGACATTCACTGCGGACATGGAGAGAAGATTACAGGCTTTCGAGTACAAATGCTACAGACGAATTCTATGAATTTCCTATAGGGAACATAAGACCAATGTGTACGTAAGAAATAAAGTAGAGATGTCTGCAGGTGTTCAGGATGTTCAGGAGCCATTGCTTTCAATAGTGAAATGACAAAAACTAGCATGGTTCGGACATGTATGCAGGCACGATTCCTTGTCAAAAACAATACTGCAGGGAACTGTTGAGGGTGGAAGAAGCAGAGGACAAATAAAGGCATGGACAGACATCAAGGAATGGACAGGGCAAGATATTTCCACACTCATCCGCATCGCTGAGGATAGAATTCGCTGGAGGACTCTGTGTGCTGAAGCATCCTATTTGGTACCCCTACGACCCTGAAGGGTTATGGGTTTATTGATTGATGATAGAAATAGATACATTTTAAATAGACACATTTCAAGTGAGTGAAACAAGAAGCTTCTTTAAGCTTCATTGCATATGGCTTAGAGTTGGAGTCTTCTTGGTATGAATGAGAACTCTGAAGAAACTCAACATTGTACATAACAAAGAAGAGCTTCAACACACATAATTTCTTGGGATCAAAACAAATGAACAATTCAGTGAAACATGACCTGATTATATTCTTTTATAAAGTAAAGTTCTCCCTTTACCAAGCCATTGACGCGTATTGGGGAATACAGTGTTAGGTCCTTATTTTTCATTGACCAACAGCATACCAACGGATAATGTGATTGGCATCAAGCCTGCTTCCTTTACATTCCCAGAAGCTATGGTACCCTTTTTCATTAGGTTATATATTTATGTCATTTTTTAATATAAAATATCCTGTTTTCCATAATTGTTTGTTTCATGTCATTTTTTTTATATAAAATATCCTGTTTTCCATAATTGTTTGTTTCATGTCATTTTTTAATATAAAATATCCTGTTTTCCATAATTGTTTGTTTCATGTCATTTTTTAATATAAAATATCCTGTTTTCCATAATTGTTTGTTTCATGTCATTTTACAGGCATGGTCAGCATCTCCTACTAATATTAAATGGACAAAGGAAGATGGTCAAGGTAAGTGAAAGTACTCGGTAAAGTTTTCTCATTTTCACAAAATTGAGACATATTGGGGAATATGGTGTTAGGCTGTATTTCTCATGACTATCAGTATACCTAAGGATGATGTGGTCATCATCAAGCCTGCTATCTTTACTTTCCCAGAAGATTTGGTACCCATTTTCAGTAGGTTGGGTTTCAGTAGGTTGGGTCAACTTAGGAGGATTGTTGGATAGTTAAAAATATTTTCACTTGAACTGGAAATTGAACGTTCAATCACCCTAACAGGAAGCAAGTTCAATAACAAATAAGTTACAGGTAATTGCTACAATTGCGCATGTGCTCATGGAGCCTAAAAGGGGGAGTGCAAAGAATGGCAAATCTGTGACCTGTGTTGTTGCCCCATCTGAAAGGTCAAATTGACCCATGGTCATGTTTAAGTCTGATGTGCCACGTCAAGATATGCATGTGTTCAGTAGTGTAGTTAATATATGGTGCCCGGGGCAAAACTTAACAATTTGGCGCCCATCGCAAGCAGATGACTCTACTATTTTGGATCCTTAATAATGCCTCCTAAACGCTGTTCCTACGGCTTATGCCCTCTCCTCCCCTATGCTGCACCACTGCATGTGTTTCATTCAAGCTGTAAACCATGACACAGCTCATGTTATCTCTGGAATACATCCTGCTAAACAGTAAAAGTTTGAGAATTGATGCTGAAGAGGAAGAAGAAATAGTAGTAGGTATACTAATTACGAAGTGGTAATGTAGTACTATTTTGTTTGAGAACCCCAAAAATTGTGAGTGATTAGCTCTTACTTCCTATGTGCAGTGAGGTGGTTTTTCTGGTTTTTCTTTCATATCCAGGAGACTTCAGCTTTCAGCTTAGTGCAACGCCTTTTGAAGGAGTCTTCTACTCAGAGGGGGTTTATAATTGTATAGATGACATGCTATGAAGCTTCCATAAGAGATCCTCAATATAATTCTACTAAGGTTTTCTGTTGCATGGGTGGTTTGTCTAGTAGGCCATTGGTGAAACCCACAAATGCAACAACATGCCTGTTAGTTATTATATATTTATATATATATATATATATATATATATATATATATATATATATATATATATATATATATATATATATATAGAATCTCATTATACCAACTTCGTCCAGACCAATGAAATATATATGTCTGTTGTCTTTCTCCAGGTGGTTTTTTATCCGCTCTTGCCGTTAAGCGTAGGGGTGATTGGAGCTCGAGCTTGCGTTCTAAAGCCAGATGTGTGGCCTCAGCGGTGCTATGACCGTGTCTGTTCAGGATGTCCCTGATGTTTTCTATCCATATTTTCCATGGTTTTCCTCTGGCTTTGTACCCTGATCTCATTTGGTTATATGCTTGTACGGGCAACTTTTCATGATGCATTCTCATAATGTGGCCAAACCACTTGATCTGTTCTCTCTCTATGTAATCTGTACAAGATATTATACCTATTCTTTCCCTGATATATTCATTTTGCAATCTGTCAAGCCTGGTGACCCCAGCTTTCCTCAAGCATTTCATCTCACGTCACTATCTTTCAATATATATGTAATAACAGGAGTTTGCTATATACAGTATATACAGTAAAGAATAAATATAAATGGGGATTTTTTAAATGTGTTATATAGGGAGATTTGTTATAAAAGGCTGCGCTATAGAGAGATCCCACTTTATATATGTTTTTTTTAAAATGTTAATTGTGGTTTCTTGATTCATACCTCAAGAGGTTTCCTGTGAGACATTTGGTCTAGTCAAAAGTTATTTTAATTCTGCAAAGAGAGGTGTGGTGAATAGAAGATAATTTATTCATATTTATTTTGTTAATCTTCCAGCATTCTGATATTTTATTTCAAGTAAAGCTGTTAAAACTCTTTATATCCACTGAGCCGCTAATATCTACATTTTTGGAGACCCACTATTCCGAAAAGCCGCTCAAATCTTCATTTTAATATGAATTTACTGTCGTGTTTGGCATAGCAGGAAAACCGTGTGGAGACAAAGAGTTAAAATTAAGATAATAGCGCATGTGAAAGGGATGCCTATGAAGGCGAAGCACCCCAAGTCTAATTCAACTATTGCCGTTGCCCATTGAGACTCTATGGGAACGAATAGGGTTCACTACCCAAGGGACAAAGTGAGCTATGAATGTGTTTCTACATGGGGAATGATTTGCAGGTTAACAAAGTGCATTATTTGACAATAGATGTACAATGGTGATCCAAACAAAATAATAGCTCATCTTGTGAAATAGACCCACCTGTGAAAAAAAGGTTTCTTCACTAGGCATTGCATTATGTCAAAAACTGAAGACTCCTGGATATGAAAGAAAGCTGTATAGAAACTGCCCCCACTGCATATAGAAAGTAAGAACAAGTTGTTCACAATTCCTGGGGATTTGAACGAATAGACTGAACATAAGAACTTAAGAAAATTAGAAAATCTATGAAATATCGTAATAACAACAGTTTACAGGGCACACGTACCAATCTACAGTTCACAGGGCACACATACCAATCTGCCATCAAACAACACAGCAACAGTTAAAATAGGTACATCTGTGTCATCAGCAATAAAGAAACCCTTATTGGTCAGCAGCAAGAGCATATATGAAAATAGAAAAACCAAGATGCAGAGGGAGACCAAGAAGAAGGTGGATTGAAGGAGTTACCAACATTCTAAGACTACACAATATTACTGCATATCAAGCAAGCAAATGTGTCCACAGCTCGAAATCCGATCATCATCCAGTTTCATCTTTCAGCAAAAGCAGTGAAAAGACAACAGATAGATATACTAAACATGAGTTCTCTCCTAAATGAACTCAATTTACTGATTAGAAGAAAATTCAAAAATACTTAAAGGTGTTAAGAATTGACTTCATTGTTTGGCATGTATAGGATATGTACTTCCTCGTAGAAACATAGATATTTAACAAACAACTAGAAGACAGAATTGATGCCTTTTTGATGTAGGTATATAGAAGAATAGGGAGAATTTCGTGGACAGAGAAGAAAATGAACAGAGGTTCTGACAACACTTTGTATGAAAAAAACTATTAGCGGAAATAAAAACCAAAAAAAAAATGTTTTGGACATATTGAAAGACAGGACTCCATGTTGAAGTCCTTACTTGAAGACAAAGTTGAGAGGATGTGAGTGAGAGGTAGGCAGAGATAAAAGTGGTAGGGAAACATCATGAGTTCGACAGGTTACTGTCTAGCAGAGTATGCCTCTAACGCACAAGAGAGATGATGTTGAAGGTCAGTTGCAGTCAACCTTCATTGCAAGGACGACACTTGATCATGATGACCGTATCAATCTCTGAGGCATAGTGGTTAAGCCATGCACCTTTTATTCATGAGATTATGGGATTGAGATAGTCCTTTTCATCTTATTTATGAGTGCATATTCAGAAATATGCTTGAAATTATCTCTTGAAGCTACAGAGCTCTGTATAGGTGAGAAGAGTACAGAGTTCTGTACTAGTTAGTTAGTCGTTGGATCATCGTCACTGCACTCTGGACAAGTCCATAGGTGCTCAGATTGACAGTCCCAGCACACAGTTGATTGACCATCATTCTTTCTTGCCCATGAAGCCGGTCCTTTCTAGCGACACCACATTTCAAACCAAATTCCTTTATTCTAGTCATGGAACAAGAGTCATCGTCACTTATGCAGTCATTTGGTCGTATGTTCCCCCATAGGGCGTTCAAAATGTCTGCTCAATCTATCGCTCTACCAACAGCCGTAGTAGCAGCGTGTGCTGCCAACTTATCTGCTCTCTCATTACCCCGGACTCCCGCATGTCCTTGCACAAAAATCAAAGTCACTTTACGCATACAGGAATTCTTCACTGCATCCAGCTATTGTTCCCTAATGTATCTCGCCTGAACTTTCTCACAATCATGCTCATTGAGTACAGAGTGTTTTACAGGTGAGAAGAGCAAGCTGTTTACAAAGTATATTACTGAAGCGCACATAGTGCAGGATAATCTTCTTGGGTCTCTAAAGAAATGATGAACAAAACAATGCAGCCTGATTCGAAACCAGCAACCTAATGAATACAATCTAACAGCTTTACAATTCCACCTCAAAGATCCTCTAAGAACAGGAATGGCCTTGTTCAAGTAATGTTTTGTATTTTTATCCATTCCACCAAGGAGGAGGCTACTCAGCCAGATATGTCACATGGTCTACATTTTCCAATGTTTAATTTTCTGGATTTACTGTCCAGACCTCGCAAGATAGTTAGCACAATGGCAGATATACTTCAAGTTTGTGATGGGGCTAATGCCGTTCCCATGTATTGTCATGCAGTCTGCCAAAGGCAAGTTAATTGACTTCTGCGTTGATGCTGTCAGCTCTGGAGAGAGTACTACCGAGATAATTGAATCTGTTGACTGGTAGCAGACAATTGTTATTGAGCGTGATGACTGTGTCATGTTATTATTCACTTGGAGAGGGTTGAAACATGACTTCTGTTTTATTGGTCAGGTCAAACATATCACAAGCTGTAGAAAAACTTGCATATAAAGTAAGTAAAGTAACTCAGCATTTATTAATGCCGTAGGGGTGTGAGATGTTAGCGATCTCACATTTCAGAGGCTCTGCAAATGAGGGTGGTAGCCATCTCCTCTCCCTCGCAGTCTTTACTTCCCAGATTAATCTTGTACCCATTTAAGGCTAGGTTGACCTGGGAGCCGTTGCGATCTGAAAAACATTTCCGCCTCAACTGGGGAATGAACCCAGGACCACTCATATGCGAAGCCAATGCGCTAACCACTGCACTAGAGCGGCTCCCCAAGGCTTGCATATATATGTTCCCAAAGGCATGGATGTGTAAGGGGAGTTTATGCATGTTTAGTCCCTGAAGGGAGGCAATCCAGTGTGTAATAGTATCCCAGGATAACCATGTCCTGCCGAGAGTGCAGCACACACTTTTCATCAGACTTCTGTCAGATTTGTCTATCCATCTACAGCAATGGCATAATGAAGGAAGACAGAATTCCATGACAAGTCTTGATGTGGACACCAGACGGGAAAAGAAAACCGGGAAGACCAAAAACAATGATCAGAAGAATATTTATGAATGAATTAAAACCAACAGGCAGAAATGCACAAGACCTGCAATCCCTAGCAACTGACCGACAGGCATGGAGAACTATGACATCTGCCCTCTTTGCCAAACTTGGCAAAAGAGGAACTGACTGACTGAGCAATCTAGCATTCCCGTCACGTAGGAATCTGTCAAAAAAGAATGGTAATGGTACAATGCCCACTGGTATGTATTTCTCATCCATGGGGATTATTTGATAGAAGACAAAAGTAAGAAATTGAGACAAGATGGGGCAATGATCTTTTCACAAGTGACATGTTGTCAGCATATCCCCCAACTTTCCTTACACGTCTCCTACAACATGCCTGGAAAGAAGATCGTGGCCCTATTCTACACACTGAACTTAAACTCCAGGCCCCCAATCACGGATGATTTTAACAGATAAAATAACTGAAATATTTTTGAATTATTTGCACAGGATCAACTTCCATTAACTACTTTCAATGCAACTATTGGTGAAGACAGATGGACAGGTGAAGCTATTCTGCCAAGGTCCTACTTTCCCCCAGGAGTGACCAAGTTCAATGCTTATGCCATCCACGGAGAAGGTTCTGACAGGGTGTATGAATCTCTCTATCCTGCTCCGTGGAACCAGGAGCAGCCAGATTTGTAAGTTGTGAAGAACAGAGTTATCATATTTGAACTGGAACTAGAGTTGCTGTTAACACTGATTGTAGTCTAAGTCTATTACTTTAGCTCTGTTGTCTCCATCGAGACCAGCACCGTGCAGAGGTGATGGGGCTTAGTTCAGCCATCAGGGGCTGGAAACTAAGACTGGTCGGGCAGTCCCACTCGAGCAGGACCATAGTCCTGCCCTAGTAAGCAGAGTGCTGAAGACGGAGGCATCCAGCCAAAAGGCGCACAGATAATCAGGATGCCATGCACAAAACACAATGGAAACATGTCTACATCTATAAATAGTTATGGTGCCTGCCCTGTGGCGGACGTTCAGGCAGGGACGGTGCCGGGCCCTATACCTCGAAAGGGCCCAACCTCAGTTACTGGAAGTCCTTCTCAATTGCCCCGAGGAGCCAGGAGGCAAGGGAATAGAGCTACTGGCCAAACAAGCAAACGACCAATAAAAATAATGCACTGGAATGCTGAGGGTGTCAACAGTAAAAGAGATGGATACAGCAAAAAATTGGAACTTGAAAATGTCCTCAGTGAAGAACAAGTTAACATATGCTGTATCCAAGAAACACACCTCAGCAGCGACATAGCCTTCAAAATCAGAGGCTACCAGTGCTACCGATCTGACCGAAAGGACAGGCGAAAAGGTGGAATTCTGACACTTATTAAAAACAATATCAGCGCATGTCAGCTGGAAGTATATATGGAAGGGGCAGAATACCAGATGCTCCACCTAAAAACAGACAGTGCAGAATTCCATCTCCTGAACTACTACTGCCCAAATGATAAACCATTGGCACTAGACACAATTCCAGACAAAGAGAGACTTATGGTGTGTGGTGACTTCAACAGCCACTCTCAGAGCTGGGGCTACGATCATATCGACAAGAGAGGTGAGGAACTTGAGAGCTGGCAGGATGAAAATAATCTCATCCTTATTAACCAGCCAGCAGACTCGCCAACCTTCTACTCGAGAGCATAGCACACCACCTCTACACCAGACCTGGCATTCCACTCACCAGGCTTGGAATGGAACATCACACGTGTTGTTGGAAAGCAGCTTGGAGGTAGTGACCACAGACCAGTATTTCTGGAAATCCACAATGAATTTACCAAGGACAGCAGCACGCTCACTAGGTGGAACTATAAAAGGGCAGACTGGAAAATGTACCAGCATTTAACCAGTGTTCTAGCTAAGGACATGAACTTGGACAAAGACATCAATAGAGCAGTGAGTGAATTTAATAGATGTATACTACATGCTGCTAGTAAAACCATACCCAGGGGGGCACGCAAAAACTACAAACCCTACTGGAATGATGAACTGGAAAAGCTGCAAAATGAGATGGAAACATCTAGACAGCAGGCTGAGAACAGACCTAGCCAAGAACATCACAACAAATATCAGCAAACAAAGGCTAAATTTCAAAGAGCCAAGTTACAAGCCAGACGGAGCAGCTGGAAAGAAAAAACAGAGTTGCTGAACCTAGAAAGAGATACTAGGAAATTATGGAAACTTGTAAAACAACTAAATGATGAAGGTACAGGGAGAAATACCAGGATCACACTTTATAAAGATAGAAACATTTTAACAGGTAAACATGCAGCTGATTCCTTTGCAGAAGACAATAACGTCAAAGTCAGCCCAGACAAACAACAGGAGGTTCGAGAGAACCAGCAAAACATTGGACAAGGTGAACCTATACCTGAAGTCATGGAGGCACCAATCACAATGAGAGAACTGGAGCATGCAATATCCAAATTGAAAATGAAAAAGTCCCCTGGAGCTGATGGAGTGTCCAATGAAATGATTAGAAACCTGGGAATTGCAGCAAGAGCAAAGCTACTGCAGATCTTTAACACAAGCTGGTCCACAGGTAATGTACCACAGGCGTGGAGAGAAGCAATAATGATACCACTCCTCAAATCAGGAAAAGATGGCAACACAGTCTCCAACTACAGGCCGATCAGCCTCACAAGCTGTCTATGTAAAACAATAGAACGCATTATCAATCTTAGGATGCAGTGGTACCTTGAAAGTGAAAACCTTCTGGTATCACAGCAAGCAGGTTTCAGACAGTGCTACTCTACTGAAGATCAGGCAACCTACCTCTCCCAAGAGATTGAGGATGCCTTCCAAGAAAAGAAACTGGTACTAGCACCATGGATAGACCTCAGGAAAGCATTTGATAAGGTCTGGAAAGAAGGGCTCCTAAAGAAATTGCGAAATTGCAGGGTTAGCTCAAGAATGTACAAATGGGTAAAAGCATACCTGCATAATAGAAAAGCCAGGGTACAATTAGATGGTCGCAAGAGCAAGAAAGTTCTACTGCGTCATGGAGTCCCCCAGGGAGGAGTCCTGTCACCCACACTTTTCTTGGTTTACATCAATGACCTAGTTGCTGAACTACCACATGGGATCAAAGTGGCAATGTATGCTGACGACCTGGTGATCTGGTGCACGGAAGAACATGCAACAGTGGCCACTAAACAAATACAAAGAGCTATCGATGCCCTAACCTTATGGGCAAATAGATGGTGCGTCAGCATTAACACAGATAAGTGCAGCACTACACTCTTTACCCTCTCACCAAAACAAAAAGCTGGTCATATCAAGATAGATGGAGAGCTCTTGAAAGAAGACAAACAACCCACATACCTCGGAGTTACTTTTGATGATAAGCTGACATGGAAGCAGCACATAAACAAAGCAACAACAAAAGCCAGGAGGAAGCTAGCTATCCTGAGAAAACTAAGTGGAACCACATGGGGAGCCAGTGGAAATATACTCAGTAAAGTTTACCAGCAAGGCATAAGACCACACCTGGAATATGGTTCAGCTGCGTGGTGTCCTGCATCAAACACCACATTACAAGATCTAGATAAAGTGCAAAACCAGGCACTTAGAATAATGTTGGGAGCAATGAAATCAACACCCATAGCAGAGATGCAGAAAATGGGAAGAATGCAAACACTTGGCGAACGCAGAGACACAAAAGTACTAATTCAAGCAGAAAAGTTTCAGTGTATGCCAAGTCATCCAATGAAGGAAAGATTCCAAAATCTAGCAATGGGGCGACTGAAAAGGAGCAGCTTTATCCATCAAGCTAAACGACTCCGTAGACAACTTACAGACCTACCTGAAGTTGACAGCCCCTTAAGGTCTGTACCAGAACAAACCCCGTGGAGTGAAAGCCATGGAATGCCAATATACATTCAGACCCATGTGAAAGGAATACTAAGCGAGGACGAACAGAACAGTGTGCAGCGAATGACAGTCACCCTCAGTTTCCTGGATGAGGAATATCCACAAGATATATGGGTCAGAGTGTACACAGATGGGTCAGCACAGAATGCTGTGAGGAATGGAGGTGCAGGTGTATATATAGAATATCCACACAAGCCTAGAGATACAATCAGAACACCGACAGGAAAATTCTGCAATAATTATGATGCAGAAATCCAGGCAATTAGTGTGGCAGCTAAAAAACTGCTGAACTCCAACTCTGGCCTACAGCCTGTGGTATTCCTGACAGATGCAAGGTCAGTGCTTCAAGCTCTCCAGTCTGGAAAACTAACAGACTTAAAAAAACTACTTAGCGAATTGTCTTACCAGTATAGGGTAACCATGCAGTGGATACCCTCTCACTGTGGAATACCAGGAAATGAAAAAGCAGACAAACTGGCTAAGGAAGGTGCTGCCGAAGACCAACCAGATATACCAATCACCTACCATCAGAAAAAACAGATGATAAAGTCAATCAGAAAGCCACAAACACCAACACAAGATGACTATCACATTATGAACAGATCAGAACAAGTTATAATTCTACGTCTCAGAACAGGACACAACTGACTCCGCAGTCACATGTATACAAAGTTCAAGATTGGCAACACGGCCATGTGTACATGTGGACAGGCAGCACAGAGTGCCAAACATATACTTCAAGAGTGTTCTGAGCATGAAATGCTGAGGCAGACATATTGGCCAGAGGAAACAACACTGGAATCAAAGCTCTATGGGACACTGTATGAACTACAAAAGACAGTGAGTTTTATTAAGGAGACAGAATTACAGATATAGACATGTTTCAAGTGAACGAAAGAAGAAGAAGAAGAAGCTCTGTTGTCAGTAATAGCATTGGACAACACTGCACTCTGAGTAGACCTATAGGTTCTCAGTCTTCACACAAGTAGCCTGTTACACACACATCTGATCCTATCACTCAAGTTCCCATCCCATAAAGGGGCAGTGACCCAAAGCCATGCTGAAGTCGGATGTGTCAGGCCAAAAGGCGCAGATAATGCAGCAATGTAAACCATGACACAACGCATTCCGTTCTCCGGACTACATCCTGCTAATCTGCAGGAGTTTGAGAACGAATGCATAAGAAGATCACTCAAGTAGCCTCTTACACACACACATCTGATCCTATCGCTCAAGTAGCCTGTTACACGCACATCTGATCCTATCACTCAAGTAGCCTGTTACACACACATCTGATCCTATCACTCAAATAGCCTGTTGCACACACATCTGATCCTATCACTCAAGTAGCCTGTTACACACACATCTGATCCTATCACTCAAGTAGCCTGTTACACACACATCTGATCCTATCACTCAAATAGCCTGTTACACACACATCTGATCCTATCACTCAAATAGCCTGTTGCACACACATCTGATCCTATCACTCAAGTAGCCTGTTACACACACATCTGATCCTATCACTCAAGTAGCCTGTTGCACACACATCTGATCCTATCACTCAAGTATCCTGTTACACACACATCTGATCCTATCACTCAAGTAGCCTGTTACACACACATCTGATCCTATCACTCAAATAGCCTGTTACACACACATCTGATAAAATAAAATAGAGTGAGAAAATAGAAGCAAAGGCAAGAAATAAACATGCCATCCTGAGAAAAATGGAAGGAAAAGCAGGGAGGAGGGCTAATGAGGCAACATTAAAGAAGGTATATACATGTGTAATTAGATCAGTACTAGAATATGGATCAACAGCATAAACGTCAGCAGCCAATTCCCATCTACAAGCTTGTGTTGATCAAAACATTGTATGGGTTACTAATTCACTTTCAGGAAAAAAACATTTTAAACTAAGCATGGCATTGAGTTGAGACATGTGAAATTATATGTCTAAGAAAAGCAGCCCAAAAAAAAAGTAAGAGGTCATGTGAGAAATGAAGAGATCACAAGAACTGCTGGAACAACATCTGTGGTCAAATATATTGAAAAACAAAGACTGAAATGGCTCTGTCACTTAATGAGAATGCACCCTTATTGGCCAGGGGTAAGAGCATACAATATGAAATGGAAACAGCAAGATACAGAGGAAGACCAAAAAGAGTGGATTGAAGGAGTTACCAAAATTCTGAGACATCACAATATTACTGCATATCAAGCGACCAAACATGCAATATCCCGAAAACAGATTGTCATTCAGTCCTGCAATGCCTTACAGAAAAAAGCAGAGAAAAAATAATAGATAGACTAAGCTGCCAAGAGTAGAACTACTCTGCTGCAATTGGATATCAACTACAACAACATTGTACAACTACAACATTGTACAACTACAACATTGTATTTCATTTATTTTTGTCTTGAAAAATCCTTGAAGATCATATTGAAGCCATGACTTCAATATCCTTATCGGAAACTTTACGAAATATGTCTTAAACTGGGACACAAATTTGCGATTTTTCATTTGACAATCATACTATTTAGATGAACTGTTTTGATGTCAGTACATGACATCATTGTATATGACATCATTTTTTTAACTCACAACAATGAATCTTCCAGGAAGAAAGTTAAAGTATATTTTCCACAAGTTACAAGAAACAAAACTTAAAAACTTAAGAAGCTATATTTTTCTTCCAGTGGCAACATATGGTTGTGAGACGTGG
The DNA here is from genome assembly GCA_034231615.1 of Meghimatium bilineatum. Lineage (NCBI taxonomy): Eukaryota > Metazoa > Mollusca > Gastropoda > Stylommatophora > Philomycidae > Meghimatium > Meghimatium bilineatum. The sequence continues at coordinate 10,377,800 of CM067312.1, read as the reverse complement.
TCAATAACATCCACAATTGAAAAGAAAATATCGGTATTCGAAATAAAATACTAGAAAAGTCCTAAGAATATAAAGGATAGAAAGACGACTAACATAGATGTCCATAAAGACCTGAACATAAAAAGTTATCTAGCTAAATTCTAACAGCCAAATATAACCCACTTAACGACATTCTGAATTAAATTTAAAATACTGATCAGGTTTATAGGGCTGCCACGAATATTCTTCTCTCTTTCCATTTAGTATTCTTGTTTTTAATCAATGTGAATTTCTGAGTTGATTGCTTCCCCTTGTATGTTGTATTCTAAGCTGTTCCCCTTTTGTCCCCCATTATGATATATTTCATTTCTCATTATAAGTTATTTCGTTAAATGTGATTTCTCTGTTAACAGGAAATTAAATTGAATGCTAATTCTTGTATTCAATTCTTGTAAACCATGCAAGGCAAGGCTTTCCTCGGAAAATTATGAGAAGTTATAGCAATGTTGTATGGGTGACATTGCTCAATAAGGCCAGTAAGTTCCCTTTGTACAGGCTTAACAGGCAAAGAGGATTGACTTCATTTAACTTGGATCACTCCCATATGTACTCCGTCCCTCTCGACGAAATGGTACTCCGCTTGCCAAGAGTACTACTATAGCACGTAACTATGTACCTTCAAGCGATAATCCCCAGGAATCTAAAAAAAAATAATAAAGAAATCGCAAGCGAGAATCTTTCTCTTGAGCACACAGTGAATAGCTTCACTCCTGTGCCAGGATTTACTGTTAGGATTCATCAATAGTAATAACTGCAGTACATTATTTTGCAAGGAACAGTTAAGGGAATGCATGGCCGAATGGCTAGAATGCCAGTCTGAGGTTCCGGGTTCAAGCTACGGTTTGGAACAAGGATTTTTGTCTTTCGGGGGTGCAATAAAAATTCCTCTTGTGCACATCATCGCAACAGCTGTGGCATAGTGACCTTAAAAGCAACCAAAGAGCTTCCTTGAACTACTTAACAGGAAAATATGCAGTAGTGAAAGCTGAGGGAGAGGTGGACAAAGAGAACATGCAATAGTGAAAGCTGAGGAAGAGGTGGACATAGACAACATGATCTTTCTCAACTTATCCTCAATGTCTGGGGACAAAGGTGTTTGGCAGGTATTTTGTGCTGATGTCTCCAATGTGACACTTCTGCAAACCTGACAGATTATTGGTCTTATTGAACTGCAGTATGTTGCTTCAAATAATTGTTTATAGAAGTAAATTTAAGTAGGAAGCCAGAGGACAATTTTTAAAAATTCTTGAGACTAACGGGAATTGAACCAGTCCGTTTTACGGCACCAAATCGCCTAGCAACAATTGCACACACGTTTTTCAGTACTTGACTAACCGCATCTCCAAAAAAAGATGCGATTTCATCAAGCCATTCAAATCGTGCACACAAAGTCACCCGAACGGACCAATCGAGACAAGGACTATTACAACAACAACAAACATCCCGTACAGGTATTGAAATATCCTCAGTAACAACAAATACATAACATAATATCCGTATTAGTTATACAAGGGCCGATAGGTCTTCTTGTAAACATGGATAACATATATAGACAATACAATTTTGCTTCAAATAATTGTTTATACAAGTAAATTTAAGTAGGAAGCCAGAGGACAATTTTTAAAAATTCTTGAGACTAACGGGAATTGAACCAGTCCGTTCTACGACACCAAATCGCCTAGCAACAATTGCACACGCGTTTTTCAGTACTTGACTAACCGCATCTCCAAAAAAAGATGCGATTTCATCAAGCCATTCAAATCGTGCACACAAAGTCACCCGAACGGACCAATCGAGACAAGGACTACTACAACAACAACAAACATCCCGTACAGGTATTGAAATATCCTCAGTAACAACAAACACATAACATAATATCCGTATTAGTTATACAAGGGCCGATAGGTCTTCTTGCAAACATGGATAACATATATAGACAATACAATTTTGCTTCAAATAATTGTTTATACAAGTAAATTTAAGTAGGAAGCCAGAGGACAATTTTTAAAAATTCAAGAGGCAATTATGTTTCACAACTAGACTTCATGTTTTTGTGCACACACAGAGAAATATTGGCAGCATACCCTATTCAGGATGTAGCCATCAACCTCACATTTTTTTGACTGTAGTGATTTTCTAAACAATATGAATATGTTTAGTAGTTTGACATTGCTTTCTGAACATTCGGAATGCATAGGTGTCAACTAGTATGGATTTTCCGTATAAATACAGATTTCGAGCCACGGCCTCCAAATCCCCTATTTTTTTTTAAATAATTATTTTCAGAAAAAAATTTTCTTAGAAAAGGTTATTTGATGTTACATTTCCTAGTAATTATTACTACTGCGGACATTTTTATCTCACATGCTCATATTGAGAGGCAAAAAAATGTAACACAATTAAATTGCAGGTGTTTTCTTTTTGGAGTGCTAAATACTGACGTTTTTATTGAAATACGAAAATAAATTGTTTAAAATATGGATTTATGAAGAAAATAAGTTTACAGCTATGTGAATACACAATTGCCTGTGGTGAGATTGAGAGGAATATAGCTAAAGATTTCAAAATAGTTCATGATTTTATTTTTCTTGTTTCAGCCATCGCTTGGAGTATTTTCAAGAAATTGATATGACCCAAATATTTGACAACCCAAATGAAGTATCAGAACTATGGCAGCCATATGTGAAAAATTAAAATTTAAGGGACATTTATATTACAGACAACCTATCACAGCAATTGCTAAAAATTTTCAAACTATGACCTGATAACCAATAAAGGTGATAAGGTGATAAGAATACGACAGAAAACTGGTTGCATTCTGGTCTGATTTTTATTTGTAATTTGATTGTTTTAATTATTTAAATATATCAAATTTGTAATTTGATTGTTTTAATTATTTAAATATATCAAATTTGTTATAACATTTATTAGCAAATCTGAGATCCTTTACATATCTATGCAATTATGATTTTTAAATATTTAATATATATATATATATTTGTATATTACATTTACATTACAGCGGAAATGTGGTATATTCGAAGAATGTTATGAATTCCTTGGACAGCAAAGATTACTAATGAAGAAAGTCTTAGAAGGATGGATGTGAAAAGATGCATTATTGAAAATATAAGAAATAGTCAAAATTTATTGGGCACATAATGAGAAGAGGAGGCATTGAGAATATATTGACAACAGGAAAGATAGAAGGGAAAAGATCAAGGGGAAGATCCAGAGAAAAGATATTGGACAGTTTGACTAAATGGCTTCAATTGACAACACCAACAGAGATGATGACATATATGAGAGATTGATGTACATGGAGAAATATGATCGCCAACGCCATTCGGCACGGCACTTGATGATGATGATATTACATTTTGATACTAGCACAGTATGGCTGTTAAATACCTGGTATGATGGTCATTTCTGACAATTGTATTTTGTTGTGTTTTTAGAAATAGAAGTTGCAACTTATTGTGAATGTAAATAGCAAGATCAATTTGAAGCCACATAGAGTCTTTCACAGGGAATCTCAGAATATTTGCACTGTTGTGTATTGTGGTATCTCTTCTCAAATGTGCAGTTTTTGATCCTCCATATCTGAAATATAATTTCTCCTTTGTCTTTATACAGTGGAATCCAGTTATAGTAACATTGTCTGCACCGACAAAATATCATTCCTGCCACCCTTATGGAAAATCTTGTATTTTTTACGGATAAATACCCTTCTCAGAACCCTTACAGGTGTATGATCCATTTTACAAGATTTCTAGAGTCCTAATGAGCTTTCTAGTCATTTCAGCTGATATCATTTTTCATCTCCTCTTGTAAAACAGCATCAATACTTTGTAATCTAATTCATAGTATGAGTACTTGAACCATTGAAAATTCTTTCGTCAGATATACAGTACTTATATGAGTTTTCCTGTGATTTTCTTTGGTTATTTTGTGTATACCTTGTACAGATAGCCATGGAAATTCAGGGGAAAATAATCAAATGCATGACAGAAGGATTATTCCTAATTTAGCACATTTGTCTTATATTGTAGATGCTTCAGTTTACAACTGCCACATTCAGCATGTGTCTATCTTCATCCCTGATGGCAGGTTGCTGCCATGGGACCTACCTTTACCTCTAGCTAAAGAAAACTGCTGAGAAAAGGAAATTCTGAACTGGCACAATGCAAAAACTAAACATTATAACACCCTGGGAAAACTCCGACTCTGGTGTCAACATAAACTAATTTTAGTTGCTAAAGAAATACCAAGGAGCTTGGTTCTGGCAATAGCGGGAGGAAACAATGAAACAATTCAGCTACCCTCTGTTATACAGTGATGTCAAAACACAAATTCATGATCATTATACATCAACATAGAAGAAGATATGGTTATTGATCTTCTTCAGCGTTCATTCTCAAACTCCCACTGGATTTCTCTTGTAACAGGACAATGATCCTACAAGATTTCCAGTTGAATGTAGTCCAGAGAATGAAAATGCGTTGTGTTGCCGTTTTATTTGTGCCAATGGCCCAACACATCCATCTTCGGCAGTGGTTATTGATCAGAAACTAGACTTCATAGATGACAATAGACCAGCATCTTTTGATGTAGAACTGGTCATTGCAGACTACAAGGCCACCTATACCAGATCACGTTGACCCACAAAAATCAATATTCTTATAGAACAGGAACCCAAAATCCTGAACAATTGTCCAGATTTACCAGAACTCGAAGGCAACACTGGATTGGGCTCAGGAAAACACTTTGGTGCCAGTGCTTGTCCTGGAGAAGACTGGGAGCTTCTTGAAGGCAACTAATCTGAGGATCTATCAAGGTCACAAGTATCTTGAATGTAGAAGAACAAGAAGTAACCTTTGCTATTGGTTATTGATTATGAACCACCAACATAAGTGCACTCGATGACCAACAACTTGCACTCGATGATCAAGAACTTGCACTCGATGATCAACAACTTGCACTCAGTGATCAACAACTTCCACTCAGTGATCAACAACTTATACTCAGTGATCAACAACTTCCACTCAGTGATCAACAACTTCCACTCAGTGATCAACAACTTCCACTCAGTGATCAACAACTTGTACTCAGTGATCAACAACTTATACTCAGTGATCAACAACTTATACTCAGTGATCAACAACTTCCACTCAGTGATCAACAACTTCCACTCAGTGATCAACATCTTCCACTCAGTGATCAACAACTTCCACTCAGTGATCAACAACTTCCACTCAGTGATCAACAACTTGTACTCAGTGATCAACAACTTCCACTCAGTGATCAACAACTTCCACTCAGTGATCACCAACTTCCACTCAGTGATCAACAACTTATACTCAGTGATCAACAACTTATACTCAGTGATCAACAACTTATACTCAGTGATCAACAACTTCCACTCAGTGATCAACAACTTCCACTCAGTGATCAACAACTTCCACTCAGTGATCAACAGCTTCCACTCAGTGATCAACAACTTCCACTCAGTGATCAACAACTTCCACTCAGTGATCAACAACTTCCACTCAGTGATCAACAACTTCCACTCAGTGATCAGCACCTTGTACTCAGTGATCAACAACTTGTACTCAGTGATCAACAACTTCCACTCAGTGATCAACAACTTCCACTCAGTGATCAACAACTTGTACTCAGTGATCAACAACTTGTACTCAGTGATCAACAACTTGTACTCAGTGATCAACAACTTGCACTCAGTGATCAACAACTTCCACTCAGTGATCAACAACTTCCACTCAGTGATCAACAACTTCCACTCAGTGATCAACAACTTGTACTCAGTGATCAACAACTTCCACTCAGTGATCAACAACTTCCACTCAGTGATCAACAACTTGTACTCAGTGATCAACAACTTGTACTCAGTGATCAACAACTTGTACTCAGTGATCAACAACTTGTACTCAGTGATCAACAACTTCCACTCAGTGATCAACAACTTGTACTCAGTGATCAACAACTTGCACTCAGTGATCAACAACTTGCACTCAGTGATCAACAACTTGTACTCAGTGATCAACAACTTGTACTCAGTGATCAACAACTTGTACTCAGTGATCAACAACTTCCACTCAGTGATCAACAACTTGTACTCAGTGATCAACAACTTGTACTCAGTGATCAACAACCTGTACTCAGTGATCAACAACTTGTACTCAGTGATCAACAACTTCCACTCAGTGATCAACAACTTGCACTCAGTGATCAACAACTTCCACTCAGTGATCAACAACTTGCACTCAGTGATCAACAACTTCCACTCAGTGATCAACAACTTCCACTCAGTGATCAACAACTTGTACTCAGTGATCAACAACTTCCACTCAGTGATCAACAACTTGTACTCAGTGATCAACAACTTGCACTCAGTGATCAACAACTTGTACTCAGTGATCAACAACTTGTACTCAGTGATCAACAACTTCCACTCAGTGATCAACAAATTGTACTCAGTGATCAACAACTTCCACTCAGTGATCAACAACTTCCACTCAGTGATCAACAACTTGTACTCAGTGATCAACAACTTCCACTCAGTGATCAACAACTTCCACTCAGTGATCAACAACTTCCACTCAATGATCAACAACTTCCACTCAATGATCAACAACTTCCACTCAGTGATCAACAACTTGTACTCAGTGATCAACAACTTCCACTCAGTGATCAACAACTTCCACTCAGTGATCAACAACTTGTACTCAGTGATCAACAACTTCCACTCAGTGATCAACAACTTGTACTCAGTGATCAACAACTTGCACTCAGTGATCAACAACTTGTACTCAGTGATCAACAACTTCCACTCAGTGATCAACAACTTGTACTCAGTGATCAACAACTTCCACTCAGTGATCAACAACTTCCACTCAGTGATCAAAAACTTCCACTCAGTGATCAACAACTTGTACTCAGTGATCAACAACTTGTACTCAGTGATCAACAACTTGTACTCAGTGATCAACAACCTGTACTCAGTGATCAACAACTTCCACTCAGTGATCAACAACTTGTACTCAGTGATCAACAACTTGTACTCAGTGATCAACAACTTGTACTCAGTGATCAACAACTTCCACACAGTGATCAACAACTTGTACTCAGTGATCAACAACTTCCACTCAGTGATCAACAACTTGTACTCAGTGATCAACAGCTTCCACTCAGTGATCAACAACTTCCACTCAGTGATCAACAGCTTCCACTCAGTGATCAACAGCTTCCACTCAGTGATCAACAACTTCCACTCAGTGATCAACAACTTGTACTCAGTGATCAACAACTTGTACTCAGTGATCAACAACTTGTACTCAGTGATCAACAACTTGTACTCAGTGATCAACTACTTCCACTCAGTGATCAACAACTTCCACTCAGTGATCAACAACTTCCACTCAGTGATCAACAACTTCCACTCAGTGATCAACAGCTTCCACTCAGTGATCAACAGCTTCCACTCAGTGATCAACAGCTTCCACTCAGTGATCAACAACTTGTACTCAGTGATCAACAACTTGTACTCAGTGATCAACAACTTGTACTCAGTGATCAACAACTTGTACTCGATGATCAACCACGTAAACAGGTGAAAGAATTCATTGATCTTAAAAGCTTCATATAATCGAAAGGGAAAAACACCAAGAGAAATCAAACATAGATGCAACATAGCATACCGGATCTTGGGGCAGATGTCTCCTATTTTCAAAAACAAATATGTGAACATGAACACCAAAACAGCACTATATAAAATAATCATCATACCATAACTATTCTATCAATGTCAAACATGGACACTAACAACAGAATCCAAAAGAAAACTTGTTACAACAGAAATAACATGACTATGAGAATCCTCGGAGTAACAATAAGAGACAGAATCAGAAGCGAAAACATCAGAAGACTAACAAACACAATGCCAATTCTGGATTACTTCAGAAGACAACAGATTAAGTTGTTTTTGCATGCTTCCAGACCACCATCAGACAGTGCCCCTCATGATGGATACAAGGTCAGGCGCAGACCTTGCAAAATATGGATTACAGAAATAAAAGAGCAAAAACAATCATATATGAAGCACACAAAACAGCCATCTCCAGAAAACTCTTCTACCCCTGACGCTGCAAGGCATAAAGGGGTATAAAGCAGGAAAAAAGAAAGATATGTTCGTTCTGGGCAGGCATTTGGTGCTCTGTCTTCCCTAGCAGATACGAGATATACATAGTGATGGTTCCTATGGTCCGCTGGTTAAACATTCTTCTCAAGTCTCCCTGCATGTGCCCAGTTCTACTACTACCGCACTTAGTACCATATTGTTCAAATCTCAACCTGGATGTTTCATCAATCACTGTGTCCACATCTAGCTGGAGCTCATCAAGCAGTTTCAACACAACCTCCTTTTCCATTGTCAACACCCCATCTATTGGTGCCTGGGATACAAGTCTGTCTGCTCTCCCATTACCGCAAACAATTGTAACCTAGTAGCAGTTTGTAGTTAGTCTTGGAGTTTCATAATTGTCATCTTGTATTTATATATTTTACTCAAATTAAATCAATGAAATAAACAGCTGTAACCAATTGCTATGCATCTAGTTTGACATTGTTTATGTACAGAACAATTTGTTTTACATCATAGATTCTGTTTGTTAAATGGTTCTAAAACCTCTTGCTGAGGCACAACCCTCTCAACCTAAGACCGGAGTCTATGTTGGTTATATTTTAAATGTGTTGACATTTATCTTTATGTGACCTTATGGCTGGAACAATTAAATAACCGTGTGTGCAGTTATTGCCAAAGAAAATTAATTGTGCCAGATGTCTTCTGTAGTGGGCATTCCTCTATTCAAGTAGCTGGAGAAAAGACTAAACGTTATGAGAACTAAAACTCCTGAAAAGGACTAACGGCACTCAAACGAAAAGTTGTGTGTCACCTTTTGGCTAAAGTTTCTAGTACTAAACATCATGTTTTTTTCCTGAGGGTAGGGTGGATTTAAACATTCCTATTATATACGGTCTTGGATGAGGATATGTGTGATATGTAAGTTGATGAATAAAGTACAAAGGTTACTTTTAAAGCTGATGAATAAAGTACAAAGGTTACTTTTAAAGATGATGAACACAGTACAAAGGTTACTTTTAAAGCTGATGAATAAAGTACAAAGGTTACTTTTGAAACTTATGAATAAAGTACAAAGGTTACTTTTAAAGTTGATGAATAAAGTACAAAGGTTACTTTTAAAGCTGATGAATAAAGTACAAAGGTTACTTTTAAAGCTGATGAATAAAGTACAATGGTTACTTTTAAAGCTGATGAATAAAGTACAAAGGTTACTTTTAAAGCTGATAAATAAAGTACAAAGGTTACTTTTAAAGCTGATGAATAAAGTACAAAGGTTACTTTTAAAGCTGATGAATAAAGTACAAAGGTTACTTTTAAAGCTGATGAATAAAGTACAAAGGTTACTTTTGAAACTTATGAATAAAGTACAAAGGTTACTTTTAAAGCTGATGAATAAAGTACAAAGGTTACTTTTAAAGCTGATGAATAAAGTACAAAGGTTACTTTTAAAGCTGATGAATAAAGTACAAAGGTTACTTTTAAAGCTGATGAATAAAGTACAAAGGTTACTTTTGAAACTTATGAATAAAGTACAAAGGTTACTTTTAAAGCTGATGAATAAAGTACAAAGGTTACTTTTGAAACTTATGAATAAAGTACAAAGGTTACGATTGAAGCTGATGAATAAAGTACAAAGGTTACTATTAAAGAAATATTGAATTGCAAATGATCACTTGGAGACCTTCTTATAGTGGCCATTTACAATTGAATGTTTCTCGTTTAGTGTTTGTGTTTTTCTTGATAACGGTAAAGGTATATCCCATGACAGCAACCTGCCATCAGGAATGAAGATAACTCATCATGTACTAAGCCGCAGCAACTATTAGGTGGGGTGGCCAGTTCTCTTCCTTGCTGTCTTTACCTCCCTAACTCATGCGTCAGGTACTCATTTACAGCTGAGTCGACTGGAGGAGTGGTCGTGTCAAGCGAGAAATCACGACCCGGATTTTGTGTGTCCGGACATCGTTCCGAACCTGGCACGCTGTAACCCGGTGATAGCAAGCAAGCTCACTATCAACTAGGCTACCAAGCTCCTCCTTTTAAGCTCTAGATGTGCTCCTACCGTTTTTTTCGTGGAAGGTCCAAGTGGGACCAGAACGTGAAAAAAAATTTCCTTGTTCTTTTGTTTATTGCTAGTTATTTAATTTTGACATTGATAGTTAGACTTTAATAGTAATTTTTGTACTTTATGTTGTATTTATGACTTATTCATTTGGTTACTGCGGCACTCTCCATTTTATCAAACATCCTCTGACATTTTGATTATTTATATTTAAGCTGTAACTCAGTGTTAAAGCAAATTCAGTGAGATAGTTCATAAAGATATTTGAAGTGTTGCCAGCTATAAGCAGTTGCGATTACGTGGATATACCTATCTCAGACACACGATACATTTAATACCCAGCAAGGAGGATTTTCGTAGCCATTTGTATAATGAATAAAAAACATAAATTAATTAAGGAAATGATAAGATTGACTCCCATGATAGTGTCAGATCATTACAAGAAATAATAACTGACACACACTTGGCAGTTGTTGAATGAGAGAAGAAATAGTCGTTATACAAACAAGAATAAGTAATTACATGTTACCATAAAATTGGATAAAAATCTAATAAATCTATCTAAACAATATATCCCTTGTTTGCCTCACGGATTCAAGGGTAGAAGAGTTCTCTGGAGATGGCCTTCTTGTTTCCTGTTTGTATGATTGTTTCTGTGGCTTCTTTGATTTCTGTGATCCATCTTTCACATGGCCTCCCTCTGGCTTTATAACCGTTATGTCTATGTGTCCTGGCCATCTTTGGCATGCTGTCTGTTGGTAGTCTGGAAGCGTGCGAAAAACCACTTGATCTGTTATCTTTTGATGTGTTCCAATACAGGTATTGTTTGGGTTATCTGTCTGATGTTATCGTTTCGAAATCTCTTAATGACACTCCGAGTATTCTTCGTAGATATGTCATTTAGCTGTCACTATTTTTCTTTTATCTTGTGCTGTCATTGTCCAGGTATTCCAACTAATAAATAACTATATATATATATATATATATATATATATATATATATATATATATATATATATATATATATATATATATATATATATATATATGATTATAAAAAACAAAATTGATTTCGATGTTACCATCAAAGGGCTTTTATCAAGAAATAAAATCACTATAAATATATAAACTTATTCTGTGTGGCAACATCTGTGTGGACTTGTAGCTCAGTGTGCTAAAAATAGGTTCATTGTCTTCTTTCTGGCATGTTGTTGGAGACAACAAAAGAAAGTTGGGGGGGGGGGGGAGAGAGTTGAATAGGCTGTCACCTGTGAAAAAATTATTGTCATTACATGTCTTGCCTCTATTTCTTATGTCTTCAATCAAATGATGAGGATTTGCAGACCAGTAGATATTGCATCTTTATTCTGTCCTGGCAGACTCCTAGGTTGTGGGGAATGCTAGATGTGCCAACACAGCGGAAGGATATCGAGATATCTGACAATAGTATGATGAGATCGTTGGCCCAAAAGTGTATGTTGCACTTGATGGATACTGTCGCACTGGAATGTCGTCTTTCGAAAAATAAACTTGCATCCATAATCCCACTCCCCTAGCACAACCATGCCTCTCAGACAACAAACAGTATAGGAGTCTGAGTGTTCTCTTAGTTACTTAGAAAAACCTATGCTTTTGTTAGGAAGACTATGGGCTGTCAAGAGCTAACTACTCACAGCTAGAGGAATTATTTCATCATCATATTTCAAGAGCTACCTTCTCACAGCTAAAGGGATTATTTCATCGTCATCAGATTTCAAGTGCTACATACTCACTGAAAAAATTGCTTCAATCAACTGTTAAACTTAAAAGAAGTGATTACAACAATAAGTACAATAGAAGAAGACCAAGAATCATACATCCTGAAATTGAAGACGCAGTTAAACATGCACCAATAACAAAGCACCAGGAATAAACCTATAGAACTAGTAAAAATGCTAACAGCGACAGGAATAAAGTTACTACACAGACTGTACAATGTGATATGGAAGACACCACAGGAGTGGAATACAGCGGTGATTGTTCCCGTCTTGAATTTAAAAAAGGCAGTAAGATGCACTGCACAAAGTATAGAGGGTCAATCTCAAGCCACACGGGAAAATTATTTAGTAAGGTACTAGAGAGAAGGATGCGCATATATATAGAACCACAGCTCAACAATACACGATTGGGCTTTCTGAAAAATAAAAGCTGTACAAATGCAATCGTCGCCCTCAAACAACTCTCAGAAATAACGACAGAACATAACCAAGACTTGTATTTGGCATTCGTGGACCAAGACACAGTTTTCGACAGAGTAGATAGAGCACAATTATAGACAAACTACAGACATATGGAGTTCCCCAGCATCTGATAAGCCTATGTCAGAGTATATACGCCAATAGTCAATGCGCAGTAAGAACGAGCACAGAAATCCGATAATTTCCAAATTCATTCAAGAGTGAGACTGGGATGTGTATTATACCCCCCCCCCCCCCAATATTGTTCATAACATATATTGATCACATCTTCAAAGTAGCAAAGACAACGGAAGAAAACAATCTGAAGGATAACTTAAATAAATTGCAATTTGTAGACGATCAAATACTAGTAGCATCATCATTATCAGAAGAAGAGGAACTACAATGACAAATAGATAGATTACATGAAACATGCCAAACCTTTAATATGAAGATAAATAAAGAACAGACCGAATTAATGAAGATAGGAAGAACCGAAAGAAACACCAATATGAGCAAGAGCAACAATGCAGGAGCAACAAAGAAAACACAATAGATGTAGTGAAGCATACCAAACCCCACTTCAAATAACACCAATCTTCAAAAAACAAAAATATAAATTTAAACACCAAAATAACACTATTCAAAACTTGGACAACGACAGCATAAGACAAAAGTAAACTGTCTATCTATCTATTTATTCGCTAAACCTTTTGTTGCTTCTCAGCGTTACCGGTTGAAATGTTTTCTGGAGATGGCCCTCGTGTGTGCTGAGTTTATTGTGGAATTTGTCGCCTCGTTTATTTCAGTGGTCCATCGTTTTCGTGGTCGGTCCCAGGTATCGCTGTATCTTCACTGTATCTGTGTAGCATAACTTGCTTTGGTATGTTATCTGATGGTAGTCTGCTGATGTGTGCAAACCATTTGATCTGCTGTCTCTTAATATATTCCAAGATTGAGGTGGTGCCGGTTCTTTGTCATATCCTCATTCCTCATCCAGCCATCTGACATAAGTTTACGTTTGCCTTATGCTGTCATTGTCCATGTTTGGCATTGGTAACACAGCGTTGGCATAATAATCGTTTAGAATAGTGTTATTTTGGTGTTTAAATCTAGATTTTTGTTTCTGAAGATTGGTGTCATTTGCCCTAGGGCTTGGTATGCTTTACTACATCTATTGTGTAACAATAACTTTGACCAACGTACTAGGAAGAGAAGCCCACAGTTTGTTCTTCCGACTTTGCCACATGTACAACTTAACTTTGACAACATGTACAACTTAAAAATCACATGAACATAATTAATCACGACACACTCCAGGATGAGAGTGGTGGCTGTACACCCATCCCTACGAATCTACCACCTCCTTTTCTGAATGTCCAACGCTGGATGACGTCAGGAAAAGGCTTCTCCCTCCAGGTCTAGATAAATGGAATAACTTATAAAGGGGAAAAAAATAGTTCACAAAAACGGGCATATATCGCAGAATGACAATAGGTCAAAGAGCTCGAACCCACAGACAGTTGGATCAGCAAACCAACATAATCATCAATAATATTATCCCAGGAAAACAGAGAATATCTTTATTTAAGTAAATCCCATCCCCTTTAACAAAATCATACCCCCCCCATTACCAAATCTGGCTAAACACCCCCCCCCCCCATATTTAGAAGTTGGAACATAACAGTTAGTACAAAACCAAACAAGTCATTCCTGCCGTCCCCTTTCCCTCCTTCCTCCCCCCCCCCCCCCAACAAATGATTTTATAAAAATGAAGTCACCAAAAACCACACGCAAATGTAGAAAGAAACATATCTAGGTACCTCCCTCTCTCCACTTTACGGAAGACGCATGTAAGGCCCTGTTTGTAGACTAACGTGATCGCCAACGCCAGTCACCATTACTGTGATGATACTAAATAACATTTTAAATTTCATTTATTACTTTTATTGTATTCCTAGGAGTAGGCATACTGCAGGAAAGCCAATGGGTCGTAGACTGCTAATTTTTAGAACCGCTGATCAACATTTTATACTGGAAACGATAAGAAAGATGTTGAGATCCTGATTCATTATCCGACAAATGAATAAATATCGCGGGGCATTTTTGTCTGTGGACACCGGAATAATGACTGCCATATTATCTAGCCTAATTGAAGGATGGACGTTGCATATCAGGGATTAATGTTGTTGATATTCATGTAGTTATGATTGTCGTCGTCTGAATTCACATTTTAATTGTATCCTGTATGACACCCTAATCGAGGCGCAGACATACACACACACACATGCCTGTATACATAGCGAGAGAGAGTACCAAAACAAGGGTTTGTAATCTTGTGTCATTTTTCAGAAAAAAATGGCCTTCAAGTCAACAATTCCACGACTAATATGATGAATTTTACCAACTGTAATTTTCATATAATTCTCAACGGATAAACAATTCAGAACGTTGATATCTTGTCCTACTTATGCAACAAAATAATACAAGATGGAGAAACAACAAAAGAGATTACAAACAGAATTGCTTTGACATTCTGTGCATTCAACCACCTAACAAACATCTGGAAATCATAAACAATAAGTAAATATACCAAACTACAACTGTCAACTCCAATGGGATATCCGTATTAATATATGGTTGCAAAAGCTGGAAAATAACAAAAGTATTGTAGAAAAAAGGTAAATCCAATTTTAAATATTGATTGGGAAGAATTTAAATCAAGCACGAAAGTAAGGGAAGATATCAAACAGCAATATGTTTCTACAACAATAGGAACAAAATAATGAACGTATATTGGACATGTACTTAGAATGAATGAAAACTAGGGCTGTACCGGATTCAAATTTTTGGAATCCGGCCGGAGCCGGATTTGGCCAGAGCCGGATTTACAAATTTAAAAAAAAATATAAGTTGAATAATGTACTACATCACTTGACTTAGGTGAGTGGAGTCACTCGACTGTTCATTACTGCAGTTTATTACGATAGACATGACAAAGATGACATATACTTATATTAAATCATTTAAATGTAAAATAATTATATTTACATTAGAATAAGTAATAGTAAGTCCCATAAGTTCAAGATGAAACATAATACATAGGCACATAATGCTAATTTAGTAATTTTAATTTTTAGTTTTCAGTCTTTAGTTTTCACATTGTTTTCAGTTGGCAATTTGGCAGCTCAGTTACAACTCACAACAACAGTACATTGAACAGATTGAATTTATTGAAATACATTCATTCAGTAATTTCACTATTTCAGTCAGTCAGTCTTCATTATGGCTGTGAAGTTTTGTGGTACAAGGCTACTACGGTGGTTAGTGATAATGTCTCCTGCAGTACTGTTCCGATGGCACATTTGTAGGTGGTGGTGCAAGAAATGCCTGCGCCAGTCTAGCCATACTTTGAAATCTTTTGACATGCCACCATGAAACTGGATCTGGCTGTCGAGTGTGAAGTGGCTCTGACAGGTACTGTGTCATCTCAGTGTTAAAGCTGTTGCCTTCGGCACTTGCAGAACGATCAGTCGTGGGATTTTCCTCGACAATTGATTCAATATAGCTCCATAGGCTGGACTTGTACTGTGTGTCAGTGCTCACAGAAGTCAAAACACTAGTACTACTACTAGTAGCTGATGGATCATGTGCACTGACTGTATTTGCTGAATGAATAATGGAGTTAGCTGCTAACATCAGATGGGCTCGTGCATCATTTCTGCTACGTTCGGAGAAGAAGCACAGCTTGAATCTTGGATCCAGTAGTGTGACACAGGTGTAAATACTGTTAAACTCAATGTCCGTTAATCTGCTGCTAACAGCTTCAAACAGGGCTGCTTTCATAGTTTTGATTCCAGCATCACTACCTTCTTTCTGGAGGAAAGCCATGAGTGTTTTCACTAATGGGATCACAAATGATATTGGTGCGTGAGCTGCACTTGTTTAACGTGTGAGTTCTTCAAATGGTGCCAAAGTACCTACCACATTCTCCGTTACTGCAAACTGCTGTGCCGTTAGCCCAGTTACCGAATCACTTTCTACACAGTACAGAATGATTATGTTTCACCAAGAGTATGTTTCAAACATCATAAGAAAACTAAGATGGACATACCTTGGTCACGTTTTACGACTAGATGTAAACGGAATAAACCAACAAGCCCTTATGTGGTCACCTGAGGGAAAAAGAAAAAGAGGAAGACCTAAAACAACCCTTAAAACACCATTCTTAAGGAAGGGGAATTAATAGGTTGTAAGACCATCCAGGAACTAAAGTTGCAGGCAGCGGACCGCATCATATGGAGAACCAAAACCTTTGCCCTATGTGTAGCTTGCGGCACGAAAGGAACAAACTAACTAACAGACTGATGCTGCTCTAGACGTCGTAGCATATAAAACATTGAGTTCCATCATGTTTTCACGTCCTGGATAAGCTAATGTTGTGGTAGGTTTAATTTCTTTTGAAGTTCATGCAAACGATTGGTTGCTGAAAAAGAGTGTTTAAAATGTCCTACCAATTTTCTTCCAGTACCGATGATGTCAGCAACATAATTTAGACTCAAAAGACCATTACGCACAGACAGCTGCAGTGTGTATGCAAAACGTCCAACACTTGAATAGCTGCTATCACGAAAGCATTTGGCAATGTTAAATGCATTTTCTCTCACAACAACATGGCACTTCTCACGTGCAATTGACCACTCATCCAGCATCATTTCAAAATGTGCAAGCAAGTTTGTGGCCGTATGATGTTCATCACATGCAATACAATGGAAGACTACACTGCGGTGAACGAAGGAGTCTGTTAACCAATGGCCAGTTATGCCCATAAATGACTGAGTGGTGTGTTCAGCTGTCCACGTATCTGTTGTGAATGATATGTGTCAGATATCATTGCTGCAATTTTTACCTTCAGACGTTTACACATGTCAGGAATGACATGTTAAGCAATGTACTTTCTTGAAGGCAATTCATACCTTTTTTCCATTGTATGCATCAGCTCTCTGAAACCTGGTCGTTCAACTACTTGAAAAAGCTCCGTATCTATGGCTATCATTCGGGCTACGGCAGCATAAATGCGTTTAGCATTGGGATTGTGATGTCCCAAATTTTGACCCGCCCCATGCCTGCATAATTGACTATTGGGTACTGCTGCTTGCTTTGTGCAAACAAGATCCCAGATTCATCATAGATGTGGTAGCCAATACAATGGCCTGCAGTGATGCTTTCTTTTCCATCATTTCGTCATAACTTTTCTGTGCATCGATCGCATATGGATCTGCATTGATGATGCTGAGAAGTCTTTGGGGCGATCTGATCGTCCACGTGATAACTGTTTGTCACAAAACTTACATATTACCTTCGCTGAATCATCGTCTTTAACCTTGAAGTAATCCCAAACGGCGCTGTATGACTTAGATTTTGATGCCATTTTATTTTATCGGCAGGACCAAAGAAATTTACGAAAATTCGAAATATTCAAAACCCACAAACTCATGAAGTAATGTACCATTAAATTCAAAATGAATTTTTTTTTCTTCTTCTTAAAATGCTTATTTACATCAGCGAGAAATAATAAACTGGAAGTGCTACTGTGCTTGACCTCATGAAACATGTACAGAAAATTAACCTGACAAGGCAACGCAAATTCGGCCTAAATCCGGCAAAATTGTACCGGAGCCGGATTTGTAAAAATGGCCGGATTCCGGATTTACCGGAACCGGAGCCGAAATCCGGTACACCCCTAATGAAAACAGATCATTACTACAAGCATTAAAATGAGCGCCAGACGAAAAAGAGGAAAATCAAGAAAGACTTAACTATCAAAGAGGGTTTGACTATGGATCTCAACAGCATGCAAGTTTTAAACTAATTAGCATCACATTGCTCTAACTGGAGAGCGTTGGTTTCTTTCCGATGCACCGTGTTCGAAGCTGAAGGAACATAGACAGATAGACCCAAACAATGCTAGGGATGCAATTAAAGTAAAACACGGACGGTAAAACATCTTGTAACTAGAATTCAGAAATCTAGGCAGTCTTGGTGGTAATAGAAAAACTGTTAACGAACCAAGCCTGGCCCACATCCATTATTTCTCCAGATATATGTCAGCTTAGAATTCCAAACTCTTCAGTTCAGAAATATGTTACACCTGAAAATGCTACTGGCCGAAGTAGTCAGTGGCTATGAAGTGTATATCATCACATTGTAGATGACCTGTGAAAGAGAAAGTAGATCCGCAAGCTAAAGACGGTGTTGCTGGCAAAATGTGTATGCCAATATTTTACCACCAGAAAAATGATTTAGATTGTCAAAGCCACCAACACGAAATTACTACCAAATTATGAACAGACCAGAACACGTTGTCATTCTACTTCTCAGAATAGGAAATAACTGACACCGCAGTCACACGTATACAAAGTTCAAAATTAGCAACACAGCCTTGTGGACAGCTCCTCAGACAGCATATGACGACTACATGCTTAGTCATACACGCTGGGCCCAGAGAAAGGACGTTAGAAGCATAACTCTGAGGATTTTTGTGCCAGCTAGAAAACATAGTCATAGATTTATTGTAATTGTTATTACTGCAAAGTATGTAAAAATTTCCATGTCAAAAGAACACCAGAGAAATACCAGTCTGGGAATGATCATAAAAATCTCATCACCTGCCATAGAGAGTAAGGATGACAAACTAGTGCTCTCTCTCGAATCATCATTGAGCATCGTCGATGTTAGAATTTTTGACCCCCCATAAGGAAACAGCTGACCCCCTTTATACATACTGACTTCATTTCAACTGCATCGCCACTGGATATTGTTTTTGGTGCTTCCTTCCTGTTGGCTGCCCCAGATTTTCCGTCTTAGTTTCAATGCTGTTTTCATGAGGTTACCTTTACCTTAATACAACATGAACAAGTGAGAAGTGAATAATTTCATACGTGCTTCGTACCGTTCAGATCGGTGGTTAAGGCAGTGACTTTGTTCCTTTCGTGCTGCAAGCGACACATAGGGCAGAGGTTTTGGTTCTCCATATGATGCGGTCCGCTGCCTGCAGCTTTAGTTCCTGTGTGGTCTTACAGCCTATTAATTTCCCTTCTTTAAGAATGGTGTTTTTAAGGGTTATTTTATGTCTTCCTATTTTTCTTTTACCCTCGGGTGACAACATAAGGGCTTGTTGGTTTATTCTGTTTACATCTAGTCGTAAAACGTGACCAAAGTATTTCCATCTTCGTTTTCTTATGATGTTTGAAACATACTCTTGGTGTGTTTTGTCTCTTAGATCACTATTTGTGACAAAGTCGCTCCATTTTATGTTCATCAGTTTGCGAAGACATTTGTTTTCGAAGCTGTTTAGTTTGTTGTCTGTTGCTCGAGTTGATTTAGTTTTCACTACCATACGTTAGCACTGATACAATACATGAGTTAAATAGCTTTAGTTTGGTGTTTGTCCCTAGATCTTTTGATTTCCATATATTAGTTAATTTAGTAAATGTGCTAGCTGCCACTGCTATACGTGTGCTTATTTCTTTCATTGAGTCTCTGTCAACAAACATTCGGCTGCCCAAGTAGTTAAAGCTGGAGACTTTTTCCATTATTTGGTTATTTACTAAGATGTTATTTGTTGAACTGTTAAGTTCCATGATATTTGATTTGGACGTGTTGATCTGAAGGCGAATTTGCTCTGCGAGTGTACATAGTTTGTTGGTTATATATTGTGTCTGTTGATGAGTAGAGTTTAATAATGTGATGTCATCTGCAAAAACAAGGTCAGTTAAAGTGATGTTTAAAGCCGTGACTACTGACTATAAAAAAAAAGATTTCACAAATAGTTGTCCACCGATATTGTCTATTTTATCCGTAATTACTGAGCGTATAGGCTTCTTATTTTGCATGAGTACATTATTTCATAACCACATTTATGATTCATTATTTTCTACATTGAAGGGATTTATCGCAGCAGTCGCTACAAATGTAATGTTTAAGGTAGCAATATTTTTGTTTATAGTAATAAAAGTAGACGGGATTACGGTATATATTTTGCCAATGAGGATAAATGCTATTATATGTTTATTGTTGTTTTTGGCTCTCTAATTATTCATTGGCTGTTAGGCAAAGTGTGAATGTACTAACCAATTAAAAGCACGAAGAAATACGAAGACGTCATCATTGACTAAATTATATTGCTGTGAAATGTCTTTAGTGAGCATCTCCATGCATCTATTGTCTATCCCCAGGTGGTTTGTGATTCACTCTTGTCGCTAATCGTAGTGGTGATTGGAGCTAGAGCTTGCGTTCTAAAGCCAGATGTGTGGCCTCGGCTGTGCTATGACCGTGTCTGTACAGGATGTCCCTGACGTTTTCTATCCATCTTTTCCGTGTTCTTGCTCTGGCTTTGTACCCTGATCTGATTTGGTTATATGCTTGTACGGGCAACTTTTCGTGATGCAATCTCATAATGTGGCCAAACCACTTGATCTGTTCTCTCTCTATGTAATCTGTACAAGATATTATACCTATTCTTTCCCTGTTGAATCAAATAGCACTATCTTAGAACGTAAATTAATATTTACATGTGTACCACATTAAGTAAGCATTTTTATCTAGAGATTTCATAGTCTATTATATTAAAATGATTCAGAATGTCATTTTCCTCAAATGTTTATCTCATATTCCACGTGTTTTTATTATGTCTTCAACATATCATGTTTCTGTAAATAATTACAGGTTTTCATAAATCAGCATTTACAACTATATTATAACCATGTCTTTGAAAGTTAAATTCGTTACATTTAAAAGTATAACTATGAGATTGTACAAGCATTTTTTCACAAGAAGCGCGACGCGGTAGGACTACTCTATTTCATACTAATTCTAAGGCTCCAATAGTAGACAACATGCCATGGGTATAAACTACAAAACACTATCAAGGTGGTTACGTGAAGATAATCATACATTTTTTTTTAAAGAAAGAAACGAGAGGAACAAAAATGTTGTAGATAATTTCGATGAAGAAAATAATTAAGAGAGCAATTCATAGACTTTTGGATTGCAAAGAAGCATTGACATTAAAGACATTGAGAACGTATATAGAAAAGAACAACGACATTCACACTTCTAAAACTAAATTATGGAAATCTGTAAGGGGTGCAGGATTTCCATTTCGGAAATATACGTGTAGCAGAAGCGTCATTTGTGAGAAAACCACATTTAGTAACTGTGAGAAGTAAATATTTGAGACAAATCAGGGAGATACGTAAAGAAAATTATAATATTGTATATACAGATGAAACGTAGATCAACGCTCACCAAGCTGATAAAAAGGAATGGCAATCTGTAGATGGAACTATTAAAAGATATGTACCAAGCAGCATAGGTCAAAGATTAATAATGGCACATGCAGGAAGCAGACAAAATGTTCTTTTGAAGAATAATGAAATCATTTTAATTTCCAAATATACAGATAAAGGAGACTACCATGCTGAGATGAATGGTTATATATTTAGAGAGTGGATAGAAAATACTGTACTTCCATCATTAGATGGTTGCTGATCCAGCGGTCCATGGGCTCATGCCCTTTGACCTAATGTCATTAAATGGCATTATATTGCTGAGAAGTCTGTGGACTTTCGGCCCACCCCGGGACAGAGCCAGAGAATAACTATCACACCTCCAGGAAAGCAGGTTTCAACCTATGCACTGCTCCTAGCCATGGTAGCCAAGATAGGGTTCACTGTGCTCATTCCCCTCCACCAATTGACTACTGGTTATGCCGAGCTTCTCTATTGCTCTAGGCATGCAACCAAATATTCAAGTCAAAAGGATTGTCCCGTCCTGAGTTACTGTGCCTCTATGATGGGTCTAAGTCATAGGAAAAAACAGTGCTGTCAGTTTCCTCCTCCCCAGTGCTGCACAGTACATCTCTGGCTCCCTTCCAACCACAGAGGGTGCATCATATATATTCAGGTAAACGTGAAACACATTTCAACAACAAAATACAAGCATAATTGTATAGATGACTTGACATGAAGCTTCTCTAAGAAGATAACCTCAATATAAGGGCATGTCATCCACTAAGGTTTTCTGTTGCATGGGTGGTTTGTCTATTGGGCCATTGGTGAGACTCACAGACGTAACCACATGCGTTCATCATTAGATAAACCCTCCTATCTGGTTATGGACAACGCTTCATACCATAATGTTGTTGCATGTGAACATAGGATCCCTACAACCTCATCTACTAAGGAAGAGATTAACATATGGCTTAGAAAATAACATATTTCATTTACGGAACGGCACAGGAAACCGGAGGTACTGTTATTGAAAAAAAATACGCACAGAGCAAAGACTTTCCACATTGATAAAATTATAGAGAAGCATGGAGATAGATGTATAAGATTACCACCGTATCATTCACATTTACACCCAATAGAATTTGTTTGACTAGAAGTAAGGGAGCAGTGTCAATGGAAATAAAACCTTCAACTGAATTATGTTCAGAAAATTGCATATACTATGTTCTCCGCCATTGACAAAAAAATTCTGGATAAAATGTGACGACCATATATTGAAAGTGGAAGAAGAATATTGGCAGAAAGATGGTTTACGCTTCATTCAACCAGCTACAATTATCGATCTTTACGATTCATCGGATTATGAATAGAACAATGTGAGAAGCAATTTTTGATAACATAAATGATATTATAAACAACAACAACGGAGAAGAAAACCTATTCGTATTAGATGATTTCAACGCACACTTGGAACCAGAAAGATAGGGATTCGAAGAATACATTGTACCGTTCGGAGACAAAATAAACAATACAATTATATACACGTTTAATTGTCAAATGTATATATCACTAATATAATCTCAATGCAACGAAAGACAAATATTACATCGGAATATCTCATTTTTACCCACGCTACAAGAAATGAACGATACGCATGTACCAGTAATTACTGTAAAATTTCTTTTCCACATAAAATAAAGTCATTACTACCTTAAAAATGATATTCGTAGCTACTGCTGCAATAAATCCGTTCAATCTAGAAAATAATAAATCATACATCTGTAACGTGGTTATGAAATAATGCACACGTGCAAAATATGAACAGTATGAAATGTTCAGTAATTACGGAGAAAATAAACAATATCGGTGGACAACTATTTATGAAGGAACTTTTAAAAAAGTGCACTATTTTACTTTTTACATGCTTTTCATTTGTTATTATCTGTATAATTTATGCCGACGGCCAATGAAAATCACGGAAAAGTCATATGTGTTACTTTAGAACGATGATTCCCAATACGCCAGTAGGTCTTATATATGTCGATGGTCAAGTTAACGCTGTAAGTAACATTAACACACTGAGCATAAAATGGCAGTAATGTTCGCCGTCATTTCCCGTAACAGCTTAAATAACGCGAGAAAGGAATCCCTCCATCCTCTGTTAAAACTAGGAAAATGTGGGCCAGGTCTACAATTCTTCTGCTGAACTGGAACTAGCAGTATGAAATCAATATCCAAGATTATTTCTAGCGAACTCTCTCCCAAAAACGGATTACAATTATTTTAAGAGAAATATGTTTTAAATTTACGATTTGTTAATATATTCGTTGTTTTGCTTCGATGTTCGAATGCTGGACAATTACTTCTTGGGATACTGTTTTTGTTATCTGCTGTGAATGCAGCTATCTTCGTTTTGTCGTAAAGACTTAGGGCATATTAGCGCGGTCTATGAATCTAGTGAGTATGTTGAGAATATATTATTTCGCTGTTGTGCTTCTTGGAAAGAAGATGAGCATTGACAAAAGCACGCAATAAATATAAGAGGGAGTTAATGACAGTTTTACGTTAAGCGAATACAATGGATCTTTCTACCAAAAGGTCTATGTCAAGATAAGAGGAGTGTACAATTGCAGTAAAACTGGACCACAGGTTATGGTAAGTAAAAATTTTAAAAAATAATTATAATGGTCAAAAAATAGTTTTTCTTTGAGCAAGTACGGAAAATCGACGTTTCAACACAAAGGTCTTTATAAAGAAGGAGATGAATACACACAGAATTGAATAATAAAGTGAATCAGAGAAATGATCTATTACGACGTTAGACAGAGAGATAACACGGGAATAAATCTCGCGTTTTACATGGCTAATTCTCTAGATTCTCTTGTAGACACAACGAGACAGTCTCTAACATAATCAAGGATTTGATAGCTGACAATTTAATTTTCTCCTCTAACACAATCAAGGATTTGATAGCTGACAATTTAATTTTCTCCTCTAACATAATCAAGGATTTGATAGCTGACAATTTAATTTTCTCCTCTAACACAATCAAGGATTTGATAGCTGACAATTTAATTTTCTCCTCACCACGGTAGCTGCTCTGTATCTTCAAAATCAATTTCTGAAAGCTTACATTCTACATGCTACTTAATTACAGAAACCATCTAATAGTATTCTCTCTACCTGTTCTTGACCAAAGGAACGAATTTCTGACTACTTGTTCTTGCCCAAAGGAAGGAATTTCTGACTACTTGTTCTTGCCCAAAGGAAGGAATTTCTGACTACTTGTTCTTGCCCAAAGGAATGTTTTTCTGACTACTTGTTCTTGCCCTAAGGAACGTTATTCTGACTACTTGTTCTTTCCCAAAGGAACTTTTTTCTGACTACTTGTCCAAAGGAACGTTTCTCTGACTACTTGTTCTTGCCCAAAGGAACGTTTTTCTGACTACTTGTTCTTGCCCAGAGGAACGTTTTTCTGACTACTTGTTCTTGCCCAAAGGAACGAATTTCGGACTACTTGTTCTTGCCCAAAGGAACGTTTTTCTGACTACTTGTTCTTGCCCAAAGGAAGGAATTTCTGACTACTTGTTCTTGCCCAAAGGAATGTTTTTCTGACTACTTGTTCTTGCCCAAAGGAACGTTATTCTGACTACTTGTTCTTTCCCAAAGGAACTTTTTCTGACTACTTGTTCTTGCCCAAAGGAACGAATTTCGGACTACTTGTTCTTGCCCAAAGGAACGTTTTTCTGACTACTTGTTCTTGCCCAAAGGAAGGAATTTCTGACTACTTGTTCTTGCCCAAAGGAAGGAATTTCTGACTACTTGATCTTGCCCAAAGGAACGTTTTTCTGACTACTTGTTCTTTCCTAAAGGAACGTTTTTCTGACTACTTGTTCTTGCCCAAAGGAACGAATTTCGGACTACTTGTTCTTGCCCAAAGGAACGAATTTCGGACTACTTGTTCTTGCCCAAAGGAACGAATTTCGGACTACTTGTTCTTGCCCAAAGGAACGAATTTCGGACTACTTGTTCTTGCCCAAAGGAACGAATTTCGGACTACTTGTTCTTGCCCAAAGGAACGAATTTCGGACTACTTGTTCTTGCCCAAAGGAACGAATTTCTACTTGATCTTGCCCAAAGGAACGAATTTCTGACTACTTGTTCTTGCCCAAAGGAACGAATTTCTGACTACTTGTTCTTGCCCAAAGGAAGGAATTTCTGACTACTTGTTCTTGCCCAAAGGAAGGAATTTCTGACTACTTGTTCTTGCCCAAAGGAATGTTTTTCTGACTACTTGTTCTTGCCCAAAGGAACGTTATTCTGACTACTTGTTCTTTCCCAAAGGAACTTTTTTCTGACTATGTCCAAAGGAACGTTTCTCTGACTACTTGTTCTTGCCCAAAGGAACGTTTTTCTGACTACTTGTTCTTGCCCAGAGGAACGTTTTTCTGACTACTTGTTCTTGCCCAAAGGAACGAATTTCGGACTACTTGTTCTTGCCCAAAGGAACGTTTTTCTGACTACTTGTTCTTGCCCAAAGGAAGGAATTTCTGACTACTTGTTCTTGCCCAAAGGAATGTTTTTCTGACTACTTGTTCTTGCCCAAAGGAACGTTATTCTGACTACTTGTTCTTTCCCAAAGGAACTTTTTTCTGACTACTTGTTCTTGCCCAAAGGAACGAATTTCGGACTACTTGTTCTTGCCCAAAGGAACGTTTTTCTGACTACTTGTTCTTGCCCAAAGGAAGGAATATCTGACTACTTGTTCTTGCCCAAAGGAAGGAATTTCTGACTACTTGATCTTGCCCACAGGAACGTTTTTCTGACTACTTGTTCTTTCCCAAAGGAACGTTTTTCTGACTACTTGTCCAAAGGAACGTTTCTCTGACTACTTGTTCTTGCCCAAAGGAACTTTTTTCTGACTACTTGTTCTTGCCCAGAGGAACGTTTTTCTGACTACTTGTTCTTGCCCAAAGGAACGAATTTCGGACTACTTGTTCTTGCCCAAAGGAACGAATTTCGGACTACTTGTTCTTGCCCAGAGGAACGTTTTTCTGACTACTTGTTCTTGCCCAAAGGAACGAATTTCGGACTACTTGTTCTTGCCCAAAGGAACGAATTTCGGACTACTTGTTCTTGCCCAAAGGAACGAATTTCTACTTGATCTTGCCCAAAGGAACGAATTTCTGACTACTTGTTCTTGCCCAAAGGAACGAATTTCTGACTACTTGTTCTTGCCCAAAGGAACGAACTTCTGACTACGTGTTCTTGCCCAAAGGAACGAATTTCTGACTACTTGTTTTTGTCCAACAGAAAGAATCTCTGAATACTTGTTCTTGGCCAACGCAACGAATCTCTGACTACGTATAGTGTCTTCAAACCATAAGTGGAGAGACCCTCCACATTCCTGAAATATACAATCCATGGATTGTCTGTCTTCTATAATTTGTTGTATTGCTCTCGTACTTACCATCTCTTTCTTCTCGGTGTCACCTTCATTACTCCTCCATGCACGCTCAGATAAGATCGCAATGAATAGAAAATCTTGAAGTTCTTCCCTACTAGCATCTTCATTTCTCTGCGTCTGCGTCTACTCTCATCCGTCTTGCTAAGCTTGATCTTACTCCTAATTCTTTCGAGTTTAATAGTTACTTCTTTGATCATGGTGTTGCCATGTGCTCTTCTTCTTCTCGTTCACAAACAGTTTGTCGTGTAGACATGTTCAATAGACGGTGTGCATGATACCAAAGTTGCTGGTGCGCGTTTCAGCATGGGATACCTGACTTCAGCACCAATGCTTACTTGGGCCGGACCGTGTTCCTGTTCGATGTCAGGAATGACCCGACCAATCTTAGTTTCCAGCTTCTGTTGGCTGGACTACGCCCCATCTCCACTTCAGTAAGTTGTTTTCGAGGGGGTCATGGGCACTAAGATGGAACCCGGCTATGTCTGTATATTTATGGGTTACCTTGTGTACCAGGTTCGAGAATCCTAAGACGAACCTTTCAGATGGTCTTCAGTAGGTACATAGACAGCATTGGCGGCACCGATATATCCGAGGCCAATTTGTCTCGCTTTATACGCGTATCAACAACTTCCGCACGGATATCAAGTTCACATCTGATATCTTTACCTCCCATGAGAAATTCACTGAACACCCAACTCTCCTGTCTAATTCACGGTGGTACACTACAAACAGAGTGATGCCCATAACTATCACCTCTATATCTCTTCTCACCTTCCTGCATGTCTCAATTCCGTCATTTTCTAAAAGAAAATTTTGGATTGCTAACATCAAGGTATGGTCTGTCTCACTCGAATCAAACAGAAGTGTTCAGGAGATCTTTTGTGCTTCAAGTCTCCTATGTGGTAACCTTGCGACACGGACGGATTATGGTTCTTTTTATTATTATTATTACCATTATTATAATTAGTTTTATGATGATGATTATTATTACTAATTTTATTGTGATATTGTGTTCTTATACTGTTTATTACATGAATTACATAGTTTAATTGCAGTGTCAAATTCACTAATTCTTTGAGAAAACAGAAGTTATGGCAATAAGTATAATTGCATCAGTAAATTCATTCATTCATTCATTTTCCTTTTGCGCTGAAGTTAGCGCATAGGGCAGAGGTCAGATCTCTCCAATTCTGTCTGTTCAAAGCTATTCTGTGCAGTTCTTGAATAGTATGAATATCAGTAAACACTACCAGATAAACCAACAAATATTAAAACAAGTTTAAGACTTTAAATTCATAGGAATCTTGTTCAGATTAAATAGAAAACATGATTGAGAAATATCTAAAACAGCTGTCAATCAAACCAACAAAGGTATTTATCAATTATGATCAATTCTGAAACACGTCGTTATTCAATAGATAAATCCAGGAATATGGTAATGAAGTTTTGCTGCCCTTCATTATCCTAATAACGTTTTGCTATCCTTCATTACCCTAATGAAGTTTTGCTGCCCTTCATTACCCTATTCCTGTATTTACTTATTGGATTTCAGTTTTGCACAGTATGTACTTATTATCGTTATCTATTAGAAAAGAAACGCCAGATTATAATTCGAATATTTATAGCCACATTAAGTCACAAATGTTAACATGGTCACTGGTCAAAGAACAAGAGAGAACGCTTCTTACATGTGAAATTACATGGCTAAGAAATCAGTAATTCAAACCACAGCAGATGGATAAAGGAATGAGGACATAAAAAGTTTCGTGCAGTCATGAAATTTGTGGAATAATGAAATGGCCTGGTCATCTGTTGAAAATAGGTCTAAT
Organism: Meghimatium bilineatum; assembly: GCA_034231615.1. Taxonomy (NCBI): domain Eukaryota; kingdom Metazoa; phylum Mollusca; class Gastropoda; order Stylommatophora; family Philomycidae; genus Meghimatium; species Meghimatium bilineatum. The sequence goes on along the minus strand of CM067312.1, from coordinate 10,348,733 downwards.
TAGTCCCAGTGGCTTAATTAAAGAAGCAGAGGTAATCCAAGATAAAAGATCGATTAGGAGAGTGGCTGATATCACAACACTTCACAAAATCTATACGCATAAAGATATAAAATCGTGGAGGATTGACTTCATTGTACACGAATATTTTCCATATGTACTTCCCTCAAAATGAAACAGTACGCCGCCTGTCAAGAGTATACCCCTAGCATGTAATTCCGTAGCTTCACGAAATTATCCAGAGAAATCCAACTAAATTTCACTTGTAAGCAAATTGTCACGTCTCGAGTTCGAACTGGTTACCTCTTTAGCACAATGCAATTGGCTTAACCACTATGCCAGAAAATAAAAGCATCGCTGCCTATCAAGCAACTGAGTGTATCCTTTCTAAGACATTGAGCGTCAGTCGAGACGGCGATGCTTCACTCGGCAAGTAATCGAAACTGCTATTTCACGTTACAAGTGGTGGAGACTGTGATACTTCGCGGTACAAGTAGTCGAGGCTGATATTTCACGGTACAAGTAGTCGAGACTGATACTTCACGGTACAAATAGTCGAGACTGCGATACTTCACGGTACAAGTAGTCGAGGCTGATATTTCACGTTACAAGTAATCGAGACTGATATTTCACGTTACAAGTGGTGGAGACTGCTATTTCACGTTACAAGTGGTGGAGACTGTGATACTTCACGGTACAAGTAGTCGAGACTGATATTTCACGTTACAAGTGGTGGAGACTGTGATACTTCACACTACAAGTAGTCGAGACTGATATTTCACGTTACAAGTGGTGGAGACTGTGATACTTCATATTACAAGTAGTCGAGACTGCGATACTTCACGGTACAAGTAGTTGAGACAGTGGTATTTCATGGTACAAGTAGTCAACTTGCAGCAGTAATTTGTCTCAAACTCCAAAACATTAGCAGTATTATCCAGAGAAAATAATGGAACACTGGCAGGACATGGTCCAGAGAACATAATGAAACGCTAGTTAGTAGGACATGGCCCAGAGAGCATAATGTTATGTGTCATCAGGATTGTGGCCATGTCTTCAGTGGGGGAAAAGGGGGGGGGGTCTGAAGCAAAGTTATTCACCAATATTTTTGTGTAATTCACCCATCTCCATTCGCAATTCAACAATCTTCGTGTATAATTCACCAGCGTTCGAGTATAATTCACCAATCTTAGTATGTAATTCACCAAATTTCGTGTTTAATTCACAAATCTTTGCGTCTAACTCACCAATCTGTAATTCACCAATTTTTGTAATTAGTTCCAACAATCTTCGTGTGTAATTACCTTTTTATTCATAATTTATTCATGGGAATTTAGATGACCCATTTGTAGAAATCGCTGGGAGAGTGATGGGGCGTTTACAAACATTTTGGCTACATTTCTAGCCAGTGATGTTCTGATTTCATAGGGGGGGGGAGAGAGTTAAACACCCCAACTCCTAATCTACGGCCTCTATGTCATGGTATACAGCTTGGTTATTTTCGGTCTGGTACATCCGATTTCAACTTCGCTTTGGTGTCACTTTGAGCCTTTATGGAAGAATATGGCAGTCAACCCCAAACATAAAACCCCCTTTTGACTTTTACGACATACATGGCTCCCCTTTTGAGCCCGTGAACGTACGACAAGTAAATGCTGCATATATCGATAATTGTTTAATGGTATGGTTTCAATCGACAACTTTCTCCTATGTGTATGTGCTTGATCGACAACTTTCTTCTATTTGTATGTGTTTGATCGACAACTTTCTTCTATTTGTATGTGTTTGATCGACTTCTTGTATTTGTATGTGTTTGATCGACTTCTTTTCTTCTATTTGTATGTGTTTGATCGACTTCTTTTCTTCTATTTGTATGTGTTTGATCGACTTCTTGTATTTGTATGTGTTTGATCGACTTCTTTTCTTCTATTTGTATGTGTTTGATCGACAACTTTCTTCTATTTGTATGTGTTTGATCGACAACTTCCTCCTATATTGTTGGTTGATGGTATGCACCATGGAAAACTTATAACAGCTAATCAGAACTCTCCAATGTACTCTGCTCATAGAGGATACATTTTTTAAAGTTGACAGTTATATAAGGCCGACGTTCACATATAAACTAAACTCTACACAATCCAGTTCAAGAAATTAACATCTGCTCATAGTATACGTGTATAGACACACCATGATGATGATGATGATAAATGACAGCGACACAAACAAATAAGAAGATCTCTAAACGAGAGGAAGAAAGAGATATCAGAGAAATACATTTGACAAACAAATAAGAGGATCTCTAAACGAGAGGAAGAAAGATATATCAGAGAAATACATTTGACAAACAAATAAGAAGATCTCTAAACGAGAGGAAGAAAGAGATATCAGAGAAATACATTTGACAAACAAATAAGAAGATCTCTAAACGAGAGGAAGAAAGAGATATCAGAGACATACATTTGACAAACAAGCTTACAAGGACATTTTTTCCCCTTTCAAACGTCTGCGGATCTAACGATTTTAAATATTTATGAAGTAACATCCAATGAAAAAAAGGAACCGAACATTGCCACAAGAAGGCAAGATCAGATATTTGTTGCGTGTAGCAAATATGAAATACACAAGCGACTGTTGATAGAATAAAGGTTATAGTCCATCTATCTATGTAACATGTCCTTCAAAGAACTTTCCCCTCAATGCCATTCTGTTGGTTGCTGATTCAGCGGTCCATGGGCTCATGCCCTTTGACCCAATGCCATTAAATGGTATTATATTGCTGGGAAGTATGCCATTCTGTATGTCTGTCGGTTTTCTGAAGGCTGTCTAGCTTCTTCCCACACTAACCATCTGTTTGGTGTTTTTTTTTAAACTCTAGCATATAACTCCCTCTCCCCCTACGGTTATACAGAAATATAAGGTAAGGCCAATTGTTGTTTTTTAAGAGTACAATGATTACAATAAATACTTCATATGATTAGAACTCTCCTGTTAACGTCATAAGTGAGTTCAGTTTTGTTATATTCGTGTATAACCGTTAAATATAATGCAGTTCATAGTTTAGATAGTTTTGCATACACAGATGAATGTCCATGTGGATCCGGAACCCAGACTCCGGAACACATACTTCAGGACTGCCCAACATACAAAGAGCAGAGACAGCAGACCTAGCCAGAGGATACAGACTTGAGGCAAAAGCTATGGGGCAGCCGCTCTGACCTGGAGAAGACAGTGGACTTCATCTTGACGACAGGCCTGACGGTATAGCATGACCACAGATACTGAACGCAGAAGGTTACATTTATTTTCGTGCCGGGACATGTGGGCGTTCGAGGCAATGAAAGAGCGGATCAACTGGCATCGTGTGCGATTGTGGCAAAGGGCGATGGGGCAATGGATCGCGCTGACGTTTTGAACTCCTTAAGAGATATAACACGCGAGAGTGAGACGAATGTGGATGATGATTCCTTTTCAATGGCTAGGATTAAAGATCAGGGATTGAGATGCGGTGTTGCTAGAGGTGAACATTTTGGAGGGCGCAGAAGAATGATGGTCAACCAGCATAGGACCGGTACTGTCAGCAGAAGTGTGATGGCGGATACACTCAAGGAGAGATCGGAGCAACTATGGATGTGTCCAGTTTGCAGTGATGATGATCCGACGACTAACTAACTAACTAACTAGCAGAAGAAGAAGAAGATAATTATGAAATTACGACATCAGAGGATTCTTTGGTTTTTTCCCCCACTTACATGTAATTCCTGGCTGAGATGTTAGAGCATTGGTCATACATTCGTGAGGTCCAAGGTTTGTTTCCTGATAAAGACTGGGTATTGTCTGTCGGGGTTGGGGGTGTAGGGTAAATAAAATAAAAACTAACCCTGTACATGACGTGGCGACAGTAAGAGAATGCGGCCTTTAATCACACAGCTACAAAATCTCTTCCCGCAGCTCCTTAGCGGGAAAGATGCATATTTGACGTCTTAGACATTTAATTCCTGTTTTACCTTTCACCTCTTTGCATTTTCCAGCGATGTATTCATGTTATCTTTAATGTCGTCAATCCATCGTCTTCTTGGTCTGCTCTTTCTCCTCTACCCAGGTATTCTTCCATTATTTGTCTTTCAAAAAAGTTGTTATCTCTATATGACCAAACAGATGTAGTTTTCTTTTTGTTATTGTGTTTAGTAACCAACACTCTGGAATCTTCAATGTGTTTATAGTATCTGAAATTCTCGTTTTTTTTCCTTTCATGATATTCTAAGTATCTTTCTGTAGCATTTCAGCTCGACGGCGTTGATCTTCCTTGCCTAATTATTTAAGGACATATTTCACATCCGTATGTTGCAACTGGAAGAATAAAAGTTCGTAACATTAACAATTTCGTTTCTATTTTGTTGTTTTTCCATATATTTTTCAACCGTGTTATTTTACAATATGCCATTGCCAATCTCTTCCTTATTTCTGCCATGCAGTCTCCTGCACCGTTGATGTTCGCTCCTAAGTATTCAAATTTATCCACACATTCTATCTCGGTATTGTCTACTCTGATTTTTGTTTGCTGTGTTGTTATATCTGTTGACATGATTTCTGTTGTTGTTTTTTTGCGTGTTTAAATACAAATTTTATGATTCGCTATATTTCTCTGTGTTCTTGTTTAGTTGTTCCAATCCCTTTATATCATTTGAAAGAAGCACCGTGTCGTCTGCATAGCGTAGTTCAGGGATTTCGAATCTACCGATGTTTAAAGCGTGGTAGTCAGCGTTGTGTATGTCTTCTCTCACGTTCCTCATTATACTTTCTGCGTAGATGTTGAACAGGTATGGGGAGAGTCACTTTGTATACATGTTATATTTTCTTTTACTGACTGTTTCGGTTTTTACACCATTTCAATCAGTCTTGAGAGTGACCACAATTTACACTGTTGAAGCATCTGAGCAGACAATCTCTTAGCTCACTAACCATGTCAAATCTCTTAGCTCATTAACCGTGTCAAGTCTCTTAGCTCATTAATCATGTCAAATCTTTTAGCTCATTAACCGTGTCAAGTCTCTACGCTCATTAACCCTGTCCAATCTCTTAGCTCATTAACCGTGTCCAATCTCTTAGCTCATTAACCGTGTCAAATCTCTTAGCTCACTAACCATGTCAAATCTCTTAGCTCATTAACCGTGTCAAGTCTCTTAGCTCATTAATCATGTCAAATCTTTTAGCTCATTAACCGTGTCAAGTCTCTTAGCTCATTAACCCTGTCCAATCTCTTAGTTCATTAACCGTGTCCAATCTCTTAGCTCATTAACCGTGTCAAATCTCTTAGCTCATTAACCGTGTCAAATCTCTTAGCTCATTAACCGTGTCAAATCTCTTAGCTCATTAATCATGTCAAATCTCTTAGCTCATTAACCGTGTCAAGTCTCTTAGCTCATTAACCCTGTCCAATCTCTTAGTTCATTAACCGTGTCCAATCTCTTAGCTCATTAACCGTGTCAAATCTCTTAGCTCATTAACCGTGTCAAATCTCTTAGCTCATTAACCACGTAAAATTGATCCAATTATTGTACCTATTGAGAATGTGGACATGCTCTCTAGTGTAACGGAATATATAAAGTATAGATTATAACAATCTGAGAATATCTTGCTCTGCAAAAAACAACAGCTCACGAACACATTCAGGTACCGCACAATAAAAACTCTTTTATAAGGGACGCTTGTGAGGTTCAAACTCTTTCTCTCTTTGTCTACCTGTTTCTAAAATACGAGAAAAACACCACCTTAACGATTTTTCACAAGAAATTATAAAATATTTCAGCAAAAAGCAGAAATTGCATAACGAACGAATTTTTTTTTTTTTTTTTTTTTTTTAAATTTGTAAATCCACATTGTTCGTGAAAACGTATCGACGACCTTGACACAATAATATTGCCTCAAAGTCAACAGAGTCGACATGCCGCTAGATAAGTAAATACAAACATTTGTTTTTAAACACTGCCACTTCCGGCACTGGAAAAATGATTGTGAAATTCATTATTTGAGCGTCACTATCAATTCCCGATTTTTTTTTTCATTAGAGAAACAAGAAAACCCAATTAAAACAATTTGAACGGAACTGTTTACTTAGTTACTGTTGTGGGCATAGACGTGTATAAGCCCTGTGTGATAAATTAGAAATGGTTTTTCTAAAGTTACTCATTTGACTTTGCCAGTGATTTTCAGTAGCTGTCAAAACAAACTACTCACACAGTGATCAATTAAAACAACAGAAAAGTCAAATGCTCTCCTTTAAAAAGATGATTTCAAGTAAATTAACAAATCGGTTCTTGTTTGGAACGTGTGTCTACCAGTTTATTTTAGGGTTATTTAGTCTAACTATTATATCAATTATTAATCTATATTTAGTTTAAATATTAATTATTTTAGGGTTAAGTTAGTTGTGTTTTACATAACTAATCAGTCAATCAATCAATCAATTGCCATGACGAATGGCGTTGGCGATCATGTTCTCCATGATTTTCTGTCTCTTGTGTTGTCAATAAGCTCGGTTGGTGAACTTCTATAATACTAGTCCATCTAGTAACTTCTCTATTTGTCGTCCACTGTCTCTTCTCCCCTTGATCTATCCTGTGGTTACATAACTAACCCTAACCCTAAATAAATTTATATTAAAATTAATACATTATAAAAAATAAACTGATAAACATTGCTAAGAGAAATAATCAAGTAGGTAGGCACGCGTTCTAAACAAGAACAACCAAACCAACAGTACTTACCGACTGTTACTGTAAAAGTTATAAAACTTCGTCCGGAGAAGATAATGCATTTGTATATGATTTACATAATCAAGTATTCTAATGGAAAAGATAGTTTTTTTACATAATTGTTCGTGTAAGAATCACGTAATAATACGACGTTTTTTTTTTTTTTCAAACATAAAAAAACTAAGAACACTGCAAACCGTGTTCATGATTTTGTGAACGGATTACAGCAATGAAGAATGGTTTTTAAAATTGTCCAAGTGTAGTATTTTTTTATCTATGGTTAGGTTTTATCTATATCATTTGTTGGCAGAATGTTTCGGTCTGCGGGTCAATTTAATGATATTTCGGATACTTTGTAATATGGCACATCATCTAGATTTATTAGCAATGACTAACTACGACGTTAAAGCTAGGGATATTTGTCAATAAAAATGTTCGTATTTATTTCGGGATTTACCCTTGAACAAATTCTCAGTATTATAGCTAGAGAATACGTGTTTCTCCGGATTTCCTTTGCGCGCTGAACGCAGTATCACTTCTCCGGATTTGCTTTGCGCGCTGAACGCAGTATCACATCTCTGGATTAGTTTTGTGCGCTGATCTCACGAAGTATAACATCTCTGAATTAGTTTTGTGCGCTGATTTCGCGAAGTATCATTTACCTCGGCTAAACTTTTTAATTGCTTTTCATTGACTGCGACACAAAGTATAAGAAAAGCAACAAATCATTATGAGCTTCAACCAAAATGACTGATGTTTTATGATTTCAGTATGTAGGTACCAGATGGTAAAAGAAAAAGAGGAAGACCAACAGAGGCTCTTCACAGAACAACCACCAAAGACTGGCGTAGCGAGAATATTTATAGTGGGGACGCCCAGTGACCATGTTATAGTAGATAGGTAACTCCCCTTCCCCCCCCCCCTTCTCTTCTCTCCACCAGAAACACACATTTACGGTCCTATATAGAATACTAACTAGTTTGTTTATAACATACTTTATATGATCGTGTAATGCAGTTCCATGCGTCTTATCTTCTTTTTTTTGCGAAGACTGTCAGTACTCTCACACACGTTAACATCGTACCATTCAATGTAAAGACTTCTTATCTTGAGTACTACATTTACTTGTTGTTACCAACGCCCTTTGTACAGACACAACACAGTTGAATTTCTCCAATAAAGATATGCACCGACCACCAACAGGTACAGAGAAGAAAGAGTGAACGCTTGCAACACCTGTGATCAGATAGGTACGTTAGTAACTGTTGTTGTAACTTTGTTCTTGAAGATCTTTCTTTAGTAACTGAAGTGGTAATTTCGTTCTTGAAGACCTTTCTTTAGTAACTGATGTGGTAACTTCGTTCTTGAAGATCTTTCTTTAGTAACTGTTGTTGTAACTTTGTTCTTGAAGACCTTTCTTTAGTAACTGAAGTGGTAATTTCGTTCTTGAAGACCTTTCTTTAGTAACTTATGTGGTAACTTCGTTCTTGAAGATCTTTCTTTAGTAACTGATGTGGTAACTTCGTTCTTGAATATATTTCTTCGTTCAATAAATAACGGTTTTATCTCCAACAAAGACGGATGTGTCGGGACATTGACGCAAATAAAACGACGACACTACGCATTTCCATTCTCTGGTCTACATCCTGCTGGAAACCTAGTAGGACCATTGTCCTGCTACACTAAAGATCCAGCGGGTGTTTGAGAATGAACTCTGGAGAAGAAAACTATTTTATTGTTATTATACGAAAGAGGTTTATAATGTTTTTATGATATCGTTTTTCTACGTTTGTTCTCAAACTCCCGCTGACAGGCAGATTATAGTCCGGAGAATACAATGATTTGTATCATGCTTTGCTAAAAATGCGATATCTGCGTCTTATGTCTCATACATTCGAATCCAACATGGATTATGTTTCTCTCTGATCTATTTGATGGTGGCAGTTAACTAAATCCCTAAACATCCTTAATCGCCTCTTACAGCATGCATGTCAGGTCGCAGTATTACTATTCCGTGCTTCTACTTTTAGGCCCTTGCAACACACGTTGATATTAGGCCTTGGTAATACTCGTTGGTATTATTTTTTCTGGTATCTCTCAAACAAGGTATGACATGTTTTTTTCATTACCCTAAGACACACGTCTCCCAACTTTTTTTTTTACCGTGCCCAACCTACTTCTTTTTAAAGTTCTGACACAATGTAACATACACATATTTTTAATGTTAAAAAATTTGAATTATTACCTAAATGAAGCCTAATTACTCCTTTTTCGCATTGCCCACTGTGGGGCGTGGGCCCCCCGTTGGGAAACACGCCCTAAGGTGATTTTGGAAGGGGGGAAATTGAACCTTTCCCGAAAAATAGAAGTTTCATATGCATTGACTTATTCAAAGTATTTTCAGAACTCGATTAAATGAGTTGGCGAACGATACTAAATACTAAGTACGATACTAAACACCGACAAACAATGCATTGCTATAGACCAGGCAATACTATGATTTTACCTATATATTGTGAATGTCGGCCATTCTACAAGATTAACTGCCAGACTGGAGGATTCAGATGGTATCATCGACCCAATTATCCTTTGTTCGTTTGAATGTATTAGGGAGTACAAAATTGATAACTGGTCTCGAGTCGCCCTCTTTCTCAAAGGATATGCCTGATCTCACTAGAAAATAAATTATGTATTCGGTTCAAGTAATCGAAATGTGAGGTCAGAAATAGAGTTAGTAGAAATTGTACAGAACCGATTCTGATATACGGAAGTGAATCTTGGACAAGCAACAGAATAGTACGAATATGTGCAGATCTATAATAGATGTGGTTTTATAGAAGAATGTTGAGAACACCATGCACAGATAAAAAGCGCTGTGAAAATATTTAGAATGAGATTAAATGAAGAAGGGAACAATAAAAGAAGATAGTCCACATTGCGTGGATATATCGTGAAGACAGAAAGGATGGCGCACATCGCAACGGCAGGCAAGTTAACCAGCACGAAGGGTAAAGGAAGACCAAGACAAAAGATGCTGGATGGCAGGGCAAAGAAAATATTTCTTCATGTGTTGTCGGGGCCTGACAAGAGAGCACATTTAAGCTTTATGGTTTTCCTTTAAAGCGATGCATTTGACTTTTCCCGTGGTTTTCATTTGTCACGTTGTGTCGACAGCTAATGAAAATTACGGATAAACTCTAATGGGTAACGTTAGAAAGATTATTCCCAATTTAACACATTTGTCTTATATATTGTTGATGACCTTCGGACTACCTTACTGTGCATACGAATATCAAGAAAATTGTTATAAAAAAGCTCGTGTGGCAGCGGTGAAATGGCGTAAACTTTGGTTTAGACATGTAACGGACACGATTCTACCTTTAATTTGTTTTTTTTCCATGGAACGGTCGAGGGTTGAAGGAGAAAAGGGATAGAGAAAATCCTAGATTGATAACATCAATGCATGATCTGGGTGTGATTTTTCTATACTTCTCTGAAAGACTGAGGACAGAGCTGTTTGGAGGCTGTTTTGTGCTGATGTATTCAGTGTGGCACCACTACGACTCTGATGGGATATGGATATTATTATTATTATTATTATTATTATTATTATTATTATTATTATTATTATTATTATTATTATTATTCTGCGTAACTACTACGGGATAATAAGAATTTGTCTGTGCTCTTCATTGGTTGATCAGTTCCATATACTTTGTGTCGTCAGCCAATGAACTGAATCATAAAATGCGCATTAGCTCCGTGAAGTGACGTAAAATAGTGTAGTTCCGATGCGTGTCCCATGGCAATTATGTTTTGTTGTTCGTCCATCACAAGTGATGATGACCATTTGTTACATCCACTTTTGAAAATTCAATTTTAGTTATGTCCTCGATTATGAGTTCGTAGATGGCTAATGAGCCCTATTCGAGCTGTAAATGTCCTTGGACAGTTTGGACATGGAATGACGACTGTAGACGGATCTTGGTCTATCCGTGACTTTCTAGCTGCTCTCCGCTGTTGAGCTGCTGCATTTCTTTTCTTTTCACAAGATAATGCGCCCTTTTTTATTTTAGAACGCCATGTAGATCTATTTTGTGCAAGTTCTTCCCATGTATCGTGGTCTATTTCAAAGGCTTTCAGTGAGTTCTTTAATGAGTCCTTGTAGCGCTTCCTTTGGCCACCTTGAGATCGTATACCCTTCTCTAGCTCACCATAGAGAAGTATCTTTGGCAGACGATGGTCTGGCATACGCACCAAATAACCTGCCCAACTAATCTGTGTCTGCATCAGGATCGTGTCAATGCTTGGGATACCAGATCTATCAAGGACATTGGTATCTGGAATCTTGTCTTGCCATCTGATGTTCATAACTTTTCTGAGACAATTTGTATGAAAATGATTGAGTTTTTTCACATGACGTCTATACACAGTCCATGTTTCACTAGCGTATAGCAGCACTGGAAGTACCACTGCTCTGTAAACTTTCAGCTTAGTTTGTAGGTTAATGCCATTTCTACGCCAAACATTTGCGTACAATCTGCCGAAAGTACTGCAATTATACAGTCTTGTTGAATCATCATATCATCCTTCATAAGTCACGTTATTTTGCTTTTCCAATGATTTTTCTAGGCGGCTGACGCAAAGTATACGAAAAATTAATCAATGGAAATCACGAAAAAGACAAATAGCATCACGTTTGAAGAATTAATCCACGGAGACCACATGACTGTATAATTTACGAAGGACTCGGTCACATATCTTTTTACGTTGAATGGTCATTGAATGATGTTTCTTCACCAAAAATAGACATCAATTCATCGAATGCAATGGCAGCAATATAATTGATTAACAACTTCCGCTGCCTGAACAGGTTGACATTATTCATATTTATTTATTATCGACTTTACTTAATTAAACGTTCACTTCCTGCCCCGCCCAGTCTCCTCCCCCCGTCCCAATCTGTTTGAGAGTTAATAGATCAACACATCATTTGACCTTTTCAAGCACGCGACTAAGTAATAAAGGGCCACCTCATTATAAATTAATAGCAACAATAAATGTCTGGGCAAGTAGCTGCCGTCTCCAGGGAAACCGGCTACATAGACGAATAATGGGGAAATAATTGGTGTAGCGACTCCGATGTAGATCTGCAGTCTGCAGCAAAACTTTCAGCTGGAGTTTGTCTGTGTATATGGTTTCTGTCAGTCAAATTTTGTAAAAGTATTGTTGTGCCCGTGTATTCACGGAGCCCAAAGTGGAGCAGCGCCGTAGATGGGCTTTCAGTAAGAAGTGGGTTTTACCTATTTAAAAAAGGTCACGGAGATTTAGTTTTCTGATGTTATTCAAGAATCGCCACTCTTCTCTGGAGAATTAGTTTTCTTGTTCTGATGTTATTCAAGAATCGCCAATCTTCCCTGGAGAATTAGTTTTCTTGTTCTGACGTTATTCAAAAATCACCACTCTTCCCTGGAGAATTATTTTTCTTGTTCTGATGTTATTCAAGAATCGTCACTCTTCCCTAGATAATTAGTTTTCTTGTTCTGATGTTATTCAAGAATTGCCCCTCTTCCCTGGAGAATTAGTTGTCTTGTTCTCTAGTTGTTCAGGAATCACCTCACTTCCATGGACAAGGTTTGCAACAAGTTGTTGTTTCATCTTTTTTTTTTTTTTTTTTTTTTTTACTGTCAACGATATTTTATTCTCTGAGAAAAGTTCTCTGGAGATGACTTTTTTGTGTGCTTCATATATGTTTGTTTTCGTTACCCTTTTATTTTTGTAATCCATCGTTTGCAAGGTTTGTCCCTGTCTTTGTATGCATCGTACCTGTATAGTACACTGTCTGATGCTTGTCTGTCAGCATGTGATAACCACTTAATCTGTTGTCTTCTGATGTAATCCAGGATTGGTGCTTGTCTTCTGATGTAATCCATGATTGGTGCTTGTCTTCTGATGTAATCCAGGTTTGGTGTTAGTCTTCTGATGTAATCCAGGATTGGTGCTTGTCTTCTGATGTAATCCATGATTGGTGCTTGTCTTCTGATGTAATCCAGGATTGGTGCTAGTCTTCTGATGTAATCCAGGATTGGTGCTAGTCTTCTGATGTAATCCAGGATTGGTGTTAGTTTTCTGATGTCGTTCCTGATTCTGTCTCTTATTGTTACTCCGAGGATTGTCATAGGCTTGTCATTTCTGTTGTAACAAGTTTTCTTTTGGATTGTGTTGTTAGTGTCCACGTTTGACATTAATAGAACAGTGATGGTATGATGATTATTTTATATAGTGCAGTTTTAGTGTTCATGCTCACATATTTGTTTTTGAAGATAGAAGACATCTGACCCAAGATAGGGTATACTATGTTGCATCTATGCTGGATTTCCTTGGTGTTTTTCCCATTTGATGATATGATGCTTCAAAATAAGTTGAGATAAGATTAATCATTCTGAATATGGTCTTCAAAAGTCAGTTTTCATGAAAGTTGATTTTTCCTAGCACGTCTTGGTTGGTCTTCCTTGTTGTCCATGATATTGTCATGACTCTTCTATAGCACTTCATTTCGAGAACCTCTGTTCTCTTGGCTGTAGTTTTATTTATTGACCATATTTTGCAGCTGTAGGTCGTCACTGGCAACACACATGTACGTAACAAATATTCGTTAGTTCCTGTGTTTGCACCGTACCACAGTTTTTTCAATTGTTTTAATTTGGACACAACTCAGAAGAAAATTCTTGGCACAATACCCATGTAGTCTGCCGTTGCTTTCATGAGAAACATGCAATTATAATTATCTATGACCGTATGAGAAGATATACGTCCTCTCTCGCCATCTTGACATGCAAGTCCAGAAGTTACAGAATAGGCATAAAATATCATTTCTAGACTGATGTACCGTACGCCTGAAATTTCACTCTTCCCCTCTGCTTAATTTTGAACGTTCAAATACATGGTAGATATTAAGGGCGCAAAACAAAGTTTAAAGGTTCAGCGAAGCAGAAGATTGTCTTAAATGCACTTTGATTTCCCCATATGTGCTCCATTATTAGGCAATGTGTATCGCTACAACATTTCTTGCACCCATGTCTGTCACCACGAATGAATTTTTGAGGAAACACAACATTCCATTTCAACTAGCTTACATCCTCCATTCTCCCAATCTTGCTCCGTTTGACTTTACTTGTTCCTGCAAAAGTTTCAGAAAAATTTGTAATATAGCCGATGCGATGCCATTGAGGAAATTCATACCAACTAGACGTAAAAATGAGTGTTATTACTAAATAAATTATACCAACACGACCAAAAAAAATGAGTTATTCCGAAAAATTCATACTACATATGTCTCCAAATAATTGTACACAATCACAATGGATTACTTTGTGCGAACGCACCTGTTAGTATATCGGCTTTCGAGAGTTTGGGGGGGGGGGGGATCAGCCAGGGAACTTATTGAACAGCCTTAGTACTTTGTTATTTTTTATTTCAATCAATTTATGATTTATCCTTGGAACATTGATCAGGATAATGGTAAACTCCCTTTGAGTTTCACTGTTAAAACTCACTTATGGTTAAGTAAAATGGTCCTATGGTTAGGTACGCTCCTTTCAACCACCAACGCTAGTGCAAGTTTGTTATCTCAAAGCTTTACAGCCATAGATAATAGTGGAAGTCCTGGTTCTAGTAATCCAGTCACGACAACTTCGGGAAGGTAAAATTAGACTACGATTAACTTTACTCTTATTTAGAATATATTAGTCTACGTTGGTTGCCAAGACCTAAAAGAGCAACAAATAATAGTTAAACTGTTATCTACCATGCCTGTCACAAGAGTTGACTAAGAAGGTTTTCAAGGATGAATCTGTTAAATTTGTAAAAAAAAAAATTGGTTAAATTTTAAAAACTCTTAGACACGTTTTTTTTTAACAGCTGACGTTAGTACTATTAGGTTATAACAGAACTTATATACAAATAATGGATGTCACTGTTCTGTCTGAAAATGTATACATGTCATAGGGTTAATGACATAATCGGGTTTTTCAGGCTCAGAAGCAACAATATCGTAGGCAAGATGTAAATCGCGACAACGCATTTTGTTCTCAGGACAACATCCTGTTAATCTTCAAGAGTTAATCTGCAAGAGTTAATCTGTACAAGTTAATCTTCAAGAGTTAATCTGCAAGAGTTAATCTGCAAGAGTTAATCTGCAAGAGTTAATCTGTAATGGTTAATCTGTAATGGTTAATCTGTACGAGTTAATCTGTAAGAGTTAATCTGTACGAGTTAATCTGCAAGAGTTAATGTAAGAGTTAATCTGCAAGAGTTAATGTAAGAGTTAATCTGTAAGAGTTAGTCTGCAAGAGTTAATCTGCACGAGTTAATCTGTACGAGTTAATCTGCAAGAGTTAATGTAAGAGTTAATCTGCAAGAGTTAATGTAATAGTTAATCTGTACGAGTTAAACTGCAAGAGTTAATGTGAGAGTTTATCTGCAAGAATTAAAGAGTTTATCTTTTATCTGCAAGAGTTAATGTGAGAGTTTATCTGCAAGAATTAAAAAATTAACGAAGAAGAAGAAAAATGCATTATATCAGGGGCTGTCTATAAATTACCTTAGCCGTTATTTTGTTGCCTTTTTTAAAAATCCAAATCCTTATCAATAAATTGTTAAGAATTCAGAGATTCCCCTTGCTAAATTATATCAATAAATTATCCTTAACATAATATTGCAAAAAATATACGCCAACAAATTGTTCTGCAAAAAATCCAGATTCAAACAATTTAATTGATATATAAATATTTTTGTTGTTGACATTAACTTTTCTCAACACTTCTTCCCCCCCCCTTGTCAACAACTGTTCAATTTTTTTAGATAACTCCCCCCCCCCTATTTGTTCACGTAATTAATTAACATCACCTTAAAATACAAATATTTTTTTGCCTTCAACCAGTTATGACCCCTTCAATTCAACTACATCAACCTGCGTCCCCTTGAATTCACCTCAAACAGAAATGTCCCGTTGAGTTAATCAACATCAGCTTATGTCCCCTGAAGTTCAACTATAACGGCTGCATGTCACCAAGTATTCCCAGTTGGTGAGAATACGTTAATATTGTGAATAACGTTTATTTGACGCTGGGGACACACTTGAAAGCTCAAACAGAATATCTGGACAGAGAGCTCGATGGTACGATCGACGATCAATGGAAACACAGATTGTCTTCGTTCTTACAATACATAAATATACTGGGACATTATCACGACCAATACGTCTCTCTCTCTCTCTCTCTCTCCCCCTCTCTCTCTCTCTCTCTCTCTCTCTCCCTCTCTTCTAATTCGTCTTTCACCGTCTCTTTTTTTTTCTTTCAGTGTTATATATCCCTTTTCCATTTATTTCTCTTTTCGTTTTTAATTCTAATTTCTTTCTAACTGTTTATATATTCCTCTCAAACTTTCTCTCCTTCTTTCATTTTCCTTTTATCTTTATTCGCCCATATAGTTTATGTCTTTTCTCTTCTTTTCCTACTTCTCTCTCTCTCTCGCTCTCTCTCTCTATCTTTCTCTATATTCCCCAAAACTGTAGTCCTTATTGCGTTGGCTCTCAAACTCCCACCGGATCTCATAGATAAGAAGTTCCCAATTGACAGCAGTGGCCTGGACTTCTAGCTTGAATGCACATAATATGGCTATGTGTAAAGTGGGTGGGGGTTATGTGTAAAGAGAGACTATTTATCTCAACTATTTGAAAGAAAGAAAACCACCGAATAAGGCTGTGTCGGGCTATTTGCGCAAATAAAACGGCAACACAAAGCATGTTCATTCTCTGGATTGCATCCTGCTGGAGATCTAGTAATACTGCTACAGGAGAGATCCAGCAGGAGTTTGAGAATGAACGCTGAAGAAGAAAGGAAGAAAGAAAGGAAGACCAAGAAAATAATTCTTCACATAATAACTATCAAAGTGGGTATGATTATTGGTCTCAACTTCACATAATAACTATCAAAGTGGGTATGATTATTGGTCTCAACAACGTATGAGAATTACACACATCAGCATAGCATCAGGCAAACTAGAGAGCACCAATGTCTGCTCATTGCATCGTACTCGGCACATATCTAGATAGAATGGCCCGGCACATCGAACTTCGGTAATATGTATTATAATGCTATGTATAATACTACTAAACTCAAGTCATTCTATATAGCCTATCTAATTGACTTTATATCGAGAACACTCTTCATTTAATCACAAAAATAAAAGCTTCTCAGAAACATAAGAGTTGCACGATGTCAACTTTCCCCTAAGGCAATACTTCCAGTATTTACTGCGCTGTACATAAAATATACATTAAAAATATTCACGCCAAAGAAACATCATTGCTACGTCGCTACATAATATCAAGATCAATCAATCCTTAATGTGTCAGTTATGGTCAACATCCGTCAGCAGAGCTTTCTTCTTTCGTATTACATAACAACATCTTGAACGTATTCAGGAGAAAGGATTTTATCGCAACAGAAGTGAGAGTAATCAGTTTCTCGATTCTGTTCAGGGTATAAAAGCATCGTCGAATACGGAACATAACGATATATTTATGCAAAAATCTTTACTTGTAACAAGGGTTCCCAAAATTTCTCAATAAACGTTGATGACATTTCTTATTCAGGACCTCGTACGTAGATAAAGAGGGTGGGTGGGGGTGGGTGCTGATCAGCTCCCCCCTTCCCTATTTTGGGATTCAGACCATGACTTTTAGTACTAGAAATTTCGTCGAAAAATGGGTTATCCCTCTCCCCCTACAAAACAAGCAGGTTACCCTCAGCCCCACCCCCTAACGATTTTCCACATATAGATCATTGGGTTTCTCATGAAAAGATGGAATTGGGGGAATTTCACGTGAAGATAGTCAGTCAACTGAGATTTTTTGTGAAGGTAGACCTCACTTACTGATGACGTATCTATGACTCTGTTCATGAAGTAATCATCAATTCTACATATATTGGTTGTAATTTTCAGGCCATATTTTGTGTTCAGTAAGTTGTTATTGTTCGGCTCTGTGGTGGGGAAGGTACAGAGCGAGTCTCAGACAACCAGGATATTAGATTACTTTCGCACGCAATTAATTGTGCATCTGGAAATTTTAGAAAGCAATGGCACGTTAATAGAAAATGATTGCAGTATATTGTACACTGATGATACAGTATTGATAGGCGAAAATGAAACACAGTTACAAGAAATGATAAATATCACTGCAAAAGAAAGAACAAATCACGAAGTCTGAATAACAGCAGAAGAAAAAGCAGAGGCTATTGTAATATCAAATAACAAATGTGTACCAGAAAGTTATAATCAAAATAGATGGGATCAGTCTGAAACAAGTCAATATATTCAAATATTTGTGTGTATTAATAACAGCAGATGGAAAATGTATTAAAGAAGTCAAATGAAGAATAGGACAGGCAAAGGGAACGTTTCACACGGTAAAGAACATCGTATATCATATATCTTTGTCAGTTGATGTGAGACACAGCGTTCTTAGAAGTTGTACCAAACCTACACGTATGTATGGAACTGAATCTTGGACAATCATTAGAATATTATAAACTTATAGAGACAGCAGAGATGGGATTTTATAGAAGAATGTTAAGAACGCTATGGACAAATAGCAAGCATAATATAGAAATTCTAGTTATTTCTGGTGTCGGTGTTGCTGGTGATGATAATGATGGTGGTACTGATGTTGCTGGTGATGATATACTCCAAATAGAGTATGAGGTTTTCACTTTTGAATACATGTGTTGTTGTTTTGTTCTGATGAAGAGCCAATCCTATACACCCTTCATTTAGTTTTTTCCATAGTAGAAGACCTACTAATAAAAATCAAACAAGCTTTTTGGGTCGTGTTTACGATTATTCCCGTGCATTTAAGACTAATCAACACAAAACTAATATGGTCTCTGGAAATTAACTCAATATTGTCCCGAAATCAATCAGGATACAGTCCAAAAAAAGTGTATATGATCAACTAGTAAACCTCACACAAGAAATAGAGAATTTATTTCAACGGAAGCAAAAAACGAACAGCAATATTCTTAGATTTATTACAATCCTTCGATACAGTATGAAACTCAGGTCAAGTGCTAAAATTCTTCAAGCAGTTACGACATGTTTTCTTGGATTAGAACTCTATTATATCAGAGAACAACACATGTCTAACTAGACAACCATCTTAGCAGAAAATTCAAAGTAAGAGTGGGAGTCCCCCAAGAACACTTTTTGGTACCAATTGTCTTCTTAATCTACATAAATGATATTACTATCTACTGCCATTACAACGTCTTGAATAGCCTGCCCACAGATGCCTTTGCAATTTAGATTTTCACAGACTTCATCTTAATCGCTACCTATTCCCTACTACATACAGTCAAGAAAGTAGAAAGAAATTGAACTGAAAACTGGGGTTTATAACTAAATCACACAAAAACAGTATGGCTCTATATTTCCTCTTTCACCACGCAAAGAACACATTATTATAAAATTAATTAACCAACGTATACCCCAAACTGATTCACCAAAAAAATATCAGTAAAATCACAGAACAGGTGCCAAACATAAAAATACATGGAGAAATACTACAAGTGGAACATTATCAATATCTCGTGCACACAATCTCAAATGATGGTAGATGTGAAACAGAAGTGAAAAGGAGAATAGGAATGGCTAAAAATACCTTCAATGACACAAAAATATATTAACATCTAAACAGATTACAGACAATCTAAACATGAGAATTGTTAAATGCTACATCTATTCTATATTAATGTATGCCAAAGAAACATGGACAATAAGCAGACAACTAGAAGATATAGTTGATACAGTTGAGATGTGGATACATAGAAGAATATGGAGAAATTCATGAAAAGAGAAGAAAACAAAGAGTTTTTAACAACACCCGAGGAAAGAGTTATTAAAGGAAATAAAGATCAAACAAACAAACTAATTTGGGCATATTAAAAGACCTTGATGAATTCCTTACTTGAGGAAAAAATCGAGGGGAGGCGAGCAAGAGGTAGACAGAGATAAAAGTGGGAGAGTAACATCACGAGATGGACAGATTACAGTTTTGCAGAATGTACCACCAAGACACAAGACAGGCGTTGTTAGAGGTATGTTGCAGACAACCTCCGTTGCGGAGACGTCACTTTAAGGTGATGACGCTTCACCAACCATTTCCATGAATTACATTTGACACCGGACTCACTTGAAAACCAAATATCGGGAAAATTCATCTAAATCCTTACAAAAAACAGATAATGAAAATACAGATAATGGTAGTAATGAAATAAACTAGCAGGCACCATCTGGGATGATAATTCAAAAATACTTGAACAAATTATATGCAGAGTAGTCAGAACATCAATGGAATACAGTCGGAACAACTATGGAAAACAGTCAGAACAAATATGGAATATAGTAAGAACAACTATGGAGTACAGTAAGAACAACTATGGAATACAGTAAGAACAACTATGGAATATAGTAAGAACAACTATGGAATACAGTAAGAAAAACTATGGAATACAGTAAGAACAACTATAGAATACAGTCAGAACAACTGTAGAATACAGTCGAAACAACTATGAATACCACAAAAACAACTATGGAATACCACAAAAACAACTATGGAATGCCACAAAAAAAATTATGGAATAAGCTTCTAGTTTTTGAGCTTCTGCAGTAAAAACAAACACAGAAAAGCTCGACATAATTCAAAACATGTGAATTCAAATAATGATTGGAGAGCATTGAAAAGCAGCCCCATCATATAAATGACAAAAACTGCCAATAACACACAACTAAGTATGTGAAAAAAAACTATAAAATTATTTTACAATACGAAAAAAACATTTCACGAAATAACTAGTTTCACGTAATATTACAGAAATACCAATTGGTGGACATAACATAAATAATTGAAGATATGCGGATGACAATTTCTGATTGCTAAATGAGAGGAAGACCTTCAAGAACTGATTAATGTAGTAGTGACAGACAGTAAAGAGAAAGGCCTCATATTAAACAGCAAGATGAAAAAAAATGATGGTTATTTCAAAGAAACAAAATTCAACAACTTGAAAGATAAAAGTAAACAACAAAGTATTAAATAGGTTCAATAATTCAAGTATTTAGGTACAACGATAACATCATACGGAAGAAGCTCAACAGAAATAAAAAGCAGAATATGGCAGGTACAACAGCTTTAATAAAAATAAAAAATATTTTGTGTAATATGACCCTAGCATTAAAAGTGCGAAAGTGAGCACTGCGGTGTTACATTACTCCTATAAAGTAAAGTAGCGTATAGCAGTTATTAATGCCGTAGGGGTGTGAGATGTTAGCTATCTCACATTTCAGAGGCTCTACAAATGAGGGCGGTAGCCATCTCCTCTTCCTCGCAGTCTTTACTTCCCGAATTAATCCGGTACACATTTACGGATGGGTCGACTCGGGAGCCGTTGTGATCTGAAGCCAGTGCGCTAACCACTGCGCTACGATACTCCCTCATATTACTCCTATATTAACATATGGATGCGAGTCTTGTCAATAAACAAACATGATGGTAGGACATTAGAAGCACTAGAGGTGTGGCTCTATAGGTAAATGTCAAGAATACCATAAACTGCAGAAAAACTAATATGGAGGTTTTGAGTCAATGCGAGACGGAGCTTAATCAATAATATAAGGAAAAGACAAAAGACAATCTTATTTTTTTTTGGAGTCACTTTATCAGACACGGAGGTTTGAAGAACATGGTTACAACAGGCAAGATTGAAGGCACGAGAGACAAATGACGACAACGTGAAAAAATATTGGACAGTTTAACAGCCTGGCATGGCATTGAGTTCACAACGAGTCTAATACATAGTACTAGTGATAGAGAGATGTGCAGATCCATTATCGCCTACGCCAGCCGGAACGGCACATGATGATGATGATGATAATAAATGACGTTGTCGAAACAGCATGGCAGACGTGACCTTCACATATACTCTCGAAGAGAAAATACAGAGACTTGCTTGCGTGCTGTGATAATTGCATTGTCGGAGTCGAAAATATTCTTGATTGAACAACGTATATCGCCGAAGACGGATGCGTCGGACCATTGGCGCAAGTAGAGCGGCATCACAAAACATTTCCATTCTCTGGACTACATCCTGGTGGAAATCTAGTAGAACTATTGTTCTGCTATAAGATAGACCCAGTGGGAGTTTGAGAAGAAACAACCGTGGGAGCCAAAAAAAGAACAACGTACAAATGTAAAATTATATGCTGTGCTTTGGAAATCCATTCAACGATATTAACATTGCTTAATCAAGAATTTCCTCCATCAATTAACAGATGCTATAAGAAAAAATCGAACATAAAAAATGGAGAACATTCAGTTGAATTATGCTTCATAATAATGCGCCGGAAAATTGATCCCTAGTGGTAAAGCAGTATCTCGTACAGCATAATGTGATTATTGTGAAACAGCCTCCATATTCTCCCGACCTAAGCACCGGCGGATTTTTTGTCTTGTTCCTTGAATTCGGCATCTCGTTGTTAGGTTGTGTTATGTTTTATTTTGGTAACACATCTACCTATTTTTGTTTATCTTGACTGAAGTTGACACTGAAATTGGCACTGAAAGGATAACGATTCAATGATGCAGATGACGTTATTACCAATGCGATTAGACAATTTAGAGGGGGGTGTAAAAGAATGAGTTCCACGAATGTTTCACATGTTTTACACTTGTGTCTGTATGTTTACAAAAGTGTAAAGTTGCCGAAGGGAACTACTTTGAGGAAAATGTAGTGTAGGTAATTATATTGTTGTTTATTTCTATATAATGCACTAATACCTGGAAAATTCTCCACATGAAATTTATTTTAGCCAAGGGTAGACCTAGAGTACGCTGGATCGACAACATTAAAGAGACATTACACGAACATCAAATAACATTATCTGAAGCTGCCAGAAAAGCGAGAACAAGAACATTGTATCTCCCTCGACACCCGTAAAGGATAAAAGAGGAAGGACAGAAGAAGAAACCTGGAATATTTTTAAAACTAGATCGTACACTAGAACTGTGCAAGTTTCGCTGTTTACAGAACGATAATCTGGCCCACATGAACTTCTCTGCAAAATAGGCTGTGAGGAACCCAAGATATAGAACCATGAACACACACTCCATAACTTTCAGAATACAAAGTACTGCGAGGCAAGAAGAGGCCACACTGAACTGAACTGAGTCAAAACATTTATGGCAGCCTGACTGACCTAGAGAAGACTGGAAGTTTCGTTCTGGCAACTGACATAAACATCTAGCAAAAACAAAAGAATCATGAGTGCAGAAAAAGAAGAACTGTTATAAATAACCAAACTGTCCAGAAATATTGGACTGAATGTTGAACAATTTATCGCTATATAAGAGGTATATTGTTTCAGATAAAAAAAATTTTTAGGGGGAGAGGGTTTAACATCGTGACATAATTAATCAGAGAGGGGTTCTCTGAATTCTTGAAAGGGAGGGGTTAGATAAAATGTTAACAAAACAATTGTTGGCGAAATTTACAAACAGCGCCCCTGCACCGGCCCCGCCCACATCGCATGTGACATATATACTAAACTACTGTCTTGATACAACGCATCATCATATGTTACATAATTTTGTAGAAAATTGATTACAGCATGAGTTTTATATAAAATACTTGGAAAATAGTTCCAGCAATCAGAAAATTAGTTTTACATGAAATACTTGGAAAATAGTTCCAGCAATCAGAAAATGAGTTTTACATAATATACTTGGAAAATAGTTCCAGCAACCAGATAATGAGTTTTATATAAAATACTTGGAAAATAGTTCCAGCAACCAGATAATGAGTTTTATATAAAATACTTGGAAAATGGTTCCAGCAATCAGATTAGTTTTACATGATATACTTGGAAAATGGTTACGATAATAAGAAAATGCGTTTTACATAAAATACTTGGAAAATAATTACGGCAATCAGATAATGAGTTTTATCAGGGAGGAAAAAAATATATATGTAATTTGTTTCGTGTAAAGAAATGGTAACAGAAATATTTAAAAGCGTCTGAAAGCATTTTCAAAACTGAACTACAGAAAAATAGCTGACGTTTTTGTTACGAAATATAGGTCACTGCTCTCAACGGGACGATGGATCGACAGTAAAGTCATGACCGGCTAAGTGTATAAGACCTGTGCACAGAAAACGTAAACATGACCTAGAAGGCCTATTTTGATTGTTTTCGTAAATTTTGTGTATTGTCATTGGCAGGCTACACAAAATATATACATAGTGACCAAAGAAAATCACGGAAATAATCAAAAGTATAACTTACGAAGGCTTGTTTTTTATTCTGCTCTTAGGCGTTTACTGCCGACAGTCTCTGACGTAATATCATTGTTAGCGTATTTGAAAACGCAGAGGACCATTATGATGTTAGGGTATGTGGCGCCTGTGGCCAATCTATCGATTTGTGCTCCCTATCGCGCAGCGCAATCGGAGGACTCAAAAAAGGATCTTCCCTTGTTTTCATGGCAATTATGATAACCTTTTCCGTGCTGCTCAGTATTAAGTGAGTCTGGGTGAGTGATTTTAGCGTCCCCAAAGCTCGGCTCCCAGCGCGGGTGCCTTTTCCGTAACGTTGCTAGCTACTACTAGCCACATTCATTGGGAACATTTTGTGTGGTTTGGATGTTCAACGGAAATTTGTGCATACTTTAACCATAGACTAAAATAAATATGGGTTGGGGAGGGGGTGGGGGAAATGTGTTTATAAACTACTGTTCGTGTGGGTTTTTTTAATGTATATTCTAGAAATTGCTTTTATTGTAGAATTCTAGAAATTGCTTTTATTGTAGAATTCTAGAAATTGATGTTAATGTAGAATTCTAGAAATTTATGTTAATGTAGAATTCTAGAAATTGATGTTAATGTAGAATTCTAGAAATTGTTTAGTACAATTTTGATGAGAATTAACTTAATACGGATACCAATGTTGGAAGAGGGTTTTAAAGAATGTTGTTCCTAAAATGTGCGATGTATATTTTGAGAAATACAGTTTTGATCATGTGTGGGAAAATGCGGCCCAAGATTCACATGCAACCCGCAAATACATTTTTCTGGCCAGCCAGGCTGATATAAAATGTTTATATCAACTGGCATCTTAGCCCATAAAATATAGTATCATAAAGAGTTTTGACCGAAACTGTAAAATACCATTTAAACAGGGATAACGAGGAAATTATTGCACTCTATATTTTTTGTTGCTTGCTGAAAAGAGTGTTAATCGCCGCCAACCATTAAATTTACGTAATGAAAACAGTGTTGCCCGCCGCTGACTTTTAATTTTACTAGCTGAAAACTGTACTATCCGCTTACAACTTTTCATTTTACTAGCTGAAAACAGTATTGCACGCCATTAATTTTTTTATGTTTGACATCGGAGAATTTGGTTGGATGGTTACTAATCCAGCGGTATAGACATGCCCTATCGACTTTAAATACATTTTCAATGTGGACAAATTTTTCGGATCCTGGCTCCATCTACTTTCATGTCATGTGGAACTTCACAGGACTAAAATAAAACGTGTGGCCTTAACTCGTACGAAAGATGTGAATCTGGTCCGCCGACCCAAACAAGGTTACATACCTCTTGTCTGTGTGGCGGAGTGGTACAGGGCTCATCTCAGACATCCAAATAATCAAATTAAAATCACGCCGCATGCAACTGTGAGTCCGGAAATTTCAACAAAAAAACAAATTTATTGGACGTTATTTATATTGTCATGAGAATAATTATAGCCAAATAAAATGTTGGTATTGATTGCTGCTTCCTGAATGTGGTATTCTAAAGGAAGTGCTTGACCACATTTCTAGATGAAGTGCGTGACCACATTTCTAGATGAAGTGATTGACCCCATTTCTAGATGAAGTGCGTGACCCCATTTCTAGATGAAGTGCTTGACCATATTTATAGATGAAGTGCTTGACCACATTTCTAGATGAAGTGCTTGACCCCATTTCTAGATGAAGTGCTTGACCATATTTCTAGATGAAGTGCTTGACCAGATTTCTAGATGAAGTGCGTGACCTCATTTCTAGATGAAGTGCGTGACCCCATTTCTAGATGAAGTGCTTGACCATATTTCTAGATGAAGTGCTTGACCACATTTCTAGATGAAGTGCGTGACCCCATTTCTAGATGAAGTGCTTGGCCACATTTCTAGATGACGTGCTTGACCCCATTTCTAGATGAAGTGCTTGACCCCATTTCTAGATGAAGTGCTTGACCACATTAGTGCTTGACTACATTTCTAGAGGAAGTGCTTGAACACATTTCTAGATGAAGTGCTTGACCACATTTCTAGATGAAGTTCTTCGAGATTCGAAACCGGTACCTCGGCCGTCACAGACACGCCCTGTACCACGCAGCCACATAGTCGGACTGTTCACATATTCCTTACTTATGTGTTAGATTCAGGGCTGAAGGACTTGAGCTTATATGGTGTGGCTGAACCATACAACAGTTTGAGAATCCATTTATGGAACATTAAAAAATAATGTGGCCACTTCATAAAGAGGCTGTGATGAATCGATTTCTATTTTTATGTATAATATAATATGTTTTGTATTGATGAACGATACATGTACTTTTCTTTTAAAATTGAAATAAGCTCAGAAAACCCGATATCATTGAGGGCTTGAAACAAAGTAGATTTAAATACGTGAACAAAGGATAGAAGTGGATTGTGAAGCTCTCATGTTTTTAATGTATGAACAGAGCTACATGTTTCTTCTTCTTCTTCTTTCGTTCACTTGAAACATGAAGATTATGTCTCCTGAATAAAACTCACTTTCTTTTGTAGTTCATACAGTGGCCCATAGAGCTTTGATTCCAGTTTTGTTTCCTCTGGCCAATATGTCTGCCTCAGCGTTTCATGCTCAGAACACGCTTGAAGTATATGTTTGGCACTCTGTGGTGCCTGCCCACATGTACACATGGCCGTGTTGCCAATCTTGAACTTTGTATACATGTGACTGCGGAGTCGGCTGTGTCCTGTTCTGAGACGTAGAATTATAATTATAATTAATGTAAAAAAAATGTAAAAATAAAATTAAAAAAAATTAACGTATGAACAATGCTAGACAGGGGGTGTGAAGCTCTCGTGTTTTTAATCAATGAACAGAGCTAGATTTGAGGGTGTGAATCGCTTATGTTTTTAATGTATGAACAGAGCTAGACAGGGGGTGAGAAGCTCTCGTGTTTTAAAAATGTGGTTGTCGAATTCTTCAATATATACCGCATATATATATATATATATATATATATATATATATATATATATATATATATATATATATATATATATATATATATATATATATATATATATATATATATCGTATACTTTCTTCGTTAAATAAACAAGAATGTTCAGCTGGAATGATTGTATGAATGTTCAGCTGGAATGATTGTATGAATGTTCAGCTAGAATGATTGTATGAATGTTCAGCTGGAATGATTGTATGAATGTTCAGCTGGAATGATTGTATGAATGTTCAGCTGGAATGATTGTATGAATGTTCAGCTGGAATGATTGTATGAATGTTCAGCTGGAATGATTGTATGAATGTTCAGCTGGAATGATTGTATGAATGTTCAGCTGCAATGATTGTATGAATGTTCTACAATTATTGTATTAATCTTCAGTTGCTTGAATGATTGTATGAATGTTCAGCTGCTGGAATGATTGTATTAATGTTCAGCTGGAATGATTGTATGAATGTTCAGCTGCTGGAATGATTGTATGAATGTTCAGCTAGAATGATTGTATGAATGTTCAGCTGGAATGATTGTATGAATGTTCAGCTGGAATGATTGTATGAATGTTCAGCTGGGATCATTGTATGAATGTTCAGCTGGAATAATTGTATGAATGTTCAGCTGCAATGATTGTATGAATATTCAGCTGGAATGATTGTATAAATGTTCTGTTGTAATGATTGTATGAATGTTCTGTTGTAATGATTGTATGAATGTTCTGTTGTAATGATTGTATGAATGTTCTGTTGTATTGATTGTATGAATGTTCAGCTGGAATGATTGTATCAATGTTTAGTTGTATTGATTGTTTGAATGTTCAGCTGGAATGATTGTATCAATGTTTAGTTGTATTGATTGTATGAATGAAGAGAACTGTTATATAGACAGAACATGTCGTAGACACAGTGTGTATACTCGTATATAATGTTCTGCCTTTGCATGCGAAGACGGTAATAGAAATTGAAAAAAAAGTCAAATCAGATTTAATGGCTGCACATAAATTACCTCAGCAATTGCAAAGGCTGGAGGAGGTGTCCGAAAACCTTCGACAGTTCTTTGACTAGAGAATTTAAGCGTCTTCTTCTATAATACGTAACAAGAGAAGATAAATGTCATCCTTTAAAACTTTATAGGAGAAGATACGTGTCTTCTTCCCCAAAACCTGACAGGAAAAGATAAATTTCTTCTTCCTATAAAACGTGACAAGAGAAGATAAGTGTCTTCTTCCTATAAAACTTGACAAGAGAAGTGTCTTCTTCCTATGAAACGTGACAAGAGATGTGTCTTCTTCCTATAAAACGGGACAAGAGAAGATAAGTGTCTTCTTCCTATAAAACGGGACAAGAGAAGATATGTGTCTTCTTCCTATAAAACGTGACAAGAGAAGATAAGTGTCTTCTTCCTATAAAACATGACAAAAGAAGATACGTGTCTTCTTCCTATAAAACGTGACAAGATAAGATAAGTGTCTTCTTCCTATAAAACGTGACAAGAGAAGATAAGTGTCTTCTTCCTATAAAACGTGACAAGAGAAGATAAGTGTCTTCTTCCTATAAAACATTACAAGATAAAATAAACTGTCTTTTTATATAGAACTTCACAAGAAAAGATGATCATCTTCTTCTATGGGACTTAACAGTAGAGGACAAGTGTCTTCTTCTATAAAACTTCACGAGAGAATATATATTTCTTCTTCTATAAAACTTGATAAGAGAAGGTAAATTTTCAATCCACGTCTTCCTTTATAAATCTTGACACAGAGGAAACGTTTTTCTTCTTTAAAATTTGACGACAGACAGTAAATGTCTTCTTCATATAAAACTTGACAAGAGAAGATAGTGTCTTCTTCTACAAAAGTTCACGAGACGATAAGCAATTCTTTCTATAAAACTTGATACGAGAAGATAAGCATCTTCTATAGAACTTGACAAAAGAAGATAAGCATCTTCTATAGAACTTGACAAGAGAAGATAAGTGCCTTCTATAGAACATGACAAGAGAAGATAAGAGTCTTCTATAGAACTTGACAAAAGAAGATAAGTGTCTTCTATAGAAATTGATAAGAGAAGATAAGCATCTTCTATAGAACTTGACAAGAGAAGATAAGCGTCTTCTATAGAAATTGATAAGAGAAGATAAGTGTCTTCTATAGAACTTGACAAGAGAAGATAAGTGTCTTCTATAGAATGGGACAAGAGAAGATAGGCGTTTTCTATAGAACTTGATAAGAGAAGATAAGCGTCTTCTATAGAACTTGACAAAAGAAGATACGCGTCTTCTATAGAACTTGACAAAAGAAACCTTGCCCATAGAAGATAGGCGTCTTCTTCTTATAGAACATTACAAAAATTCATGTTTTGTGTATTTCCTCATTGAAGCTCTTTCATAAAATCGACCCATTTTCTGTTCAATCATTCTACATAATCATCTAGTTTTCAAATGTGATTAATATAGTATATATTTGTGTGTGAATTTCCTTCTATCGCATCCGAATGTCAATATAGGGAGTGTGCACATACTAAACAGTCTACTTTTGTAAGTTGTTTTTTAAGTACCTGTGATCACCATATATTTGAAAACGTGTTATTAAATACACCTGCTATTAGATCTATACAGGTAAATTCAAGTAGGAAGTATGAGGATATATGAAAATAATTATTACATCTGACGAGAATTGAACCAGGTGTGTTCTAGCAGCACCGAATCGCTTTGCAACACAAGTAAACAAGTTGTACGTCCTGTAGGTCCTTGTGTACGAATATGCATGTTCTGTGTTTGTGTTCCTGAGGATACTTTGATACTTGTACGGGATGTTCGTTGATGTTGTAATAGTCCTTGTTTCGGTTGGTCTGTTCTCAGTGACTTGAGTACACAGGCTGAAAGTCTTGACCGGGCCACATCTTTTTTGGGGGGATGTGGTTGGTCAAGTTCGTAAAATCTGTTTACTTGTGTTGCAAACCGATTCTGTGCTGCTAGAACAGACCCTGGTTCAATTCCCGTCAGCTCTACTAGATCTATACAGATTAATATCTCTGTACGTGTATCACCATCTTGTGAAAACTTTCTCTCCCAAATAATTGAAGGTTTTAACTTTTTATATCAGATGTACTTCTTTGAGTTTCTCCTCGACTATTCTTTGAAAAACAATATTTGAAAGCGAGTCGCGTCTCATTACATGTCCAAACCAAACATGTTTACGCTGTATCTCCACTCTCAAAAGTGGTTCTAGATATCCTGATAATTTATTTCCTGCTGGAGAAATACATTTTTCGTGTGTTGTATATATCTAATTCTGAACTTACTACTGTCGTTGACAGATCTGATATCCCTTGCATTGACGATATTCTAATGCAGACACAGATTCGCTGAGCTAGTAATCTGATACGAATACCAGATCATCGCCTGCCAAAAATACTTCACTATGGTGAGTCGCAGAAGGGCAAACGAGCTTAATGTGGCCACAAGAAGCGAGACTGTGGGTCTCACCAATGGCTCACTAGACAAACCAACCGTGCAACAGAAAACCTTAGTAGATGACATACTTTAATATTGAGGTTATCGTCTTATAGAAGCCTCATGGCACGTCATCTATACAATCCCGCAGTCGTAACCTTCGATAACAGTTACCATGTTGTTCCGACAGGCCGACGTTGTGCTTGAACTAGTTACGGGCATGGCGTGGGTGAGCAGACCAACAAAGAAACCTGTCGCAAAGGCCAGGGTTGTGCCCTGATGTCGACGTATGTTTTGGCCGCATTAGATACGAAACACCATCGAGTCGAATGGCTGCTGGAACAGAGGCTGTGAGGCCAGTTTCTAATCAAGAATCAAGAATACGAAGCGATACAAGAACACATTAAATACTTCACTGAAAGCTTTTGAAATAGATGGGAAGAACTTGCCCAAAATATAGTTATTTGGCCATCCACAGTAAAAAAGTCGCATCATCTTGTGAAAAATTAAGAAGTCTAGAAAGTCACTGGTAAACAAAATACCGTCGACAATGGTCATTCCATGCCCAAACTGTCCAAGGGTATTTGCGGCTAGTATATGGCTTATTAGCCATTAACATACTTATAACAATGGACACAATTCTTGCTGCATTTTCAAAGTGAGTGTAATAAATGGTCATCATCACTTGTGATGGACAAATACTAAATATAACAATTCTTAACAAACTACTGTGGCAATTGTTTTCAAAGGCCTGTGTCTTTCTTTCTGTGCCTTTGTTCAACTTTCACATCTGCATAAAAGTATAATTAGCGCTAGAGATCTGAATAGATTGACCTTTACTGTAATACTGATCTTACTTTTCCAAATCGTATTCAATCTTGCAATGGCAGCCATCGCGAGTTTTAGCTTAGTCTCAATTTCAGAGTTGCCATCATCAGTAATGGTGGCGAGGCAAGCAAAATTGCCCGCTCAGTCCATAGACTGACCATCTGTTATGAAGGCTAGCTAAATTATCTGCTCGGTCCATAGACTGACCATCTGTTAAGGAGGCTTGCTAAATCGTCGACTCGTTGTTTCCTTCCCCATCCGTCCATACACACATTTTTGCAAATTTTGAGTCCCTCCTCCCTGTGCCAACATATTCAAGAATTCAAGGACCCTATCCCCACGCTCTACTTAGCTATGTTAAAAAAATTCACCCCCCCCCCTTTCTTTCATGTTTTGTATCACATTTTTAAAACACTGTTTACAATTCAAACAATTTAATTAATGTATAAAAACAGTATTGTTGACGTTCACTTTTGACAAACTCCTCCTTTTTTGTCGACAATTGTCAACATTTTTTAGACCTCCCTCTTCTTTTTCATTTGGGCTCCGGTAAGTAACGGCAGAGTTGTCATTCATTCTGCCATGTTCAAATATTATGTAGATCTTGTGTTATCTGCCATATTCAAATATGTCGATATTTTTGTGCTATCTGCCATATTCAAATATGTCGATATTTTTTGTGCTATCTGCCATATTCAAATATGTCGATCTTTTTTGTGCTATCTGCCATGTTCAAATATGTCGATCTTTTTTGTGCTATCTGCCATGTTCAAATATGTCGATATTTTTTGTTCTATCTGCCTTGTTCAAATATGTCGATCTTTTTTGTGCTATCTGTCATGTTCAAATATGTCGATCTTTTTTGTGCTATCTGCCATGTTCAAATATGTCAATCTTTTTTGTGCTATCTGCCATGTTCAAATATGTCGATCTTTTTTGTGCTATCTGCCATATTCAAATATTATGTCAATCTTTTTTGTGCTATCTGCCATATTCAAATATTATGTCAATCTGTTTTGTGCTATCTGCCATATTCAAATATTATGTCAATCTTTTTTGTGCTATCTGCCATATTCAAATATTATGTCAATCTTTTTTGTGCTATCTGCCATATTCAAATATTATGTCAATCTGTTTTGTGCTATCTGCCATATTCAAATATTATGTCAATCTGTTTTGTGCTATCTGCCATGTTCAGATATTCTTCTCTTTCCTCGTTCATTCTCAAACTCCCTCAGGATCTTTCTTGTAACATGATCATGCTAACACTAGATTTCCAGTAAGATGTTGTCCAGAGAATGGAAATGCGTTGTTTCGTCGCTTTATTTGTGCCAATGACCCGACACATCCGTCTTCTACAAATGCTCAGATATTATGACGATCATGTCCATCTGACACGTTAAAATGTTACATCGATTTTGTGTTATCATCGTTATTTTTTATCTGAAAGGTTAAATTCATAAACTTACATAATCTCCAAGTAGCAAATATATAACTAACTAGAGTGTAGATAACTTCTTCATCTTATGCGTCCATTATCACTCCTACAGATTAGCAGGTAGTGAACCCTAAAACGGAATAATCTATGTCCTCGTCTGTAGCTTGAGCCTGATACCTTATATTTCAGATTCCGTATGCGAATGTTTTGAAAGTCTCACCAACTGTTGCTCATCACATTATCCACCGTACAATAGGTGCCACTAACAGGTGACATGTCTGTATAGTAATGTTTTCCTCTTGTGCAACCCCCATACAATTTCATCTATGTAATTACTTTTTTAACCCCTCTGAGTACGAGGCTTCCTCTCAAAGAATTGTACACCACTGGAAGTTGAAGTTGTACTTCTGTGTACACAGTAAGATCTAAAAAAAATCCTTTGTACAAGAGAATACCAGATTTATATTACTTGCAGTTTTAAAGAGAGTTTCTGAACAAACTAACTTAAGATTCAATCAATCAAGTGACATACCGAATGGTGTAGGCTATCATGTTTCTCCACGACTCTTCTGTCTCTTGGGTTGTCAATAAGCTCGGTTTGTGAATTTCTACCGTGCCTTAATACTAGTCCATCTAGCAACTTCTCTTTTTGTTATCCCCTGCCTCTTCTCCACTTCATCTTTCTAGTGGTTATTAAATGTTCATGGTTATTAAGTGTTCAAGCTGTGTTCTTCGCAGCACATGTTCCAGAACCCTTGACTGTCTGCCCCTAATGTTTGATATGATTCATCGTTTATGCCAGCATCAATGAGAACATCTGCATTAGTTTTAACTTAAGATTACAAACAGAAAAAAAGAATGTACACTCAGAATGTGTTTTCCAAGTCTTCCCGCTCGCAAGTAAAAATGTCTACACATCAAGTATTTTGTCGTGCAGACATATTGAATAGGCCGAGTGTATGCTACCATGGTTGCTGGTCCCTCTGGGTCTGGTATCTCTGACTTCAGCACATGTGTTTGCTAGGGCTTTACTGTGGTTGGTCTTGATCGATATTGGCAATGGCCCGATCAATCTCAGTTGGCAGTCTCTGCTGGCTGGACTAAGCCGCATCTTCACTTCACGGAATTGGCCTTGATGGGGCTTTTCGAAGTAAAGTGATGGAAGCAAAGCCGTAGATACATTATGGTTGAATACTCCCCCCTTATATATGAGCTTCTGTAGCAATATCGATTCACTAATTTAACGTATATAAATGTTAACAATATTACATGTTTAAAGCCAGAGGCAGGCCATGTAAAAGATGGATCACAGAAATCACAGAAGCCATAGGAATAAGCTTACACACAGCACACAAGAAGGCCATCTCCAGAGAACTCTTCCGCCCCTGACGCCGCAAGGAAAACAAGGACCACAGCATATAGATAGATAGATAGATTAAATGTTAGCTCATGTATTTTTTTCACGCATTTTGTTTTATTTTAAAATTGTTAAATTCTCAATTTGCATTACAGATTCAAAAGTAACCAATCAGAACAATCATTTCTACATAAAATGTTCCAACTTTTTAACAATTCATATTTCACATGAAAATCTAAATCTAGACAAGATATTACATGAGACCCTGATTCCATCTTAAGTTGACTTTCTCGTTTGCAGATATGATTGTGTGCACAACAAACATTCCATTAACGTCATATTGGAAGGAGATTGAAATATCGAACAGTCCTTGGAATTTTTACTGTTAGAACCTGATACTAACATTGAAATCTCTTCAAACATTGCATGTTAATGAGTTGGGAAAGGGGGGAGGAGATACGAACCAAATTTCATTAATTTGGTTCAGGGATTCTAAACAGATGAAAATGTAAACTGTGTCTTGTCAGATTGATAATCAGTAAATCAAATAATTCGTAAGTAAACAAGGACCATATACGTAGGCGGTGATAGGGGAGTTTGAGAGTTTTGAATAGTTGGCATCACTGAGGAAACACACTCACAACTTTGTCTCCGGACACGCGGGTATTTAGGAAAACGAACGAGTTGACATATTAGCTAGCCTCGTCACTCACTATGACAATATTAATCGGGTAGAAATACTCAATTATCTTCGTGTATGGATCGGGTAGAAATACTCAATTATCTTCGTGTGTCCGCAAGATCAAAGAATTTTGAGATGCATGATCGTGAGTCATGATCGAGAATATGCGAAGTAAGAGTATGAGTAGATGTAAGCCATAGAAAAAACAATAAAAATGTCAAACAGACCACTGATCCGACGTATAACAGGAACCATCAGCAGCTATACCATTTACTTAAGTGCAGATCTGAGCACCTATAGACATGCCCAGTGTTTGGGAAGTGATAATCAACACACTAACCCGCCACTACATACTAGCCCCTACATTGTGCCAGAACGGGGGGGGGACATATTTTTACATATCTATCTATCCTTCAGCGCTGAACGGGGGAAGAAACTAGCCATCCAGTTTCAGCGATGACGTGGTTCTTGTGTATGTAATTAGACCTATAGAAGACGATGTTGAATCATTTGTTCGACATTATTTTTTTGGTGTGTTTGTTTTAGTCATTGACTAGTTAATGACACACAAACGCGCACACACATGCGTTAGAAACCGTTTAACTCTGTAACGTATTTTATGACATAGAGTTAACTCTGTAACGTATTTTAGGACATATAAGTCTAATTTTTCTCAGCCAGGGATCACCAACTAACGAGTGAGTAAGACACAAAAATACAAATGATTGTGTCTGTTATAACTACAACATTCTTCTAAACTTTCTTAGCCACTGTTCACAAGAGAACGAATCAGCAATGTTGTTGTTTCAATCCCTAAGAAATAGTATCACATTATATGTGCAATGGGGTGGTTTCACCAGACCTTTATTTCATGTAAAACAGTAAAAATGTATTGCAAAAACCTGTTACTACTAATAATAAAAACATAATATAAATACTTATAATTTAAAAAAAAAAATATAGACGGAAACGATGGACGTTTTGATCTAAGATCTTCGTCAGAACAAATATAATCAGAAATCAAAAATTTTGAAATATACGGGAAAAGATGAGAACACTTTTATACGTAGTAGTGGCATGTGGAGAAAAAGGAGGAATAAAATATAAAGTATTATAAAATATATTGTAATATAAGATATAATTTAATATAAAATATAATGTAGTATAAAATCTAATTTAATATAAAATGTAATGTAATATAAAATATATTGTAACATAAAATATAATTTAATATTTTTAATAATGTCATAAATTTAATATAATTTAATATAAAATATAATGTAATATAAAATATACCTAATATATATAAACACAGTGAACAACGAAAACAATAGGTATAAGATAAAGTGCACATAAATTATGAGCTGAAAACACAGATATGTTACAATGACCAGAGAACCAGAGAAGATTCTACCATACATACGACTTAGTAAGACACCAACACATAATCTTGCGTCTGTTATAGTTGCCACAAACTCCACTTTTTTCTCAGCCAATGCTCACCACCTGGCGAATCACTGAGATACTAAAACATAGATTGTTCTGTCTGTTAGAACTAAAGTACCACATTAAGTAGATGGCATGAAAATATAACAGAAGAAATAACCATACAACAGAAGACAAAATTAATGCATAAGGAGATAAGGCTGATCACAAATAAGAAAAATCATATAAATGGGGGGTGGCTGCATTAAAGATAAAAATGGTAAAATAATATTTGATAAAACAGAAGCACTCACAAGATGGGCAGATTATGTAACAGAACTGTTTGACGACCAACGGAACAAAAAACCAACAATACACAACAATGATGGACCAGCAATACTGAAATCAGAAGTAGAACATGCAATAAATTCAATAAAATGTGGAAAGGCTGCAGGCTCTGACAACATAACAGCAGACATAATAAAAACTAAAAATGAATTTGGTGTAGATACTATCACAGAAATTTGCAATGACATATACGAAACAGGCCATATACCTAAAGACCTAACATCATCAATATTCATACCACTACCTAAGAAGCCCAGGGCTGTGGACTGTACAGAATATAGAACAATAAGTCTAATGAGCCATCTAACTAAAATACTTCCCAAGATAATACATGAAAGAATTAAGAACAAGATAGACATGGAGGTCGGTGAAGAACAATTCGGTTTTAGGAAAAACAAATGAACCAGAGAAGCTATACTGAGTATCCGGCTAGTCATATATAAATATATAGAAGTACAAAAGAGTATCTATATTT
Organism: Meghimatium bilineatum; assembly: GCA_034231615.1. Classification (NCBI taxonomy): domain Eukaryota; kingdom Metazoa; phylum Mollusca; class Gastropoda; order Stylommatophora; family Philomycidae; genus Meghimatium; species Meghimatium bilineatum. The sequence continues at coordinate 10,311,590 of CM067312.1, read as the reverse complement.
GCATCATAGACTACAGCAAGGCCTTTTGCAGAGACCAACATGGAAAAATTAATCAAATATCTTCAAGAAATAGGCATAGATGGAAAAGACATCAGACTGATTAGAAATATATATTGGGAACAAACTGCATCAATAAGGTGTGAAAACAGCTACTCTCCATACATAGAAATAAGCAGAGGGGTAAGACAAGGATGCATTTTATCACCAAGCCTATTTAATATCTACACAGAGAATATCTTTAAAAATATAGAAGAAATACCAGAACTCAAGATCAATGGAAAAATAATAAACAACATTAGATATGCAGATGACACTGTTCTTTTAGCAGAAAGTGAACATGAACTACAAAGACTAATAGATCAAGTCAATAAATCAAGTAATGAATATGGACTGGATATAAACATTCAAAAAACAAAAACCATGATAATCAGCAAAGACACAGAATAACAGGAGGTAAACATAAACATACAGGGAGAGAAACTACAACAAGTAAAACAGTATCAATATCTTGGACATATAGTCACAAATGATGGCAGATGTGAAACAGAAGTTAAAAGGAGAATAGGAATGGCTAAAAGTACCTTCAATGACATGAGGAAATTATTAATATCTAAACAAATTACAAACAAGTTAAAAATGAGAATTATAAAATGCTACATCTATTCCATATTAATGTATGGCTCAGAAACATGGACACTAAATAAACAATTAGAAGACACAATTGATGCCTTTGAGATGTGGGTATATAGAAGAATAGGGTGAACATCATGGAAAGAGAAGAAAACAAATAAAGAGGTGATAAAGACACTTAATATGAAGAAAGAACTACTAAGAGAAATAAAGATCAGGCAAATAAAATACTTTGGACACATTAAAAGACATGACACCCTATTGAAGACCTTAATTGAGGGTAAAGTCAAAGGGATGCGAGCAAGAGGTAGGCAGAGATACAAGTGGGAGAGTAACATTACACGATGGACAGGTTACAGTCTAGCAGAGTGCACCACCAAGACAAGAGACAGGAGATGTTGGAGATACGTTGCAGCCAACCTTCGTTGCGGAGACGGCACTTGATGATGATGATGATGATGAAAATATAGCGAGATTTTCCGCTTGTGAAAGCCCCAGAGCATTTCATCTGCACAACTTTGTGGGGCACCATTGAGAGAATCCAGCATTACAGATCACGCTGGGAGTTAGATGAGCTGAAAACCTAATCATTAACCTAACTGCTAATGTAACGAACATGTGGGACATGGGGTTTGGTGAATAGTAGCATGTGAAGGATCTCATAATTCCATCGGAGAGTCCAGAATCAGGTAAACATTGTCGCCCTGCATAATTGAAGATTTCCTTTCGATGGCAGGGGGATACATAGATGGTTGTTTCACACTTATCAATGACCTTGGTCTAGTCTGGCTTGATATGGACATCTGACAGGAAGGGATGCTTGGCAAAGGAGCTGACATCCATCACTCCAACACTGCATGCTGCGGAATAGTAAAAAAGTCACAAAATCCCTAGAATTTACCCACTCTAGATAGGAGATTTCTCAAAGCATTGAACATTACCGAGAGCTTGTCTTCTGGGTATGAAATAAAACTATGGAGAAACCACTCTAATGCACATAGGAAGTAAGAACTTGCAACTTACAGAGTTCGCAATTCCTGGGGATCAAACAACAGAACTACAACATTCTTCAATTTTTTTTATTTCAGCATGTGATCAACAACTGACGAAACATTCAGCAACCAACAAAAGTTGAAGAATATTTCAGATAAAATCCATTCTTATAATTTTTCTCGCCCTTTTGTCACTAACCAACAAAACAGCCAGCCGTTAACTGTCGAAGTAATCTGTCTCCAACCGACGAAACGAATCAACCAGCCACCAACCAACAAAACAGCCAGCCACCAACTGACGAAGCAATCTGTCTCCAACCGACGAAACGAATCAACCAGCCACCAACCAACAAAACAGCCAGCCACCAACACACCCAGTAGTACTGCAGCAACAAACCTTTCTCACAGTCGCCACCCTGTTCTACACGATCCATGACTGGTTGGGGGTTTTTAAACCCCAGTCTGTATCAAAACCCTTGGATCGGGAAGAAGTTGTATATATTGTGATGCCTACATGAGCCTATATTTTGTGAGCTGTATCGGGATTCTCCAACTGAAAGTGGTAGGGCACGCACTGTAGAAATTCTGAGGGAAATCCGTAGCCCTGGCCTGGCAGACTGTATGCTCGTGCTTCTGCGGAATTAAAGCTCTGACTATGGATGGCGCTGGTTCGGGATATGCGTTTGTGGTAAGTATAATTACATAATTGTACATAGTATAATGGGATTCTGAGAATAATATGTATTATTATTATTATTATTGTTTTTAATACTATTATTAGTAGTGGTACTATTTTCGCTATTGGTATTACTATTATTATTATTATTATTATTATTATTATTATTATTATTATTATTATTATTTCTATTATTAATTATTACTATTATTACTATTTCTATTATTAATTATTGCAATTATTATTACTATTACTACTATAAATACTCCTTCCCCGTGAGTGGCAGCCACTTCCCATGGGAAGGCCAGGATCCTATTTGGGTCTCCTATTCCTGTCTAACTCATGTATTGTTCCGCGAGTCTACGAGTGTACAGCAGCGCCACCCGAGGAAAAGACCTTGGCTAGTCGGCTGAAATACGTGAGGCTACTCGGCAAGGGGATGGTCTTCTCTACAGTATACTCGATTGGTGGCGGAGAAGGCGGAATTTCGTATTATGCTTTATCATAAACAATAGGCGTCTGTTCGTCTCGACAGAGAAACATCTGACTGGTTTGATGTACAAAAAGGAGTCAGACAGGGATGTATCCACTCACCACACCTGTTCAACATTTATGCAGAAAACATCATAGAAATGTACAAGAAGGACCACGTTATGAACAGTTTCAACCACTTAATATTGAAGGACACAAACTCCCAAAAATTAGTTATGCAGATGACACCACACTAATATCAAGGGGCCCCCACAGGTTCAGAACAAATGATTATGTCAGTCAAACATCATAGCGAGGCACAAAACCTTTTCCTCAATGCAAAAAAGATAAAAATAATTCATGTAAGTAGAGATGAATTTACACCTAAAATAGTCATTGCCAAAGAGCAATTAGAAAATGTAAAAAAAAAAAAACTTTCAACATCTAGGATCTAGGATGAACCATCAACACCACAGCAGATTGCTTGGCAGAGATAAGAATGAAATTAGCAATGGCACTACAAAAAAAAAATGAAAAATCTATGGCAAGAAGCACACAGAAAAACAAAGTTACAACTATTACGAAGTTATATCTTTCAGTGGCAACATACGGTTGTGAGACGTGCACAATAGCATCGACAATGGAAAAGAAATTAACTGCATTCGAAAATAAATGCTATAGAAAGGTCTTAACAATATGGTGGGCAGAAAAAAAACAACTAGCGCAGATCTCCTCAAAGATCTGAACATAGAATAAGACTGGCTCCTCAGAACTATCCACACACAAAAAAACGTACATATTTCTGACATATAAAAAGACACAATGATTTGGAAAGATTAATCTTGGAGGGAAAAGTTCCAGGGAAGAGAACAAGAGGCAGACCAAGACTACGATGGACACAAAATATCGAAGACCTTCTGAACATGACACTGGAAGAAGCTGGGTAACTCGCACAGAACCCCGAGGCTTACAGAGTGGCAGTTAGGATAGCAATCTGCAAAGGACACGTCACATAGATAGATTATTGCTATTATTGTTAATATTATTATTATTACCACTACTATATTAATACTATTATTATTACTACTATTAATATTACTATTATTATTACTATTATTATTATTATTACTATTATTATTATTATTATTATTACTATTATTATTACTATTATTATTATTACTATTATTATTATTATTAGTATTGCTATTATTATTATTATTATTACTAGTATTAATATTATTATTAGTACTATTCTTCTTCTTCTTCTTCTTCTGCGTTCTTTCTCAAATTCCTGCAGATTAGCAGGAGAACGGAGAATGGAATGTGTTGTGTCATGGTTTACAGCGTGTCTGTGATATTTGCGCCTTTCGGCCTGACACATACGACTTCAGCATGGCTTTGGGTCACTGACCCTATATGGGATGGGATAGCCAGCTCCATCCCATAACCTCCTTTGTCGCCTGTACGACATGCATGGAAGGTAAACAGTGGTGCTATTCTTTGCTCCCCTTTCGGGCCCCGGCAACACAAGGTCAATTATTACTATTATTATGACTATTATTATTTTAATTGTTATTACTATTATTACTTTTGCTAATACTATTATTGTTACTATTAATATTACTTTTATAACAAGTCCACCAATTCAAATATTTAGGTACAACGATTACAGCAGATGGAAAAAGATCAACAAAAATAAGATGCAGAATAGGACAGGCAAAAACAACATTCAGAAACATGAAAAATATACTGTGTAATAAGACCTTGTCATTAGAGGTGAGAAAGATAATTTTGCAGTGCTATATAGTACCCCTATACTAACATATGGATGCGAGTCTTGGACAATAAACAAACATGAAATTGGGAAATTAGAGGCAATAGAGATGTGGTTCTACAGAAGAATGCCGAGAATACCATGGACTGCCATAAAAACTAATGTGGAAGTGTTGACAGAGTTAAATGCCAAACAGACCTTAATCAATAATATAAGAAAAAAACAATCCTCATTTTTTGGCCATTTATGAGACAGGCAGGTTTGGAGAACGTAGTCACAACAGGCAAGATTGAAGACAACAGAGACAGAGGGCGACAACGTGAGGAAATATTAGACAGTTTGACAACCTGGCACGGCAGGGAAACAACAACGATCTTTATACATATTGCTGAGGATAGAGAGCTGTGGAGAGCCATGATCGCCTACCCCTGCTGGCATAGCACCTGATGATGATGATTACTATTATTATTGCTGTTGATGATTCTGTTACTGCTTTATTTTTTAATTTTTTTCTGTTGCTGATGTTATGAGATATACATGGCTTATTTGATCAGCTGTTTTACCTCATGCTCAAGAGGTTATAGGTTCGAATGCAGCTTATGATATCTTTACAATGCGGAGTTTTTCGATCGTTTGAAACTGTTGGGTTACATGCTATGAGCTGTACTTTGTTCAGACAGCATGTTGCTTTGTTGAAAAGGTTGGGGTAGGGTAAATCAGGGTAAATCGAAATCAATCATCTAGAACTGTGTTATGGTTGAAATTGTTTCTGCTGTCGATGTTGTTGGGATATGTATACATATATAATATTTAGATAGATTATGGAGTGCAAAGGGTGCCGTACTGCTCTCGGAATATTCAGAGTTAGCAGATAACCAATATTCCAAAAGTACCTCCCCGTGGTGCACTCTGGAAACAGAAATACGGCTACTCGTGCTGATTCTGGCTAAACCTTTTGGGGATCGTGTCCGTGAATATAGAGGCAGCAGATGAAAAGAGAAATAACTGTAAAAGAGACAGTCAATATCTCCGATACCACTGCACCAACACATGCTGTGGCACTGTCGACACACAGTGACGCTAGTCAGTCCGGTCCGAGCATTGGAGGGGTGACCAATGAATAAGACTCGAAAAAGTAAATGCATGGCTAGAGACGAAAAGACAAAATACTGAGTACAATGATATGGCAGCACAACGCCAGAGGGCAGCGCCTAGTGCAAATGGAAAGGGAAAACGTTCAAAGGAAATCGGAGCTACAAGCTCTGTTAGCTCGAGACAAGCTTCTAGTTACCGAAAATCCTTACGGGCAGAGACCCAGACACAATCGTAGGTGCCGACAAAGAAAGAAACCTTGGCCCAACTCTATTGTCAAGCTTTCCTATATCGGAATCATGCTCGCAGAGAGAAAGGGTTCAGTACCTGATGGGCCCGGGCACAAATGTGACAAAGTCGTTCAGCTCGAGAACACGCTTTGCTCCTAAATACGTGGTGAGACTCAAACTTGGACGAGGGGGTGAACGATGTCGGTGAACGACACCTAGGCTAAGGAGGCGAAAGAGCACGGGTTCAACTTTTCTGTTGAGCTCTTCCTTAACCGGAACCAGGCTCGGATGAGAAACGGTTCAGTATCCGATGGACACAAGTACAGAACTTCTAATTACATTAGGCATGTTCACTGACTGTGGAACTCCTCGTGTGAGATAGACGCGAACGACAACCGTCTCGGCGAAGAGCCATTGCGCGGCCGTCGACAGATAGATAGGCTGTCACAGACTAGGGAAGCCCACTACCCCAATTAAAAGCATGACGAAAACGGCTGTACTAGGCCTCGGATGTCCGAGCCACAAAGTGAGCTAACCGAGGTGCAAATAACACAGTCCAACTGTTGAACTAGTAGTACAACATTCTCCCCAGTGAAAATCGCATGATTTATTCGTTGTGGTTACAAGAGAGCGAACGCAGAAGAAGAAGAAGTAGATAGATATAATTAAATATGCATACAGACATATCGATAGATCGTTTCTGTCAACGACTCACTGTATGCTATCATCATTATCCCTACATTATTCATTTCCAATATTTTCTATTTCTCACTGGTTTTATGTTTTTTTCCAGACTACTTATATGTCCAGTCATATTTGTTTTATCCTCTTCCACCTCGTCGTCATCATCATCGTTCTTCTAAGCGATTCATTCTCCATGTTCATGTACTTGTTCACTTTCATCTTTACACATTTTTCTTGCCCAAGATGTCGGCGTAATACGACCCACGCGGCGAAATCCTTGGCACAAGCTGACTTAAAACATAACCGAGCCCCTGTATAAAGACTTGTATACGAATATGTAAATATGACCTGAATATCTAATTGAGATTATTTCCGTACATTTCGATGGTTGGTCTTGGCTAGTTGTAGCATGCAACTTCAAGAAATAAATAGTTGCCAACGAAAATCACAACAATAATAAAAAACGTAATGATTGACGTCATGTTATGTCTACTACATCCGGCGGTCTCGCTTAAAATATCGGTTCCTTAGCTAACGCTACTTCCTATATTACATGACCCCGCCCCTACCCCTTCCAAATCAGATTTGACCAAAAAACTTAGTCCCACCATGCACTTAAATTGATCGATTCGAATATTGCGGACAATAACAAATATTGGCTACCTCTGATCTAGTCTATCTTCATGACAGACTGTGTTTAATAACAAGTTACCTCTAATGGTGAGTTACGCTTCTTTCGAACGCGGACGTTAGTCCAAGTTGATTATATCAGAGCATTGGCCAACAAGAATAATAGAGGTCGAAAGTCAGTCCTGGCACCAGGAGCTCCGAAAGATTGACCACTTAGCTGAACTTCTCGAGACCTTTTCAATCACTCTCGATGACATCATATCAAGTATTAACAGGCTGGGCCTAAAGAGGGAAATCAAATATAGTTGACGTGTTCACTTAACGCACCGTTGGAGAGAATTGATCAATAGACATGTGAGAATAGAATTCTGGGTAGCTTGATGTTTAAGTTAGGAGCTGTTTCCTGTAAGACATGGTTTAAAACATTGTTCTACTTTTTTATATATTTTTTTTGGGGTGGGGGGGAGGGTTATAATTAACAATTCCATCCTACGGATGGTCAAAGTCATGCAGAGGTCATACTGCAGTCGGACTTGTCATCCTAAAAAGTGTCAGTTTAGGCAGCCAAACTGTAAACCGTGACACAGCGCATTCCAATCTAAAGATTACATTCTACTAATCTGCAGCAGTTTCAGAGAGAACGCAGAAAATAAAGAAGATGACCGAGGATAGAGAAGGGAGAAGAGAAAAAAAGGTAGATACAGAGAGAGAGAGAGAGAGAGAGAGAGAGAGAAGAATACATAAATAAGAAGACATATAAATTCAAGGACTTAATTTGTTTCAGGAAAGTCGTTATCGATTGGTTAGTTCTATCCTTTCACAACTTTCACTTTGTGACTGTTCCACTTATTACAGCGCTCCTGGATCTGAAGGGAGCAATTCTAGTAGTTACTTTTCGAAATAGCCCTCATTCTTCTCATCCCGTTTTGGAATAGCACTCATTCTTTTCATCCTGTTTCGGAATAGTCCTCTTTCTCTTCACCCCGTTTCGAAATAGCCTGCAATATTCTCATCCCGTTTCGGAATAGCCTGCAATACTCTCATCCCGTTTCGGAATAGCCCTCAATATTCTCATCCCGTTTCGGAATATCTCTCAATATTCTCATCCCGTTTCGGAATAGCCCTCAATCTTCTCACCCCATTTCGGAATAGCCCTCAATCTCCTCACCCCGTTTCGGAACCGCCCTCAATCTTCTCATACCGTTATCTTAAATCTGCACAATGCCATGAAATCGATAACCTTTCATTGTTCTCTAACGTTGTATACAGACGGAGCCGTATATCTGATGAGTATGAAGGTTGAGGCAGCAAATGCAATTTCGTGCATTGTCAATAGATCGTTCGCAATGACAACCATGTATGGAGAAACAGTGCACAATTCACGATGTCGCTCAGTGTCGCTCCTGATGTGCACATTTTCATTTATAATTTTATGGCACGTAAATCTGTAGATATTTCAGTATCATCATCAATATCTGTGCTACTCATACATCTACCAGAGAGGATGATTTCCTGCACAAATATCACCATCTACTCATACATCTACCAGAGAGGATGATTTCCTGCACAAATATCACCATCTACTCATACATCTACCAGATCGGATGATTTCCTGCACAAATATCACCATCTACTCATACATCTACCAGAGAGGATGATTTCCTGCACAAATATCACCATCTCATCGATGTGCGTCTGCCTTGACCAGGGTCATGTTCAAATGTTCTGGTCCCACTTTTGAAACGGTAATACCACTGAAAGATCTACTTACTGTAATGCCACACTCAAAAAAATCTACTTACATTAAAAAGTAAAAGTAACTCATAGCATTTAATAATGCCGTAGGGGGTGCGAGATGTTAGCGATCTCACATTTCATAGGCTCTACAAATGAGGGCGGTAGCCATCTCCTCTCCCTCGCAGTCTTTTACTTCCCGGATTAATCCGGTACCCATTTAAGGCTGGGTCGACCCGGGAGCCATTGCGATCTTAAAAACATTTCCGCCTCAACTGGGAAATGAACCCAGGACCACTCATATGCGAAGCCAGTGCGTTAACAACTGCGCTAACGCGGCTCCCTCATACTACTTACGGTAATACCACTCAAAGATCTACTCGGTAATACAACTCGGTAATACAACTCGGTAATACAACTCGGTAATACACATAAGTTCTACTTATGGTAATCTATTCGCTAATAGATTAGATAGATAGACTTATTGTAATACCACTGTAATATCTACTCGGTAAAGAACTACTAAGAGAAATAAAGATCAGGCAAATAAAATACTTTGGACACATTAAAAGACATGACACCTTATTGAAGACCTTACTTGAGGGTAAAGTCAAAGGGAAGCGAGCAAGAGGTAGGCAGAGATACATGTGGGAGAGTAACATTACACGATGGACAGGTTACAGTCTAGCAGAGTGCACCACCAAGACAAGAGACAGGAGATGTTGGAGATACGTTGCAGCCAACCTTCGTTGCGGAGACGGCACTTAATGATGATGATCTACTCGGTCATCATCATCAAGTGCCGTGCCAAATAGCACTGGCGATCATATATCTCCATGTACATCGATCTCCCATCATCTCTGTTGGTGTAGTCTATCGAAGCTATTTACTCAAACTGTCCAATATCTTTTCTCTGTGTCTTCCCCTTGATCTATTCCCTTCTATATTTCCTGTTTTTACTATATTCTCAATGCCTCCTCGTCTCATTATATGTACATTAAATGTTGACTGTATTTTTCTTATATTATCAATAATGCAACTTTTCACATTCATCCTTCTAAGACAATCTTCAAATGTAAACTTTGCTGCCCAAGGAATGCGTAACATTCTTCGAATAAACCACACATTTCCGCTTCCTCCAATGATTTTTGTGCTGTCTTATTTATTGTCCATGCTTCATTTCCATAAAGTAGCACTGGTTCAATGTAGCATTTGAGGGCACTTTTCTAGTATCGATCGATATGGACTTGTTGCATAGGACATTTTTCATATTATGGAATGCTGCTTTTGCTTGTCCTATTGTGCTTAAAATTTCGGTCTTTCCTGATACTATTTCTACTCGGTAATGCAGCTCAAATATAAATAATGCAACTTAGGGTGCTGTCGGTGAACGAGCGTTTATGGAAGAACTCAATTATCTCAGAGGATTTGTCGAGAACTTCGTCGTCATCGCTACATAAGCGACGAATGCGAAGAAGCTGGAAGTATGGCAGAGAGTTGTGACAAGCGGGAGAATGAGAAGAAGTGTAGAACAGAGAGAATAGGAACAAGAAGTACTTAAAAAAACAACTTTCAGCATCTTTTTGTCGGCTTGACTCCGTGTACGCCAGTTATCTCGCCTCGATACCTTGACTTATTCCCAGGGTTCGTTCTCCTCTGATAGAGTTAAACTTGTCCTTACCATTCATCCCCATAACTCCACTGTCAAGTGCATCCTGCTTAAATATTATTCCCTTCTCCATTCTGATCCTAACAACCGTCCCGCTTTCCGGGACCTTCCTCTGGTTGCCTATAGGCGCGACAAAAATCTTAAGGACATTTTGGCCCACAGCTACCTTAGTTCTTTTATTCCTGATCATTTCAGTACTGTTCGTTGCTCACGCGGTAGTTTCTACACATGTCTTTATGCGTTTCAGATGCGCTCCGTTTCATTTCCCAAGGCCACTTTCCTTATTGATGAGGCCTTTACATGTGAATCCGGTAATGTCATTTACGTGATCATATGTAAACGCTGCGGTAAGCAGTATATCAGTGAAACGCTTACGATTGAGCGACCGCTTCTGTAAACATTTTCATGCCATCAAGCACAGAACACCTTTCAAGTTTCCACACACTTCAAGGGCAATGGTCACCGTGGTGTTCTCGATATTCAGGTAACTGCCATCAGATTCTGTACCACCGATGATAGATCTAGGTACGCTCTAGAAAATCGTCTTATCTGTGAGTTGAGTACCCTCAAGCCATTTGGATTCAATTACGACCATTCTTTTGTCTAGTTCTCGGTTGTTGTGGTATTTGTGTTTATTCTTTTTGTTGTTATTTACGTCCTTTTTTTGTTCGTTTCGTTTCACATATATTTACTGTTTTTATGTACTTCCTGTTCCTATCCTTCCGACATCTCCCATCCGCATTTCGTTCGGATACGTGTGTGTGTATGTGTGTGTGTGTGTGTGCGCGCGTGCGTGCGTGCGTGTGTGTGTGTCGTTGTGACTTCTACTCGTCGTCTTGTGATGTTATGTGCTTATCTTCATAAAGGCATGTTGGTTGATTATGTTCTGTGTATTGTCATTTGTATGATTATATTCTGTGTATTGTCATTTGTATGATTATATTCTGTGTATTGTCATTTGTATGATTATATTCTGGGTAGTGGTGCGTGTATTATAATTTCACGTGAGTTCCGACAGTGATAGTATGTTAGTTGTCGTTCAGTAAAACTTCATTACCAGTTTCCTACGTAAACACTATTTACGATAATACCGCTCAAAGATCTACTCGGCATTGCAACTCAAAGATCTACTCGGCATTGCAACTCAAAGATCTACTCGGTATTGCAACTCAAAGATCTACTTACGATAATACCGCTCAAAGATCTACTCGGCATTGCAACTCAAAGATCTACTCGGCATTGCAACTCAAAGATCTACTCGGTATTGCAACTCAAAGATCTACTTACGGTAATACCGCTCAAAGATCTACTCGGCATTGCAACTCAAAGATCTACTCGGTATTGCAACTCAAAGATCTACTTACGATAATACCGCTCAAAGATCTACTCGGCATTGCAACTCAAAGATCTACTCGGCATTGCAACTCAAAGATCTACTCGGCATTGCAACTCAAAGATCTACTCGGTATTGCAACTCAAAGATCTACTCGGTATTGCAACTCAAAGATCTACTCGGCATTGCAACTCAAAGATCTACTCGGCATTGCAACTCAAAGATCTACTCGGTATTGCAACTCAAAGATCTACTCGGCATTGCAACTCAAAGATCTACTCGGTATTGCAACTCAAAGATCTACTCGGTATTGCAACTCAAAGATCTACTTACGGTAATACCAATCAAAGATCTATTTACGATAATACCGCTCAAAGATCTACTCGGTATTGCAACTCAAAGATCTATTTACGGTATTGCAACTCAAAGATCTACTTACGGTAATACCACTCAAAAACAAGTTTGACTTGACTTTCCACAAGTTGGTTGCACCATTTCGAAAGTTTCTGAACCAGCATATAAAAGCCGAAAGGACATATTAATGCATACTTGCTAATTTCATTTATTCAACAGCAATGGGACAAGATCTAAGTAAAGTTAGGTCCCACGGCAGCAACCCGCCGTCGGAGATGAAGATAGCTCTTATGCACTAAGCCGCATCAACTATTAGGTGGTGTTGCCAGCTCCCTTCCTTTCTGTCTTTACCACCCTAAGTCGTGCGTCAGATACCCATTGACATCTGGATCGACTAGAAGAACAAGAGTTTGGGTCGACTGGAGGAATTAAAAACTGGATTCTTTTATTTCCTCCGGACGTGGATTCGAATCTGGCACTCTGTCACCTGTAATTAAGCTCACTATCAACTAGACTACCGCGCTTCTCGCTAGGTCAAACTAGGTCACCTTAATTTATAGGATCAACACAAAGTTATATACTTCCGAATTTGTACATGCATTGTCACTTGGTCATTAAACGCACCTAGTAAAAAACACTGCTTCGCGTATATCGTTTTTCGGGACGAAAATAATTCCGATAACTTAGTAAACAGTTCCCGTACATATAACACATACGCAGCGACATTTCAGATCTCATATAAATTATCAATATTCTTCCTCTTTTTTCTTTGTTTAGGAAATGACACTTTTTGGTGGGAGGGGGAGGGGTAAAAAGAATAAAACAGAAAAGATTACACTAATCTGGATAAAAGCCTCTAGCTCATATAAATGTCAATGCCCTAAAAAGTTTTTAAAATGAGAAGCTAAAACATATTTCATTTCGATTAAACAAGAATATTTTTTGGGTAAATCATGAATCAAGCATATTTGATTATTCTTTCACGTCCAGCATTTTTCTGATCAGAAATGGCACCGTCACTAATGAGGAGTTGATGGACAGAACAAAGAAAACTGGAGTGACAGGGAACATTTCGAAGGAACAATGAAGCCAGCTCCTGATAGGGGAGCAAGGAATAGGGATACAGTTACCTACCACACAGACGATTAAGGAGGTTTTAGGGTGAACTCTTGGAGACAAAATTGATCTGTAGAAGAGTGGACACAAATTCTCTAATGACATCAGAATTCTGTTCTCGAAAAATGGACAAATATCTCTAATTATGTCATAGTAATTCTGTTTGAAGACTGGATAAGATCTCATAATTACATCAGAATTCTTCTGTTGAAAAGTGAACACAATTCTTTAATTACATCAGAATTCTTCTGTCGAAAAGTGAACACAATTCTTTAATTACATCAGAATTCTTCTGTCGAAAAGTGAACAAAATTCTTTAATTACATCAGAATTCTTCTGTAGATGAGTGAATACATTTTTATAATAACGTCAATAATTCTTACAGCTGATGGGAATGTATTATTTTCATTTATCCTCATTCTCCCGACTTGAATTCACTCTAATAACATCAGAATTCTTCTGTCCAAGACGTGAAAAAAATTATCTAATAACATCAGAATTCTTCTGTCCAAGACGTGAAAAAAATTATCTAATAACATCAGAATTCTTCTGTCCAAGAAGTGAACAAAATTCTCTAATAACATCAGAATTCTTCTGTCCAAGACGTGAAAAAAATTATCTAATAACATCAGAATTCTTCTGTCCAAGAAGTGAACAAAATTCTCTAATAACATCAGAATTCTTCTGTCCAAGACGTGAAAAAAATTATCTAATAACATCAGAATTATTCTGTCCAAGACGTCAAAAAAATTATCTAATAACATCAGAATTCTTCTGTCCAAGACGTGAAAAAAAGTATCTAATAACATCAGAATTATTCTGTCCAAGACGTCAAAAAAATTATCTAATAACATCAGAATTATTCTGTCCAAGAAGTGAACAAAATTATCTAATAACATCAGAATTCTTCTGTCCAAGACGTGAACAAATTTATCTAATAACATCAGAATTCTTCTGTCCAAGAAGTGAACAAAATTCTCTAATAACATCAGAATTCTTCTGTCCAAGAAACCATCAGTCATTCTCACTGAATGTCTTGTCTCGATTTCCTTGATACTTTGATTTTCTGACAAATAGTCTCCATGGATGACAAACAGAGGCGGATATTGCACCCTTGTCCTTCTGTGACAGACTCCTCGGAGGTGATAAATGTCAAATGTACCATCACTGCAGACCAGCAAGCATCTATGAGAGAAGAATGATGACCTGATGTGCCCATAATTGTATAATATGCTCCTGGCAGGGTGTGACCAACATTTGGCTGCTGCCTCACTGGAATGTCTCCATTGGATTAAAAACGCATCCATAAAGCTCCCTAACACAGCCACGCCTCTGAAACAACAAATCCTATTTCAGTTTGGGAGTCGCCTCAGATTCTCACTGACTAGCACTTATATTTTTGTTAAAATGTTATGGGTTGTGTCACGAGCTACTTGCGCATAGTTAAACAATTAGACTAAAATAGTTAGCCTGCTGTGAAAGTGGCTCTGATAGCAAATGCCCCCGTGCAAGAAAACATAATGGCGATATGGACACGGATTTGTTCTATTCAATGGACTAAAAAAAGCACTGAAAGTGTACACATCACTGCTGGTCGGATGTGTCGGGCTATTATTAATGCACATAAATCCGCAACATAACACATTTTCGTTCTCTAGATTACATCCTACAGGAATATAGTAGGACTATTGCCCCACAACTAGAGAGATCGTGTGAACGGTTGAGAACAATTGAAGGGGGGAAAAAGCAATATGTATTCATATTTACTCCATCTAATCGAAACACATTATATTTTTGAAAAGATCACAAATTCTGGGGGAAGGTCTACTAACAAAAACTGATCAGATCGATAGGTTTTTATTCCAGGAGTAAAATAAACACCCCCAGTTTTAAGCCAAGGAAATCAATGACTCGGTATCGACGTACCCGTATTAAAGGGACGCTAATCGATACAACTGAAGTACTCAAAGAGAATCCAATAAAAATGAAGAGTTCTCTAATTACGTCAAAGTTTTTCTTTTGAAGAGTGAGCGACATTCTCTAATTACCGCCAGAGTTCTGTTGAATAGTGAGCGACATTCTCTAATTACCGCCAGAGTTCTGTTGAATAGTGAGCGACATTCTCTAATTACCGCCAGAGTTCTGTTGAAGAGTGAGCGACATTCTCTAATTACCGCCAGAGTTCTGTTGAATAGTGAGCGACATTCTCTAATTACCGCCAGAGTTCTGTTGAAGAGTGAGCAAGATTCTCTAATTACCGCCAGAGTTCTGTTGAATAGTGAGCAAGATTCTCTAATTACCGCCAGAGTTCTGTTGAATAGTGAGCAAGATTCTCTAATTACCGCCAGAGTTCTGTTGAATAGTGAGCAAGATTCTCTAATTACCGCCAGAGTTCTGTTGAATAGTGAGCAAGATTCTCTAATTACCGCCAGAGTTCTGTTGAATAGTGAGCAAGATTCTCTAATTACCGCCAGAGTTCAGTTGAAGAGTGGGCAACATTCTCTAATTACCGCCAGAGTTCTGTTGAAGAGTGAGCGACATTCTCTAATTACCGCCAGAGTTCTGTTGAATAGTGAGCAAGATTCTCTAATTACCGCCAGAGTTCAGTTGAAGAGTGGGCAACATTCTCTAATTACCGCCAGAGTTCTGCTGAAGAGTGGGCAATATTCTCTAATTACCGCCAGAGTTCTGTTGAAGAGTGGGCAAGATTCTCAAATTACCGTCAGAATTCTTCTAGTAAATGGTGACACAATTATATAATTACCATCAAAATGTTTCTCTCGAAAAGTGGACAATATTCTCTAATTACGTTAGAATCCCTCTGTCGAAGAGTGGATAAGATTATTTAATTAGGTCAGAATTCTTCTGTCGAAGGGGGGTCAATTCTCTAATTACCACTGAATTGTTATGTCTACCGGTAGACAAAATTTTATTATTACGTCAGGATTTCTCAGTCGAAGAATGGACAAAATTCTCTAGTTGACTCTGAATTTTCTGTCGGTATGAAGGCAAAATTCTCTCATTACATCAGAATTTCTGTCGAATAGTGGACATCATTCTCAGAAACCATGTAGAAGATTCGATTTTCAAATTGTTTATATTTTCTGTTATTTAGCTATTTTCATATTGAGTTATATTATTTGTTTTCAAATTGAGTTATATTATTTATATTATTTTATTATTTCGCTGTTTTCAAATTGAGTTATATAATTTCGCTGTTTTCATGTGAAGTTATATTATTATGAGCTTGATAAATGAAAGACTTGTCTTCCAGAAGTGTTGCAACAAAATTATTCAAGATTCTATACAATTCTGAGGTTGTGGTGTTATGATTCACACAACTCTCTTCTTCTTCTTCTTCTTCTTCTACTTTCATTTTCACACTCCTGCAGATTGACATGATACAGTCTGAAGAACGGAATGTGTTGTGTCATGGTTTACAGTTTTGCTGTGATATCTGAAATTTTAATTCTGACACATCTGACTTCAACATGGCTTTTGGGTGACTGACCTTCTATAGGACGGGACAGTCAGTTCCTTTCCTCAAACCTCCTTAGTCGCCATTTGCAACATGTATTGTAGGTAAAACTGTCACTGTATTTTCTCCTCTCTCTCTCTATCATCGTCAATACACTTGCGATCTGCCGACTAACAACGAACATATTTCCCAATAATACCCCCAATCAAGGAAAACGAATAATTGAAGAGCAGAAGGGGTTTAGTCCAGCTAACAGAGCCTAGAAACTAAAATTGGTCGGGTCATCCCCAATATCAAGCACTTCCATAGTCCTACCCAAGCAAGCACAGATGCTGAAGTCGGCGAAACTGGACCCACAGGTGCACCTCCCCCCCCTTTCCATAACAGTATCACGGTAAACGCACTATATAGTCCTATACATCATCACAAGAAGAAATGCATTTATATTCTCTGCACACACACACACACACACACACACACAAAAGACAAAACGTCTCTCTCTCTATAGGAATAATCTTGAGAAATAATTATGATGATAAAAATTTAGCTAAAAATGTACTTGTAACCGACAACAGCATTACTAACGTTCCGAAATTCCGATAATATTCATTGATTGGTCTAACGGAAAGGCGTCAATACCCATGATTCCTATAAAGAGATCATTTTGATACCAGGACGTCCTTCCGGCTAGATAACACATCTCTGGTTCCGTTCTCTTGAATTATAGTTCTCCAAACACGTCTACAAGATCACGAATGCTCGGTTGAAATAGCGAATACACTTCACCGAATATATTCTAGAATTCCCGTATCTATAATATAATTATTGATTTTAGCAATATATAATGGATGAGTGTCAACAGTTAGCAAGTGCAATGAAGCATATTGCAATTTCACTGCAGAGTTGCTGCATTGCAGCGAAGCGAGACTACCACTTGCCAGGATTGAATTTCATTTTAAAGTTTCACTATAATTTATTTTTTGAGTGAACCTGTGTCTTGCAAAAACTGGTAACCTTCCCCCATGGAAATGACGCGATGAGCCATTATATGCAGGTGAAAGTAAAATTTCAGTGCTTGGTGTAGGGAAGAGGAGTGATAAACAAGTACTACATGGGAGTCGCATCACCATCATTATCATCACCACCACCATCACCATCGTTCTCATCACAACCACAATCATCACCACTTTCATTTAACATCCACCGTTTGATAATCAGTATTTGCACTCATGGTGACATTTTTCACATGCTAACATGTAAATTCAAGTAAGAAGCATGAGGATAAATTCATGTAAGAAACATGAGGATAAATTCAAGTAAGAAACATGAGGATAAATTCAAGTAAGAAACATGAGGATAAATGAAAATAAGAAACATGAGGATAAATGAAAATAAGAAATATGAGGATAAATGAACATAAGAAACATAAGGATAAATGAAAATAAGAAATATGAGGATAAATGAAAATAAGAAACATGAGTATAAATGAAAAGAAACATGAGGATAAATGAAAAGAAACATGAGGATAAATGAAAATAAGAAACATGAGGATAAATGAAAATAAGAAACATGAGTATAAATGAAAAGAAACATGAGGATAAATGAAAAGAAACATGAGGATAAATGAAAATAAGAAACATGAGGATAAATGAAAATAAGAAACATGAGGATAAATGAACATAAGAAACATGAGGATAAATGAAAATAAGAAATATGAGGATAAATGAAAATAAGAAATATGAGGATAAATGAAAATAAGAAACATGAGGATAAATGAAAATAAGAAGCTTGAGGATAAATGAAAATAATTCTTACAGCTGACGGAAATTGAGCTAAGTCCGTTGCAAGGCGATTCGGTACTGCTAGAACGGACCTGGTTTAATTCCCCTCAGCTGTAAGAATTACCTGCTGATATGACGTGCTCTGTAATCAATTTTATTCGCTTGACCGTTGGTGCATTTTTATTTAGTCAATTGTATAAGCCACACACGTCTATATGTGCTCAGAAATCCCCTTCCGTAAATCTGTCGGAGTATAGCGGCTGATGGTTCCGGTTCTATGTTGGTTCACTGCTCTTTTTGAAATCTGTGTCAGGTGTTCTCTACTGGCCACTCCCATCTTCACTCCAAATTCGCGCATTCTCGATATTGACCCATGATCATCCATCTCAAAATTCTCTGATTGTAAGGACTCACGAAGAGCAATGAGTATGTCTGCTCGGTCCATAGACTGACCGTCTGTTGTGGTGACGATGCTAGCTAGTTGATCGACCCGTTCGTTTCCCTCCACGCCCGCGTATCAGAGGACAGATGAGCCTGAGTTTTCGTAGAGAAGCCCGCATTCTAGCTCTCTCTAATGACTCCAGCCATTCCCTACGTACATAACCTGTTTTGACTTTTTGAATCATATTCATTGAGTCACTTACTATGCTCGCATGGGAATAGGCTTGCTATTCCAACCAGATAAGTGCCTAATTTACGGACAATACTTCAATTGTTAGACTGCTTGTTGTTGCGGTAAAGGCACCACTGTCTTCGTGTAATGTTCTTCCTTCTGATCTGGCAGTAAAGGCCAATGTGCATTGGTAGTGACGGATGACCGATCCGTACGTTTAAATCACATCTGTGTTATCAGATGTTTGCTGATGAGTGCTTTGCCCTCATCATCCACGCTCACGGGGTTGTATTCCCTGCACTCTCGAGTGTAAGGACGATCTTGACTGCCTCTTGAATGACCATTGGAATAAGTATTCATTCTACACCGAGAGTTATGCTGGTGTGTGAAAGCGACGACAGCTCCAGTCACTCCCACTTTTGGTTTTATGAAAACCCTTTTAAAATTAAAATATCGAAAAAAAATTCAGGCGTGGAGGAGATCGTTGATCATTAGATTCGCATTATTAACTACTGCTGCGAGTTATTAATATATTATTAACGATTGAGAAACAATTAATGGCGAATAAATGATGGTTGAATACATCAATATTCACTTTGTTTTAAATATAGCCCCATAAATACGTCTTGGGTAAGGAAGCCGGAAATATTAATCTAGAAAAACGGCATTTGGCTGTTTTGATGAGTGATACCCAGGGCTGTAGATATGGTTTCAATTGGGGGAGGGGGAGGTTACCTAAAGAAAAAAATACGTGTGCGTGTTCGTGTGTCAGGTCTTACTATTGATGAACATTTGATGACCTTTTTGTTTGAGGGAATGGGTTCGCTTTTTTTCCAAGTTCCTAGTACTAAAAGTCATTTGGACACCCTTATCAACTAGCCTGGAGGTACTTTCATTTTCGTGTGATTTGGGGTAACCATGTTTTTGGAAGATTGTTATAGGTAAAAGGGAGGGGTATCACTCTACAAGGGTGTGAATATCCTCTCAAACTCCCCCCCCCCCTTTATCTATGAACATGTTTAGATCAAGTTATTGTAGTTCAAGTAACTCTGGAGCTACAGAGAAGCTGCACCAACCTGATATAAGTAAACTCAGCTATTGTCGTTAGCTCTGAAGCTACAGAGAAGCTGCATCAATCTTATATACGTACACGCAATTATTATTGGGTTAATGACCACCTTGAAATGTCTCATAGCGTCTTCGTGGGTCCAGAACTTTTTTCAATATTTTCTGTAGTTAAGCAACGAGATTATAAATGTGACAGATTTGAACATTTGTCCTCGTTGAAGCTAATCATTGACGTACTTTGTGCACTATCTGGCTCCGGAGCTTCCTTCTTATAATAACTTAACTAAATTATTTTATGTTGTGGCATCCTGTAAATAAATTGTTTTTTGGGACTAAAACTGGAATTAAGGTTCCTGCCCGATGTTTATTGCTGCCATTTGTGATCTTATATAGAAATATATAATAATTATATTTAAATATTTGTAGGAATAGAAAAAGAATACAAGATGCTGTTTTATGGCCGTTTGAAACAGGGCGTGGAACATGTCAGTCAACATTTTGTGAAAAGAAATGTTTGAGGAGCAAAATAACAAAGATATAAAAACAAATTGCGGCTCAAGATTATACTGTCATGTGCTCACAAGTAGTTAACTGATTCTTACATCACTTCCAGCAACAGACTTAGTTGCGAAAGGCTTTAATTTAGTAGTGGTGCTGCTGTTAAAAAAAAACAAAAACAAAAACGCAAAGGCAGTCGAATGCAAATGTCCAACAGAGGGGACTTCAAAATATGAACAAAAGCAAAACCAATTTGTATTCTTCTTCTTCAGCTTTCATTCTCAAACTCCTGCTGGATCTCTATTGCAGTAGGACAATGGCCCTATTAGATTTCCAGCAGGATATAGTCCAGAGAATGGAAATGCGTTGTGTCGCCGTTTTATTTGCGCCAATGGCCCGACACATCCGTCTTCGGCAGGAATTTGTATTCAATTAGCTGAGGCACATGAATGAATGAGAATCACACTAAAGATTTGTCATGATTATATATGATTATAGTTGATTATAATTGATTATATATGATTATAGTTGATTATAGTTGATTATAGATGATTATAGTTGATTATAGATTACTATAGATGATTATAGTTGATTATAGATTACTATAGATTACTATAGATGATTATAGTTGATTATAGATTACTATAGATTACTATAGATTACTATAGATGATTATAGTTGATTATTGACGATTATTGATGACTATTGATGATTAAAAATGAGTATCATTAAAGTATAGATATTTTTTTAATTGTGTTAGTTATCCAATTATGCATTGTCTTCCTCAAGTGAATGATGGTTGATAGTATCCACACTTGCCGTTAAGCGTAGTGGTGGAAGCCTCAGTTGTCGTTCCAAGTCTTAGGTTGTGTTGAGTTCATGTTTGTTCAAGGTTATCTTGATGTTTTCTATCCACCCTTTTCTTGGTCTACCTCTGGCTTTATTTCCGGACATTCTTTTGTTATACGCTTTTATTGGTATTTGGTCTGGGTTCATTCACTATTTATGGTACAAGATGTTTGTCTTTTACTGTGCGTTGAATTATATAATGCAAAAATGTTGACATTCAGTCATTTATTTATCTTATTTTATTTTATAATGGTACAAATGAATTCTATGCTGTTGAGATTACAGATAGGCCATGTTCCAATTATAACTGTTGCTTGTTAGGATGCTGATTCTGTTGTTGTGTGATTTGTTTTTTATTATGATTTTTGATAGATTTAGGCCTACTAATGTTTTTAAGTTCCTGCACGATATCTATAGCAGAGTTTTGTGAAAAATACTAGGATGAGTGCAAGAGTTCAGTAAATTTTGAGATTTTTTACAACTGGCCGATGATTGAACAGAGAAATTGAAACAAGAACCCAGCAAAGAAATTATTTAAACTACAACCTACCCCAATATTCTGGGATCTTCCTAGCGTAGTGTTTAAGCTGTTCGCCTTGTTTTCAAGAGGTCATGGATTCGAATCCGGTTCATGTCGTCATGTTTACAAGGTGCACTTTTTCGGACATCCCTGTGGATTATCGCTCGAATGAGTGATTACGTACTAAGCGGTGTGCCGCTTCGTTTAGAGGGACGGAGTACATATGGGAAACCGACTATAGTGAAGTCAATTCTCTACGACATTTTAACCCTTTCTTTTCAACCCCAATATTCAAACACACATATATCCCAATTAAGACTAACATGAAAATCATAAACCTAACCTTCATATCAATACTGTGTCATCTGTGTCAGATGTGAACATTATAAAAAAACATGAGAGAAAAATCACTCAATATGAAATGAAATGTTTAAGAAAGTTGCAAGCAAAACAAAACCCAAAAAAAGTCATGTGAGAAATGGAGAGATTACAAGAACTGTTGGAACAACATCAGTTGGCAAATATATTTAAAAACAGATTGAAATTGTTTGGCCACTTAATGAGCATGAGAGGATAACATTAAGAATTAGATATGATACGAGCGTAGAAGCATAGCAGGGAAAATGGCACTGAAAACTGGATACGATAAAACCAAAGCAGGCAAGATAATGCTATAAACTGGATACGATAAAACCAAAACAGGGAATATCGCACTGCAAATTGGATACTTTAAAAGCAAATTAGAGAAGAAAACAATAGTAGCCGGATACGATAGAAGCAAAGCAGGGAGATAACAGTGGAAACTAGGTACGATAAAAGTATTGCAGGAAGGATAACTATGTAAAGTGGATACGGTATATCAAACTTGATAGCGAAAGGGCAATATACGAGGGCAACAACACAGAACTAGCAGTGACAAATGGACAATGCGCACAGAAGTACATAGGACAACGGCGAAAACTATATACAAGAAGAAGATAGTAAACACAAGCAGTGAAATGTAAAATCTAGTGAAAATTTAAATGGATTCAGTCTTTGTAAGTGGTAGTCTCGCTGATTTAGATACCAAACACAAGTAGTTGCGGAACTATTCTACACAAAAATGTGCTTAAAGTCTATCTATCTATCTATCTATCTATCTATCTATCTATCTATCTATCTATCTATCTATCTATCTATCTATCTATCTGTATGTCTGTCTGTCTGTCTATGTCTGTCTGTCTGTCTGTCTGTCTGTCTGTCTGTCTGTCTGTCTGTCTGTCTGTCTGTCTGTCTATCTATCTATCTATCTATCTATCTATCTATCTATCTATCTATCTATCTATCTATCTATCTATCTATCTATCTATCTATCTATCCTTATATCTATCTATCTATCTATCTATCTATCTATCTATCTATTTATCTATCTATCTATCTGTACGTCTGTCTGTCTGTCTGTCTATGTCTGTCTGTCTGTCTATCTATCTATCTATCTATCTATCTATCTATCTATCTATCTATCTATCTATCTATCTATCTATCTATCTATCTATCTATCTATCTATCTGTCTATCTGTCTTTCTGTCTATCTATCTATCTGTCTGTCTGTCTGTCTATCTATCTATCCATATATATATATATATATATATATATATATATATATATATATATATATATATATATATATATATATACCCCCATTTATCCATGTATCCACTCATATATCTCTGTATCTATCTACCCATCCATCCATCATCCACTCAGCATCTGTTCTTCTATCTAGTTATCTATATATCATCCATTAATATCCCTTTGTACCTTACATGGTCAGGGAATAGATTGATGTCCTGGAGATGGCTTTATTATGTGATTCATATGTGGTTGTTACTGTGGTTTCCCTTATTCCTGTAATCCATCTTTGTCAATGTATTCTCGGTGTATGTAAACAGAAAACTACGAGAACTACCAGCATGCAACATGATTAATAATGTGCGGAAAAATAAGCTCATTTTTTTTTAAAAGTTTGCCTGCAGCGAAGTGACATCAGTTCTGTTAATTAACCGGAACTATGCCCGAGGGACTATTTTCACTAAGTAATCAAAATTCTAAATTAAACATCTCGTTATCAGACCACCAACTTTTTAAACGTTTTCATATTAGAATTATTTCAGCATTCAGATTGTAAAAAAATTGATGAAATAATTTTAAAGAAATAATATTTTCTAGAAAGTTGTTACCTGGAAAGTATCTAACAAGTAAAACATTATACATATATATATATATATATATATATATATATATATATATATATATATATATATATATATATATATATATATATATAATCTGCATATCTATATATCTATCTATCACTATTTATATATATTAGCATTGATAAAATTCTTTGCTTTCTTTATAACGGATATACATGTTTGGAGATATAGATTATTCACTGAGAATGATACACATGACAACGTTTTTCATCTCCAACCATTACCACTTTATTTCTTTCCTCAGTTCAACGTATATTAGAATTTTTATGTTTTCTTGTGTTTTTATAAGAATTTTATTTCGTCCATATTTACTGTACGTCATTTTTTCTTCTTCCTGTCGTCGTTGATTACGTTGAAGATTCTTAATCTTGTTATTACTTCTGTGGAATGTTTTCCTAATCTAAACTTTGGTGGTTTTCGTTGGGATGTCTATGTTGTGCGCTTCATTTTCTTCTTCTTGCTCCTTTTCTTCATTTTCGGTGTTTATTCTATTATTCCTGCAGATCAGCAGGGTT
Organism: Meghimatium bilineatum; assembly: GCA_034231615.1. NCBI lineage: Eukaryota > Metazoa > Mollusca > Gastropoda > Stylommatophora > Philomycidae > Meghimatium > Meghimatium bilineatum. Next base: position 10,286,628 of record CM067312.1, on the reverse strand, counting down.
GTTGTCCGGAGAACGAATGTGGTGTGTCGTTGTTTACATCGCAGCTGTGATATATTCATCTTTCGGCATGGAATATCCGATTTTAGCATGGCTTATGGGTCACTTTAAACTTTTTTGGGGGGTAGGAACTGGAAATAACAATATAAATATTCTTTCCTCTTTTCTTTTCGCTTCATACCCGTTTATCAGTTGCAGTGTCAGAGTAGAAAAGGTCTCTGGAGATTGTTTTTGTTTTTTGTGTGTACTTCATATATGTTTGTTTTCGTTGACTCTTTTATTTCTGTGATCCATCGTTTGCAAGGTCTGTCCTGGATTTGTATCCATCGTGTCTGTATAGCAATTCTTTTTGAGGGCAATGTTTGATGGTATTCTGGGAGCTAACTTATGAAAACTACTTAATCTGTTTTCTCCTACTGTGATCCAAGATTGACATTGCATTTCTTAATCTTCTAATGCTTCCATTTCTGATTCTGTCTCTTATTGTCACTCCGGGAAGTCTGCGTATAAACGTCATTTCTATTGTAATAAGTTTTTTATTGTGGTTTTTATTGTTGGTGTCCACGTTTGACATTGTTAGCATTGTAATGATATGATAATAAAGATCAAGCAAATAAAATCTTTTGAACACATTAAAAGACATGACTCCTTGTTGAAGATCTTCCTGAGGTTAAAGTCACAGGGAAGAGAGCAAGAGGTAGACAGAGATAAAAATGAGAGAGTAACATCATAAGATGGATAAGTTACGGTCTAGCAGAGCGCACCACCTAAACAAGAGATATGGTATGTTCGAGGCCTGTTGCAGCCAACCTTCGTTCTGGAGACAGCACTTGATGATCATGATGATGGTGGTATAGTGATCGTTTTGTATAGTGCGAAATAAAACAAATATTATTATACATGAAGATTATTTGAATACCATAGTTTTTTTAACTGTCCAGCATGGCACAATTAGATCAATACAATTTGACTGTCCAGAATGGCACAATTAGATCAATACAATTTAACTGTCCAGCCTGGCACAATTAGATCAATACAATTTGACTGTCCAGAATGGCACAATTAGATCAATACAATTTTACTGTCCAGAATGGCACAATTAGATCAATACAATTTGACTGTCCAGAATGGCACAATTAGATCAATACAATTTGACTGTCCAGAATGGCACAATTAGATCAATACAATTTAACTGTCCAGAATGGCACAATTAGATCAATACAATTTGACTGTCCAGAATGGCACAATTAGATCAATACAATTTGACTGTCCAGAATGGCACAATTAGATCAATACAATTTGACTGTCCAGAATGGCACAATTAGATCAATACAATTTGACTGTCCAGAATGGCACAATTAGATCAATACAATTTGACTGTCCACAATGGCACAATTAGATCAATACAATTTGACTGTCCAGAATGGCACAATTAGATCAATACAATTTGACTGTCCAACCTGGCACAATTAGATCAATACAATTTGACTGTCCAGAATGGCACAATTAGATCAATACAATTTGACTGTCCAAAATGGCACAATTAGATCAATACAATTTGACTGTCCAGAATGGCACAATTAGATCAATACAATTTGACTGTCCAGAATGGCACAATTGGATCAATACAATTTGACTGTCCAGAATGGCACAATTAGATCACTACAATTTGACTGTCCAACCTGGCACAATTAGATCAATACAATTTGACTGTCCAACCTGGCGTAATCTGATCTATACAATTTCATTACCAAGTCTGGCATAATCTGATCAATATAGTTTGACTGTCCAGCCAGGCACACTCAGATCAATACAGTTAATTAAACAACTTTTCACACAGTAGAACCGCGCCGACTGCAGCATAAGAAGGAGACCTGTAAATTAAAACGTAAACATTAACTAGTTTAGATTTGCGTGAAATCTATTGGTTTGCCTTGGCAACTCCAAGTATGTAAATAGCTACCAATTAAAAATCCAATAATAATCTTCTTCTGCGTTCAGGAATCTGTTTGTCTTGCGATATCTTCAGGCCAGTCGCCAGGACGAAGATCCCGGTTTTCTCCAGATCAGAACGGCTGCCTCAAAGTTTTTACCTCAGTTTGGTCCATTGCGGCCATGTCTTGCCTCGCAGTTCGTTGTATTCTGGACAGTCTTGGGGTATGTGTGTGTTCCGGGGTTAGTTTGTATGCCTGTTCCGCACGGACATTCATTAGTGGGGGCCACTAAGTCGAAAGATGATGGCCTTTTGTTGTCTATGAAGTTAGTGTTTGGGGTCCGGTTTCAAGTCAATATCCATATCTTTCTTCCACTATGATGTATAAAGTTTGCGGATTACTTGTTTTTACCTCACTGTATGGGAGATGATACTGAATTGTTCTATTTTATTTCCTGTTTTTGCCAGGTCAAAAATGTAACGACCGGGGTCCAAATTAATTTAGCTAGAAGATCTGTACTGTAAATAAAAACAGTAGAACACTGATATAAATTTGAAAGAGAAAAAACGAAACAAGTCAGACAGTTTTCTCTCATCACTTTCTTTTGGGTAATATCCTGTTATTGGGTAATAACATGATTTTCCCGGATTTAACTGCTTTACCATCTGCAGACTTGCATTATCAAATGTAATGGATGTTTGGAGAACATATTAGCATGGGAAATGACTATCTGAACCACAACCTCATGTTTGATGGATATAGTCTTGATATACCTAACATGTATACATAAAACATCAACCGTACAAAGCAGTGAAACTCACCAAATGAGATACCTTGTATCTATACACTCCAAACGATGAAGAGAAGACTGAAAGAGACAATGTTTATGTTAAGAAAATACAAAGAACTTACCTCCTCTCTGAAGAGATCTGAAGAATTCACATCCAGCAACTGATACGGACATAAAGGTTATAAACCCTTTAATGAGAATGATTGACAGAAGAGCTGAGCATTTATGGTAACGCCTCCTTTCTCCCTCCCTCCCAGTGCTGTGATGTTGGTTCAGAATAAAGATTCAATGTACTTTTTATATTTATAAGAACAAATATGTTTACCTATGCCACGCTTATCTTTTGCCACGCTTATCTTTGCTTGCGAAGGAGGAACATCATCTAGTATTATTAAATATCATCAGAATTATTGGCATTACTATTCTATCCATCTATTGTCACATCCACTTGTGCCGCGTCATGGGGTGAAGTTTTTTTTCTACTGCTACTGCTAATACTACGACTACTGCTACAACTATTACTATTACTACTATTATTACTACTACTACTACTAGTACTACTGTTACTACAACTACTAATACTCATACTAATAATAATACTACTACGATGAAATGGATCACGACGAAGATGCTGAAATTAATATAATGGTGGTTAAGATAATAAAAGATAATGGTGATGATAATATTAACAACGACTGAATACAAGAAAACAAACCTGATTTACTGTTTTCATAAACATTCAAATAATGTCAAACCGCAATCATATTTTAACTAGCTGATTACATTCAACTCCAATACTTGTAATAATCTCCCTGCCTCGTGCAGGTCATTAAACAAATTTCACATCCAAACAGATTATGAAGCAATATGATGATAAAATTACAAGCTAATTATAGGCTAATTATGTCCTGGTGGAATTCTTAATACACTATAAGATGAACGATGTACTCAATACATATTCTGGTGGAATTCTTAATACACTATACATATTCTGGTGGAATTCTTAATACACTATACATATTCTGGTGGAATTCTTAATACACTATACATATTCTGGTGGAATTCTTAATACACTATACATATTCTGGTGGAATTCTTAATACACTATACATATTCTGGTGGAATTCTTAATACACTATACATATTCTGGTGGAATTCTTAATACACTATACATATTCTGGTGGAATTCTTAATACACTATACATATTCTGGTGGAATTCTTAATACACTATACATATTCTGGTGGAATTCTTAATACACTATACATATTCTGGTGGAATTCTTAATACACTATACATATTCTGGTGGAATTCTTAATACACTATACATATTCTGGTGGAATTCTTAATACACTATAAGATGAACGATGCACTCTATACATATTCTGGTGGAATTCTTAATACACTATAAGATGAACGATGCACTCTATACATATTCTGGTGGAATTCTTAATACACTATACATATTCTGGTGGAATTCTTAATACACTATAAGATGAACGATGCACTCTATACATATTCTGGTGGAATTCTTAATACACTATAAGATGAACGATGAACTCTATACATATTCTGGTGGAATTCTTAATACACTAGAATATGAACGATGTTACGCCATACATATTCCGATGGCTGATCAGGTAACCGTGAGTGATATTTGCATGTATTTATATCTCTTCTAAATTACATATAAATTTTACGGAAACTGAACCCGTATATTATTGTTGCATTCTAAATGATCTATATATCTATCTATACGCTGTATCCCATGTTTGCCTTGCGGCGAAATCTGAATGATAATAGTTTGATTTGGTTAAATTATCTCCCATGTTGATGAACAAGTTGAAAATATATTCGCTCAAAAATCGTAACAGCGGTTCTAATATTAAGCTGTTGTACCACACGCGTTTGTGCTATTAAAAATGTTTTGCACGACGTTAGGATACAAAGATTCTTTATCAGCATTTATCTAGAACAGTGATTCTCATAGCTTAAGCAGGCACAGTCTCATTACAAACGGTTGTACATAGTGTAGGTATACAAAGATATTATACTGAATTTATATATTATTTATACATGGTGTATATAAAGTCAAAGTGTACGATATTTGAAATGAAATTTATGTCGTTGAAAATTTTGCATTTCTAATGAAACGAGATCTCGTTTTTTTAATGTTCTACTTATCTTAATCATCAACTATATTTAATTTTTTTTTAATGTAGGTAAGGTACTGCTTAGAAAGATATGGAAAACTACTGAGATGTATACAATGTCAAGAAACACATAATGACCACAAATAAGGGTCTGGCGGCGGGTCCCCCAGGTTGGACACACCCAAAATAACATGACAATGAAAACCTTCTGAACATGCCACTAGAAGAAACTGGGCATCGTGCAGAGAACCGAGAGGCTTTTGGCGACTAACAGTGAAGGTTCTGCTAAGGGCACGTTACATAAATAGATAGATTATTAAGGCAACTTAAAACGAATAACCATATTGCATTCCTAGACTAACGGCTCCCATGTCAATCCAGACTAATTAAATGGGTGCCAGGTCTCATGTAAGTAAAGGCGGCAGGCGTGAGCTGTGCTGACCACATCATCTCTAGATATGTCGTTGGTTAATAGAAACATTCAGCTAACACGCTATTCCCCAAAACGTCTCAAAGGGAACTTAGAAAAGGGAACTTCACTGAGCTTTTTTCTGAATCCATATAATTTATGAATCAATCTAATTTACAAATCCATCTAATTTCATATTTTCCCTCATTTCGTATCTGTCGCATTCTATGCTTCATTTCCTTCCATATACATCTTATGTTTTACTCATCTAATGCCACAATCTATCTATATTTCGGGCTTTGATATTTAAAATACTCGTCATTTTCCTAAATAATTTACAATTCCACCAAGAATAATTTGTATTTCCCTTTACCTCATTCGCACAGACTAATTTCTGTTATAATCAAATTTTCTATGCTTTGTCTTCTAGTTACATGTCCCGTGAATTCTTTATGATATCGATTCATTTCATTTAGCATTGATCCTATTATATTGATTTTTGTTCCTAGCCATGTCTCCCAGCAGTGTTTGTGTTTGGAACCAACCCTTCTTGTGATTCAGTAAAACCAGTAAAATATCTTTGTATCGAGATATATGTGCTTGCTCCAACCGGGTGGGGGGGGCGTAGATGCGTCTACGTTAATGTGGGGTTAGGTGTGGGTACCTAAAAATTGTACTTTCCTAATGTTTGGAAATAAAATTAAGGTGCATTGGGGAGATACCTGTCTGTTTGGTTTGCTTTATAGTGTTAGGTGCCATTTTCTGACTTCCTGCAGAAGTTGGGGTTTGAACCTTTGATAGTGTTTGAACATTAAACCCCATCAATTATCTACGGCGTGCCCCAACACATTTCACAAGAATAAAAACATAAATACAACAGCAATGCCATTATAAACCTCAATGTCGATCTCCGTCCTACAAGCAAAGATGTGCTTGGCATAGAACAATGAGTCTAAAGATGTGCTTGGCATAGAACAATGAGTCCAAAGATGAACGTGGCATAGAACAATGAGTCTAAATATGTTCTTGGCAAAGAATAGAATAATGAGTCTAATAGATTGGAGTCCGCATATGCCTGAGTAGTTAAATTCCAACTCCGAAACATTCATTGCAAAATAAACATGAATGAGGAAGGTCTTAAAGAAAGCTATCTGGCTTCTTTCGATCTTTATGTGGAATTACTTGTAGTGTTCTACTTATTCTAAAGATTTCAATAATCTGTATTGATCTGACCATGACAGTGTGTAATATTCTGTTAGTTCTGTATTTGTTTCTTGAGAAAGACGATATTGGTCGCAAAGTAGACACTGTCTTTATTCATTTTTTATTTAAAATTACTATTTGCGATTATTTATTAGCATTTAATAACTGTATAGGTAACAGAGAGTTCTTCAGAGTTACATAAGTTAAGGTTACATAACACACAAACAGACTGATAGATTAGATAGATAGACAGATTAGATTAGATTAGATTAGTTTAGACAGATAGGCAGGCAGGCAGACAACAGACAGACAACAGACAGAGACAGACAGACAGAGAGACATACAGACAGACAGACAGATAGATTAGAGAGATAGACAGATAGACAGATAGACAGATAGACAGATAGACAGATAGATAGATAGATAGATAGATAGATAGATAGATAGATAGATAGATAGATAGATAGATAGATAGATAGATAGATAGATAGATAGATAGATAGATAGATAGATAGATAGATAGATAGATAGATAGATAGATAGATAGATAGATAGATAGATAGATAGATAGATAGATAGATAGATAGATAGATAGATAGATAGATAGATAGATAGATAGATAGATAGATAGATAGATAGATAGATAGATAGATAGATAGATAGATAGATAGATAGATAGATAGATAGATAGATAGATAGATAGATAGATAGATAGATAGATAGATAGATAGATAGATAGATAGACAGATAGATAGACATACAGATAGATAGATAGATAGATAGATAGATAGATAGATAGATAGATAGATAGATAGATAGATAGATAGATAGATAGATAGATAGATAGATAGATAGATAGATAGATAGATAGATAGATAGATAGATAGATAGATAGATAGATAGATAGATAGATAGATTAGATAGATAGATAGATAGATAGATAGATAGATAGATAGATAGATAGATAGATAGATAGATAGATAGATGGATAGATGGATAGATGGATAGATGGATGGATGGATGGATGGATGGATGGATGGATGGATGGATGGATGGATGGAAATATGGATGGATGGATGGATGGATGGATGGATGGATGGATGGATGGATGGATGGATGGATGGATGGATGGATGGATGGATGGGTAACCCACAGGAGAATGGACGAAGACAAAAACATATTCGCTGACACTTTCCTATCAACTCTAGCTTAGAGATTTTTCTTGATCCCATTTCTTTCATTGTTCTTTCCTAGAAATCTTGTGTGGCAGGTTATGACTATATACGTCCTACTCTGTGATTAACCTGCATTCTGATCCACACGTCAATGTTGACGTCACTCAACATATAGGTATACATTAATCTTAGATATGGACTGTCTTATTCTGGTTTCCAATCTTGAGGTTCATGAATGGATATTGTTTCAGTATCATTTGTTTATGAGATTCCAGTCTTCATATTGAGAGAGCTACTTGAGGGTAAAGTTAAAGGGAAGCGAGCAAGAGATAGAGATAAAAGTGGGAGAGTAACATCACACAATGCACAGGTTACAGTCTAGCAGAGTACACCACCAAAACAAGAGACAGGGGATGTTGGAGATCTGTTGCAGCCAACCTTCGCTTCGGAGACGGCACTTGATAATGATGATTGAGAAAGCTGACAAAATATTATGACAGCAGTTGTAAGAAATAGAAAGTATTCAGGTCACGGTCATGTTACGATTTAAACATGTTATCAGGATCAAGTTGGCAGTGCTGCCTGGGTTTGTAACGTAATCACAAGCAGCGTTGACAGTCAGTAGAAATTGGAAATTTATTAATTGATAATTGATAATTTCAGGCAAAATATAGCAACAAGATGGTGACACTCCTAAATTTTAATTCATTTGCAAACTAGCAAATAATACGATACAGTTTAAAAATAAGTATCGTGACCAGTAACATTTAAAAACGGCAAAATATGTGAATATGTGGTTATAATATGGCTAAATGTGTGAATATGTGGCTATGATATGGCCAAATGTGTGAATATGTGGCTATGATATGGCCAAATGTGTGATATGTGGTTATAATATGGCCAAATGTATGATATGTGGCTATAATATGGCCAGATGTAGGATATGTGGCTATAATATGGCCAAATGTATTATATGTGGCTATAATATGGCAAAATGTGTAATATGTGGCTATAATATGGCCAAATGTATATGTGACTATAATATGGCAAAATATATTGTATGTGGCTATAGTATGGCCAGATGTATGATATGTGGCTATAATATGGCCACTTGTATAATATATGACTATAATGTGGCCAAATGTATATGTAGCTATAATATGGCCAAATTTATATGTGGCTATAATATGGCCACATGTATTATATGTGGCTATAATATGGCCAGATGTAGGATATGTGGCTATAATATGGCCAAATGTATTATATGTGGCTATAATATGGCAAAATTATGATAACCCTGATCAGAAGACAGCAAACGAGATTTGAACCAGGTCCTTTCAGCTTCCACATATCCGCCTAGCCACTATAACTCTTCGATGTTTCTTATATTAATTATGCACACAAGTTTATAGCGTAACATTTCGAAGGTCAGGAGGCATCAGATTTGCGTAAATGCGAAAGGTTAATCTCTGTCTTTCATTCGCTGGCGACACAACTGTACGGCAAGTGACCAAAAGAAATATAGGATTAGCCTCTTGCAATGACGCACATTGACGAAGCTCGCAGACTTGTTGTTGTCGAAAGTCAGGGTTTATAATAGCATTGTTATTGTATATGGAATCATTCTGTCTTCGCTTCTGTATGCAGCTGAAACGTGCAAATGCCTATGCTATGCATTCATAACAACCTATTAACTTCGTCTTTGATGCCTGTGAAAGTTCTTTAGTCTGCCCTTACAGAATCATATCCCTGATGCGAAACTACTTTAAGAAGCCAAGATAAAAAGTATTAATTCCTTGTTGATCAGAGCCCAACTTATTTTGAACTGATCACGTACGGCTAGGCAATATAAAAAACGCTCAGTAGTTCGTAGTTGTTTTCTGAACGGTATGGATGCACGGTTACCTGCGGCGTGTTTGATATTGGTATCATAGTTGTTGGAGACTCACACTCTACCACAGAACCTAACACGTTGTTTCAGGGTTGCCAACTCATTTCATCATAAAAGCACTAGAAACGTCTTCAAAAAAGCACCAGTAAACACTAAAAACAATTGGAAGCAATAAAAAAAGCCCCAAACATTTTCCTTAAAATAGGCCTAATACAAGATAACACATTATAATTTAGTAATATCAGTTAATCTGATAAGTGTTATTTTTACAGATTGCAGCCAGACAACATTTTTTTTTCATTGTATGTATCTCTTTCCTGGTGTATTTAGTGTTCTCAACATGGTTGAGCACATTTGAAATAACTGAAATACACTGATCTAAGCTTTAAGTTCTTGCATACTTTACTGTCACCAAAGTGTACCTTACAGAGTTCACATCGACTACTCTTAGGGAACACTGTCCTGCTACGAACAAAGATATGCCTGCTTCTGTTGCTTTCACGTCAGTGCTGAGAGTGTTAAATGAAAGTTGTGTTTGTTCATGGAATCTTTGTTTAGCTTTTCTTGTGTTTTGTTGTCTCAGAATGTTTCTCAATATCTTTTACCCTCGCGGCTAGTGTGCATTTACAATACGTACAATAGCACTTCGTGCCATCTTTTTCAACTCTAATTAACAACTTTTTTAAATTTCGAATTATTTAGCCACTGCGCCCTGAAATGTTGTCCGTAGTTCTTGTTCATTATGATTCATTTTCCTTTTACGCTGAAGTTAACGAATAGGGCAGAATTAAGATCTCTCCAATTCTGTCTGTTCAAAGATATTCTGTGTAGTTCTTGAATAATATGGATAGTGATTGTTTTACTATGATACACACATTATGATACACAAATGTAAATGAAACAGTAGTATTGTCACAACAAAGATCCTGAAATGATTGTGAAGATGCGAATGAACAATGCAATTTTGAATTTCTGCTCCATTTACTATTTATTACGAGTTCGACAATTGGTGTTCACAAAAATGTTTACAAATAAACCAAAGTTTTTTAATAAAACGAAACAAATTATTTGACGAGTTATAAAGCACTGAAAAGCACTAAATAATGAGAAAATGCACCAAAACTCACTAGGGAATTTTTAAAAAGCACTAAACTAGTGCGGCCGCGTTTTTTCAAACATTTTGGCATCAGATGATTTGAAAAAGTACCAGATCTGGTGCGAAAAGCACCAAAACGGCAACCGTATATGTTATAGTAAATCTTGATAATCGATTCGGAATACTTCCGTTTCTAGTTTTCTAATCATAATATCGCTCTTCAATTGGAAGTTTATTTTCCAACATTAACGTTGATAATAGAAGCAATATGACAACATGAAACGTACTTTTAAACACAACGTCAGCACTCTAATACACTAGTGTTTCTCAAACATTTTCATGTCGCCTCCAACTGCCCTATAGATTATATAATACCATGATCCTCCATCAAGCACATCATCTGTGTCCTTTATCCAGGACATTACCTGTGTTCTTTACCCAGCACATCGCATGTGCCCTTTATCCGTGACCTTACCCGTGCCCTCTACACAGCACATCACATGTGCCTTGTATCCAGGACATTACCTGTGTCCTCTACACAGCACATCACCTGTGGTCTCTACCCAGCACATCACCTGTGCTCTCTTCCCAGCACACCACCTGTACCCTCTACCCATCACATCACATGTGCCCTCTACTCAGCACATCACATGTGCCCTCTATCCAGCGCATCACCTGTGCTCTCTACCCAGCACACCACCTGTGCCTTCTACCCATCACATCACCTGTACCCTCTATCCAGCACACCACCTGTGCCCTCTACCCATCACATCACCTGTACCCTCTATCCAGCCCACCACCTGTACCCTCTATCCAGCACACCACCTGTAACCTCTATCCAGCCCACCACCTGTACCCTCTATCCAGCACACCACCTGTAACCTCTATCCAGCACACCACATGTACCTTCTATCCAGCACACCACCTGTGCCTTCTACCCATCACATCACCTGTACCCTCTATCCAGAACACCACCTGTGCCCTCTACCCATCACATCACCTGTACCCTCTATCCAGCACACCACATGTGCCCTCTACCCATCACATCACCTGTACCCTCTATCAGCACACCACCTGTGCCTTCTACCCATCACATCACCTGTGCCCTCTATCCAGCACACCACCTGTACCCTCTACCCATCACATCACCTGTACCCTCTATCCATCACATCATCTAACGTATCACATATCACATTTGTTCATTATTCTTGTTTCTGAACTGTACATTCATGTAGAATAGATGTAATACTTTCAATTCTAATTTTTAATTTTCTTGTGACGTGATTCTTCTTCTTCTTCAGCGTTCATTATCAAACTCCCGCCAGATCTCTCTTGTAGCAGGACAATCGTCCTACTAGATTTCCAGCAGGATGTAGTCCAGAGAATGGAAATGCATTGTGTCGCCGTTTTAATTGCGCCAATGGCCCGACACATCCGTCTTCGGCCGTGACTTGATTCAATAGTAATGGTTTTTTAGTTTTCTTGTGACTTGATTTGCTAGTAATAGTTTTTTATTTTCTTGTGACTTGATTAGATAGTAATAGTTTTTTCAAAGTCAATAATACTACATCTTTCAAATCAATAATACTACATTTTTCAAGTCAATACTACTACATTTTACAAGTCAATACTACTACATTTTTCAAGTCAATAGTACAACATTTTTCAGGTTAATTCTTCTTCTTCTTCTTCAGCGTTTATTCACAAACTCCCGCTGGATCTCTCTTGTAGCAGAACCATGATCCATTCTAGATTTCCAGCAGGATGTAGTCCAGAATAGGGAAATGCGTTGTATCGCCGTTTTATTTGCGCCAGTGGCCCGACACATCCGTCTTCAGTGAGTTTCAGGTCAATGATACTACATTTTTCAAGTCAATGACCCTACTTTTAGCTATTCATATTTTCCTTTTAACCTCTCTTTCGCATATTCCGCCATTTATTATTATGTATCCAAAATGTAAGAAACGATGTACTTGTTTCAGTCTCTCTCCATATATTTTTATACTTAACATATATATCTTAGTAATTTTGCTGATTATCAATAGTAGAGTGTTTACCATATTCATAAGCCTTTTCATAACGTACTTGACTCTTTAGCGCCCATCCGAGTGTCTCATCGCCCGCTTTGGGAAACTCTGAAATACACACTAAACAAACATTTTGCTCCGGCGAACTACTCTGAAACGCAATTATATTCATTGCACAATAAAGTCAACTTCGCGAATATTTGAAAAAGCAGAAGACCAATGTATAGCTAAACGCTTTTATTTCTCTGGGGATACACTGGAATATTATTGTAATTCTAAATATGTATTGAATTTTGTCCTGATATCAAATTAAATTTATCGATTCGCAGATCAGATGTCGAGACTTTCATATTTTCGAACGGAAGATATATTCAAAGGAACTCAAAAGGTTTATGTTAACTGAAGTCAAAGTTCAAATTCATTCAGTGTGCATACAAAAGTAAACCACCCCCACAAATAGTATTACATGCAAGTCTGTGAATTCCTTTCTTAGGAAATAGTAACAGGACTATTAAGTAGTTTACTAGTAAATTAGTCAAAACAGAATAAACGATCACCCCCATCCCCCTCCACTCCACCCCACCCCCCCCCCCTTTTATTGCAAAAAAAAAATGTTCCAGAAAAAAAGTAGCAGAAAATCTCTTGACAATGAAGGAAACACGAATGACAATATAAGATTCACCGATTATGGTGGTAAAACCTCCTCCCTCTTAATTAAGATGTATCTAGCGCCCCCATAACATGGAATTAAGATGTATCTAGCGCCCCCATAATATAGAATTAAGATGTATCTAGCGCCCCCATAATATAGAATTAAGATGTATATAGCTCCCCCATAATATAGAATTAAGATGTATCTAGCGCCCCCATAATATAGAATTAAGATGTATCTAGCGCCACCATAACATGGAATTAAGATGTATCTACCGCCCCCATAACATGGAATTAAGATGTATCTGCCGCCCCCATAACATGGAATTAAGATGTATCTAGCGCCCCCATAATATAGAATTAAGATGTATCTACCGCCCCCATAACATGAAATTAAGATGTATCTAGCGCTCCCATAACATGGAATTAAGATGTATCTAGCGCCCCCATAATATAGAATTAAGATGTATCTACCGCCCCCATAACATGAAATTAAGATGTATCTAGCGCTCCCATAACATGGAATTAAGATGTATCTAGCGCCCCCATAATATAGAATTAAGATGTATCTACCGCCCCCATAACATGAAATTAAGATGTATCTAGCGCTCCCATAACATGGAATTAAGATGTATCTAGCGCTCCCATAACATGGAATTAAGTTTCTTGAGCTTTGCTGAATTCGAAGTGAGCGCCATTTATTCTAATATGGAAACCTCGAGGCAGATAATGAAACATAACACAATATAGTTTTTAAACTAACTAAAATCGATGTTTCGATTAAAAGACCTCATCAAACAAATAAAAGAGGCATTAAGCGAACGAAACAATGCATTGATCGCAAATTGCAAAGAAAGCGTTAAGAATCCATATTGTCAAATTCTTAGTTACAAAATATGTGGTAGGGAAAAGAATAATTTAAAAGATGTTTAAAAATGAAATAAAATCGGTAAAACTAACGTGGAAAAGGAAAGAATATCATTGAAACAATAAAACAGAAGTGGAAGGTTTTTATTTCACTAGGACATCACTCGTATTAACCACGTAGATTGGGGGTGGGGGGCACAAAAACAGCTCTAGGAAATCCGAGATTTAATTAATTTTAGTACTTATGTAGGAAGTCAGGTAATGAAGTCTTGCTGAACGACCACCAACACACTATCACTGTCGGATGCTCACATGAAATAATACACAACAATACACAGGATATAGTCATACAAACAACAATCCACAGGAAATTGTCGACTTTTCGACCAAAAGGTCTTTATCAAGATTAGCACATAACAGACGACGAGTATAAATGACTACATCACATAAACGTAATAAAATCCATATTTCGAAAAATCCATATTTCCAAAAATCTATATTTCACATCCATATTTCGCTCGGAAATCTTTGTGTGTTGTGGAAAAGGCATCTCTAATTTGTTCTTGGGGAAAGCGCAAGGCCCAGACTATTCTAGCCGAAGTTTGCGCCGTCAGTGACCCTGAGATGACTGCCAAACTGACAGACCTCTTTCACACAATGGGGAGCCTGGAAGCGATACCGCAAGATTTTAAGGATGCTTCCATCACACATCTTTACCAGAGAAATTAATATAGCCTAGTTTGCTACAACCACCGAGGCATAACCCTGCTTTCTATAGCAGACATGTTCCTGGTTAGGGTCTTGTTAAACAGATTGCAAGCCCAATCTGGAACAAGTCTCTTCCCAGAGACCCAATTCGGCTTCCGACAAGACAGAGTTACGGTTGACATGATATTTACTGCCAACCAACCACAGGAAAAGTGTCTCGTACAGAACATTGATCTATACACCACATTTGATGACCTGACTAAGGCATTCGAAATTGTAAATCGCGACGGTCTATGGAAGATCACAGCACAATGTGGATGTACTGAAAAATTCAACATGGTTCACCAGTTCCATGATGGTATGACAGCATGTGCGCAAGATGACGACACACACTCTAACCCGTTTCCAGCAACTAAATTTGTGTTACTGCATGTTTTCCTGTGAAGGCGTGCATAAAGGCTTTCTGTGGGCTGTGGCAATAAAGGCCGCAGCAGACGCTGCGACATGTACAGAAAGGATTTTGATTGTACTTCTGAAAGAAAAAAATAATGTTCCAACCGTTGAATCAACACGGGACCTCAAAAGACCTCAGAGAACGGCGTTATAACTACACGGTCATGACCTCCGCACCTTTCCAGTAACTAACGGTGTCAAGCAACGGTGTCCAGGCTCCGACGCTCTTTAGCGTGGCGTTCTCTGCTATGCTAAATGATGCCTTCAGGGATAAAAGTGCAGGAATTTACTTTCGTAATCGAGTTGATGTATGGCTATTTCTTCTTCTTCTTCTGCGTTCGTTCTAAAACTCCTGCAGATTAGCAGGATGTAATCCGGAGAACTGAGTGCGCTGTGTCATGGTTTACAGCATTGCTGCGATATATGCGCCTTTCGGCCTGACACATCTGACTTCAGCATGGCTTTTGGTCACTGACCCTATATGGGATGGGACAGCCAACTCCATCCCATTACCTCCTTAATCGCCTTTTACGACATGCGTGGAAGGTAAACAGTGTTGCCATTCTTTGCTCCCCTTTCACGTCCCGGCAACACACGGGCGTTGGCTATTTAATATCAGTAGATTGAAGGATAAGATAAAAACTAAGACAGACGTTCTTTACGACCTCTTATTCGCCGACGACTCAAAGCTACTTCTCTGAGAGACATGCACGATAGTATGGACCTCTTCGGCCTGGGATGCGTTCCGTCTCACCATCAGCACCGCGAAGACTATAATGTATCATCCAGCGCCAGGTGTCCCCTACACAGAACCAGTAATCACAGTAAAGGAAGAGAAACTCAATACTGCCAACAAGTTTGTATATATCGGCAGCACCATATTGTACACTGTGACAGTTGAAAAGGATGTCGTCCTGTGTATTGCTCGCGCCAGTGCGGCCTTCGGGAGTCTTCGTGCCAACTTCTGTATCAGCCGTGGTGTCAGTTTGACAACTAAGCTGATCTTCAACCGCGCAGTGATTCTACCAACACTGCTTTATGCTGCGTCATCATGGACCCTCTATGCGAGACACGTTTACAGCTTAACTCTTTCCACATTCGGTGCCACAGAAACCTCATAGGAGTACGTTGGCAGGATCTAGTGTCAGTCACGGAAATCCTTCAGAAGTCCAGTGTGCAAAATATCCATGCCCTGTTGATCAAGTCCTAATTCGGCTCGACTGGCCACATCGTCCGTATGCCAGACAAGCTCCTTCCAGAGAGATTATTCTATGGGAGCTGCGCGTTGATAAACACTCCAGCGGAGGGAAGAAAAGGCGCTTTAAAGATCACTGAAAGAACTCTCTCAAGCACTGCAGCATCGATCCCAGCTCTTGAGAGACTACAGCTCTTCATCGTTCAGCTGGCACACCCAGATCACTGTTGGCATCATTAAATTTTAAAAGAGAGAACAGTGTGAGCAATTTACAAAAGACGAAGTGAAAGAAAAAATCTGACAACTCTCCTAATCGGGGCCCTCTGAACTACACGCATTACAATAGATCCATCCTGGCACGAATCGGATTCATATGGCATCTACGAACACACAATCCAAACCAAATTAGACAACCACATATGTTTTGGCTTTTCTTCTTGTTCACCGCATTTTTATTGGGGTTGTTTTTTTCATGCCATGCTCAACTTCTCTTGCGAAGAAGGTACACCATCATCACATGTATCAATCATACTGCTGTTCGCCGTTTACATGTTACATTTTCTCAACTCTTACATGTTTATACTATCTCATCCCTTACATTTGTTACATTTTCTCACCGCTTGTATTTCTTACATTGTTTCTCACATTTCACATATGTTACGTTCCATCATAACTTATTTACGCAATGGTTGTTGTTTTTTTTATTGATGCTGTAGTTTCCACACTTTACGATCCGAAGCGTGCATTTGATCATGGCATCGTATAAGCCTATCACGCCTTCCCTCTTCCATCACCGCTCGTTTAACCAGACGGCAATAATGCAGCCTATTACCATTGTCACTATTGTCATACAGAGTAAAATCTTTATCAGATTTCGTTTCCTATGCCAGTAAGGGCACCAGCAGTAGTTCTTGCTTGATGACACTCAAGAGACATAAGAAGTAGCTATGACAAGACCCAATTAGCTGAAAACTAGCTGGAGGTCAAGTCTTTCTTAAAAGTTAAATACTGTTTCCTGAAATAATTTTAGTTCCTGCTTGTCAATCATACTTAAATGTAATTTGCGCTTTGCGGCAGGCAGAAATATCATAGTTCATTTCAAAATTCCTGAAATCAGGAAACAAAAATTATTTCGAAAACTATTTTACCGATTTTGATGCAAATTTAGTATTTGAAGAATTTTTAAAAACTTACTAATGAATTTTTACTGCACAATAACCTTATACAAGTAAATTGAAGTAAGCATAGTAATAAATTAAAAATTCTTGAGACTAACGGGTATTGAACCATGTCCGTTCTAGCGGCACCGAATCGCTTTATAACTCAAGTAAACGAGTTTTTCCGTACTTGACTAACCGCAACCCCTACACCCACCAAAACAAAACAAAAACTTTTACCATCACTCTTGTTATCGCATTGCCTACCACTACAGCTGACCTGTTATCTTATTGCTAATCACCATTCTTGTTATTTTATTATCTACCACCACTCTTGTTATCTTAGTACATGCTCACCACTCTTGTTATCTTATTACATGCTCACCACTCTTGTTATCTTATTACATGCTCACCACTCTTGTTATCTTATTACATGCTCACCACTCTTATCTTATTACATGCTCACCACTCTTGTTATCTTATTACATGCTCACCACTCTTGTTATCTTATTACATGTCAATACTCTTGTCATCCTATTACCTATTACCACTCTTGTTATCCTAATACCTCTCACCACTCTTGTTATCTTATTACATGTTACCCACTCGTGTTATCTTGTTGCCAATTACCTTTCATGATCCCTTATATATTCTAGCCCGTTATTGATGATGGTCTGTTTCGTTCCATTATCTCCAAGTAACAGTTCTCGTGTGATGTCCCTTACCAACGCAATCTTTATGTTTTCTAAGAAAAGATGGCTCTTGTGAATGTTTACAGCGATGCTGTTTTATCTTCGCATTATTTCCGATACATCAATATTTGATGGGTTATATATTCTCATTCAATATTTGATGGGTTATATATTCTCATTCAATATTTGATGGGTTATATATTCTCATTCAATATTTGATGGGTTATATATTCTCATTCAATATTTGATGGGTTATATATTCCCATTCAATATTTGATGGGTTATATATTCTCATTCAATATTTGATGGGTTATATATTCCATCTCATTATTTATATACTGCATCTGTTGTTTGAATCTCACCAACGTCGCGCGCAATTTTTGCTTACCGCTCTATTCGGATAATACATTGTGTCAATGTGTCACACGAAGCCCTTTGAATAACCCCACCTTTGAGATGTTAGAATCCGTACAGACCTTATTGATTTCTCGTTCGCTGTGAGACCATCCGCCGCCCTTGTCTCTCATCTGTCAGTGATCATATTATACATGGATATAACTGCTGTGGTTAATCATTCTCAAGCTGTTATTGGTTTGCTCTATTGCTGCAGTTATTGACGTGATTTATTGCTGCAGTTATTGGATTGTTCTATTTTTGCAGTTACTGGCTTGCTCTATTGGTACAGTTATTGGTTTGCTCTATTGCTTCAGTTATTGGCTTTTTCTATTGCTGCAGTTATTGGTTTGCTCTATTGCTACAGTTGTTGGCTTGTTCTATTTTTGCAGTTATAGGCCTTCTCTTTTGCTGCAGTTATTGGCTTGTTCTATTGCTGCAGTTATTGGTTTGCTCTATTGCTTCAGTTATTGGCTTTTTCTATTTTTGCAGTTATAGGCCTTCTCTTTTGCTGCAGTTATTGGCTTGATCTATTGCTGCAGTTATTAGCTTGGTCTATTGCTAACGTATATGTCTCATTTGTCACTTCTACGTTCATGCTCAAACTCCAGAAGATGATCAGGAAGTGGTTTGAAAAACGGAATACGTTGCACCATGACCTACAGCTTGACTGATATCATGACCGTCTGCCTTGCAAAAGACCCCTGCACATATAGTAAAGAAACGTTCATTCGTTACGTTTTTAATATTGTTGTGATTTTTATTGGTTACTATTTATGTACTTGGAATCGCCGTGGCTGTTTTTGGCATGCGATTCCAAGTATATAAATAGTGACCAATGAAAAATAAGACAATAATCAAAAACCTAACAAAAGAAGCCTTATTTCATTTCTGTGCAGAGACCTTATACTCGGCCACTGTCACCGTGATATCTACACCTTTCGATGATTGACACAGCCGACTTTTCAGCATGGCTTCTGTCTGTATCAGTGGGTGATTTTTCAACTTGTTTAGTCACTCTTTTGTAAGTCTGTTTAATCTTTGGTTCATTTGATAACTCTCCAAACATTTGGATTTCTCATACTGTCTGATGATTTTTCTTCTTGTCTCGCATCCACTGATGGTAAATCCGTGCATGTTTCCATTTCTATAATTGGGGTAGTTTTTATACCTCCTGTTATAATTATGAGTTTGCGGTTTTGTATCTTTGATATCTTTTGTAGTGTTTCTTTTTGCAGCATTGCCCCATGATGACATTCCATGTTCCAAAGCTGGTCTTACGTATCCTGTGTATGCTCTACTTAAGGTTTTCCATTTCCTCCCCAATCTGTTTCAGCCAATTTATTTAAGCAGATCTGTTCTGATTATGGTTTTTCTTTGGCACTTGTTAATGTTCTGTTTAAATGTATGTCTTAGGTCAAAAGTGACACCATAGTATGTGAGTGTATCATATTTTGGCAGTGTTTGACCTTTAATGGATTGTGAAATTTTTCTTTGGTTTGGTGCACATGCTGAAGATGATGCATGCAACGTTTTTAGCATTGATAGACTTGGTCAATTGTCTGCCCAGTTGACCGTGGAATTGCCCATGGTATCCTGCAATCTCATTTTCGTAGAGCCCACTCTCTCTTCACTGTACTATTTTGAAACAAATCACTGAATATGTGAGTTCTCAGTCTGTTGTAGCCAGTTCGTAGTTTGAACACCTTTAACACATACCCAATACGGGAAAGGAAAAATTTACCAAGAATTATGGACAGTATACCAGGCTTTGCTACAAAAGTGGAAACTCCAATACAAGTTATTAAATGGACAACTAAGAACCACATGCAGAAAGCGTACCAAAGGACTTATGGACACATGTATATATAGATGGATCAGCAAAAGAAGCGGTATTGGATAGAGTATATATAGCAACATCAGATGGAAAATACATCGAGAAATCTACACCCACAGGCAAATATTCTAAAACGTCAGAGAAGAGATGGAAGCCGTAACAGAGGCAACCGCAATGATATAAATTTTCGTGTCGCGCCATAACAAATAATTATGGTGTCTTTCTAACTAATGCACAATCAGTGTTGCCGGTCAGTGTTGCCAGCATTAAAAGATCAAAAGAACACGAGCATGAATGAACTCATGTCCTGCTTACTACAACTAAACACCACCACCAAAGAAACAGTACTGCATGGCATTCCTGGTCTCTGTGGAAATGAAAAGGATGATCTTCCGACAAGAGGAGGAGTATCACTAAACCAAACAGAAAGCTACATTGCAGATTTGAAATATAAGGATATGATAAAAACATAGTTCAGTAAAACAAAAAAGTGGAAGCAGATACACCCAACTGCAGAGCCGAATGACTCTTACTACTAAATGTCACGCAACGAACAAATCATTATCTTCAGATTACAAAACGGTGGATAGAAAACATCAAGATAGCCGTGAACAAACATGGACTAAATGCAACCTCGGCGACACAGCTGGCCTAGGAACGACAGCTTAAGCTACCATCCCTACGCTTAACGGCAAGTGTGAATGCGACCAACCATCATTCACCTGGGGAAAGACTATAGACAATCTTCAGATTACGAACTGGCCACAAAAGACTGAAAGGTTACCTATTTATAAAACTCAACATTAGTGAGACAGACCTGTGCAACTTTGGGCTAAGCCCAGAGACAGCAGAATACATTCTTCGTGCATGTCAACTCTATAAAGCAGAGAGGGAGAAAATATGGCCTACTGAGACGGTGCTACCTCTAAGGGCACGGTGTCAGAATCCTTTGAAGTTACAACAGGAGTCGGTCATGTTTACTGTGTCCCTACAATCATTCTCATGTGTCAGTTAGTCAGTTCCTCTTTTGCCAAGTTTGGCACATAGGGTGAATGTCATAGCTCTCCATGCCTGTCGGTCAGTTGCTAGGGATTGCAGGTCTTATCCATTTATGCCAGTTGATTTTAATTCATTCATAAATGTTCTAAGGGTTGTTTTTGGTATTCCCTGTTTTCTTTCCCGTCTGGTGTCCACATGAAGGCTTGTCGTGGAATTCTGTCTTCCTTCATTCTAAGTACGTGGCCGGTGTATGTCCTGCGGCGATTTCTGATGATGTTCGTCGTGTATTCTTGTTGTGTCTCATGTGTATAGGTTATGAGATGTGAAAACAACTAAAGGAAGGAAACGTGGAACATGAGGAACATTTGATATGCAGTTGGAGGATCTGGATTTTGCAGGTGACTACCGAACATTGAAAACAACTAAACTTGTGATTTCTGAGAATTATGTGCAGGCAGATATCTCCACTATCTATCACACAAAAAATAGGGCATGCAGGAATCAACACATAGAGGAATCAGTCAAAAATTGGACATTGTAAGTAAATAGAAACGAAATAACAATTAATAATACGCACAAATATTCCATAAAAGTAAATGGTCATGCCATTGAATGTGTACGGAGGAACAGATAACGATGTTGACAACACAATTAATAAGGCCAGGTTTGTTTTCAATACTATTCGCCCAGTATGTATTTCCTCAACATTGCTTTAGTTGCAACACTGCTAGGTTGGACACACATGTACAGTCTATATTCCTTCATGGCTCCAGAACTTGATATATAACCCAGAAAAATCACATCAGAACTACAGATATTTATCAATAGATGTCCCCGTTCTCTACTTCGTATTACATGACCAGTTGATATTAAATGGTGTGTTGTGGAACAGAGCACATCATTATCTATAAATTGGTAGCGTACCCTATTCAGGAAGTAGCCATCAAACGAGAATGTTTTCATCAAAACCGGACTGTATCTAATGGATTTAAATATAGCTAGAGGTGATATCAAAACGGAACCAGAGAAACTATACTAAGTATCCGACTAGTGTTAGATAAATTCTGCACGCCACGTGAAGTACCCACATTCGAATAACATCTATTTTCAGAAATGAATAATATTCGAGATGGACTGATATTGCTCTCTATAAAATTAAGACATGTGAATGTATTATAATGATTCATGGCATTTATCAATAGAGTTTTGTACGTCAAGGAGCTCGCTCCAAATTGAAAATACACGGTATTTAAAGACCATTGATTATGAGTCCACTTCATTAATACAGCCTTCTCAGACGATTTGTTTGTTGGCCTGTTCAAATCCCTGAACTGATCCAATGTAAACATCATGTCTAATTCCATCTTTACTGTAACATCGCCATTAGATTCCAGATGGAACATATTAAAAGTATTTAGATTTGTAGAACTGGCAAGTATCTGCTCTATGTCTATAGAGCGAGACATTTCTACCATCTGTGAAAAAATCAGATAATGAGAGATAATTCAACTTGTAGCTGTTTATTTTAGCGACAGACATGTATTGTAAGATATCATGATTGTTCTACATTTGTATTGTAATCTATAGTCAATAATCTATCATGATTGTTATACATTTGTATTTCAATCTTTAGCCAATAATCTATCATGATTATATTACATCTTTATTGCAATCTTTCCATCTACCTATTGTCTTTTCTCTTTTCTCTGCTTATGATTTAAGGTGTCGCATGTTTTAATTAATGACAATTGGTTTCCAGGTTATGGCTCGTTTGGTCGCTTGATATGCAATAATAGTGAGCCGTATCAGAATATTGGTAGCCCCTTCAATCCACAGGATTCTTAGTTTCTCTCTGTATTTTAATAAATCATGATTATATTACATTTGTATTATAATATTTACTCAATAATGAATCATGATTATATTAAATTTGTATTATAATATTTACTCAATAATGAATCATGATTATATTACATTTGTATTATAATATTTACTCAATAATGAATCATGATTATATTACATTTGTATTATAATATTTACTCAATAATGAATCATGATTATATTACATTTGTATTATAATATTTACTCAATAATGAATCATGATTATATTACATTTGTATTATAATATTTACTCAATAATGAATCATGATTATATTACATTTGTATTATAATATTTACTCAATAATAAATTATAAACAATCAATAAAAGATCGAAAACAATGCTGCAGGAAACCGTCCAGGGTAGAAGAAGCAGAGGAGGATAAATAAAGTCATGGACAGACAACATCAATTGATCAATCAATGGACAGGATACATTTTTTTCCTCACATCCTCATCTGTGAAAATAGAAATCGCTGGAGGACTGTGTGCTGAAGTATCCAGTGTGGTACCCCTACGACCTTGACGGGTTATGTGTTTATAGATAGATATATATTATTGAAGAGACACATCAAAATTTCATCACAAATGTTATCAGAAAACGCCGTTGGTCCTACATCGGGCATGTCCTACGCGCAGACACCAACAGAATACACCACCAATCTCTTGAATGGATACCCGCAGGCAAAAGAGCAAGGGGTAGACCAAAAGAAACACTCAGAAGAACAATACTTAGAGAAAGTAAAACAACCAATATTCATACTATTCAAGACCTGCACAGGATAGCTTTGAACGGACAGAATTAGAGAGATCTGACCTCTGCCATATGCGCTAACTTCAGCGCAAAAGGAAAATGAATGAAATAAAATGAATATATTATTATCTATTCGGACTATTTTTTTTTTTTAAATACACTTGAAATATGAAGCAATCATTCAAAAGTTTAATTGTTCCATGCTTCTGACAAAGTGAGCGATGTAGCGACATTGAAAAAGCTAATTATCACTCTAGAGTTAATTACGATACAACATAACTCCTTCTGGACTTCAACATCAATTTCGTGATGTTGCTTGATTTACTTTTATTTTAGAATTAGCTGCCCAACAAAATATTTAGCTATCGGCTATAATGATGACAAAATGACATGTAATATCTCAGCTGTGCTCGTAAAAATATGGTTTGGGAAAACAATAGAACATTATATTGGGTAGGATTGGATATTTGAACTTGTCATTTGCGCACACGTGAACACATTTTCAAACATTATTGTTTACTATTGGCTATTGAACAGAATTCGTAAAATATGATGCGATGGTGTTTCTCCTTCGCGAAACACGTCGAAGTAATGCGGATAACTCCATCGCATAACGTCATTTCTACTTTGATGTTTTAATTATGCTTGGTTGTTTGTCCAGAAGACCGTTTGACCGAAACGTTGATTCCGCGTATTTGTCCCACAAAAAACTTATATTTAATCCATTATATATATATTTCTCCTATATATATTTGCTATATAGATTATCTATTGTTATATCAGGACACACTACCAAAACATATTAGAGGTAACAAAGACCCCCAAGATAACTTGTTTCGATTCTGCTCGTAGTCATTTACTGTCAATAACCAGGTTTTTGCCAGACTAAACCTTTCAGAACACACCTCTTACTTTTCCCTCCTGAATCAACATTAATTAAAAGTCGTTCATAATGCTCCATGTTATCTTTCTGAATCATTGCCGTGGCCGTAGATACATCTTAGGTAGTGGGGAGATTTTTTGTACCTATTTATCCAAAGATATCAATATACCACAATATTTCGCCTTAGAACAGGACACTGCAGACTGTTGTGTCACCTTTATCGATTAAGGATCTCATACACAGATGAATGTCCATGTGGATCCGGAACCCAGACTCCAGAACACATACTTCAGGACTGCCCAACATACAAAGAGCAGAGACAGCAGACCTGGCCAGAGGATACAGACTTGAGGCAAAAGCTATGGGGCAGCCGCTCTGTCCGCTCAGACAGTGGACTTCGTCTTGACGACAGGTCTGACGGTATAGCATGACCACATGCTGAACGCAGAAGAATAAGAAGTACCTATTTAAAATGTCATTCACCCATTTTCATGAGATTTGTGTGACCTTTTTTCTGGAAATTATTTCCTTTGGGGGTGTGTGTGTTACTCTACTTTTTAGGATGTAGGATTTTAGTAATAAATCAGAGCTAAAATACATGTTCCGATTTCCCAACACAGAGTTTGAACCCTCTGAACAGTCCTTGTTATGGGCTTGCACAGTGCAATGCCCACTAGCATAGAGAGTCTTGTCCCAACTGGTACCAGATCAGCCTAAGGTATTTAGTAGAATAGGCAATAGTCAACCACTGATGGGAGACTTATACTCGAAGGAGGTATATGTTACGAAACTAGCTAGTGTTTTGCCTGGGACATCCACTGTGCATCTCTCCTACGACGAGGCGCTTCGCAGCAGGTGAACTATTTCTCATATTTCTCATAAGATAATTCCCTTATCAGCCTCCGTGTCCTAGGTCTTTACATAATTTTTTATGTCTGAGCCCTGTTTGACAACGGCGAAAGTCGAATTGAAAATTAGGTTTGACAATCAGTTTTCAGAGTATGAGTCTTAACAATGCTTCGGTCAGAAATATAAACAATGTATGCCCACCACATTTGTCCCGACATGCTCCCAATGTTTGTTCTCTGCGTTTTCTTCGTCCAGTGGGGAGCTGTATTCAAAATTATTTTTTTCTATACCCAGGAGTACATGTTCAAGCTGGCGAGTATAATATATGATTTATGGAGTGCAAAGGGAACGCATTGCTCTAGGCGGACCCAGGGTTAGCAGATAACCAAGATCCCAAATGTACCTCCACGCGATGCACCCTGGAAACAGAAATACAGCAGCTCGAGCTGATTCTGGCCAAATCATTTGGGGATCGTGTCCGAGAATGTGGAGGTAGCAGATGAAAAGAGATTTGACTGCAAAAGAGACAGAAATATCTCCGACACCACTAGCATCACCACATATAGCGACACTGTCGACATACAGTGAAGCTAGTCAGTCCAGTCCGAACATTGGAGGGGCGGCCAATGTAAAATGCACGTAAAGGTAGATGCACGGCGAGAGACAAATAGATTTCATACCGAGTACAATGAAACAATGAAAGGGCAGAACAGCGCTAGAGGGCAGCGCGAACTGCAAATAGAAAGTGAAAAGTCCCTAGGAAAGGGGAACTACAAGCTCCGTCAGCTCGAGACGAGCTTCTAGTTACCTGTGTTCCTTACAGGCAGAGACCCAGACCCATTCATTGGCGTTTGGTAAAGCAAGAAGACCTAATCCAACTCTAATGTCGAGCCTTCCTAAACCGGAAATATGTTCGCGAAGAGAAAGGGTTTCTGTACACGATGGGCTTAGGCAAGAAAGGGACAACGATGGTAGTCCTGGCCCAACTCTACTGTCAAGGTTTCATATACCGGAAGTACACTTGCAGAGAGAAAGGGTTCCGTACCCGATGGGCTCAGGCACAAAAGGGACAACGATTTAGCCCTGGCCCAACTCTACTGTCAGGTTTTCCTACACCGGAAATACACTTGAAGAGAGAAAGTGTTCAGTACCTGATGGGCTCAGGCGCTATTGGGACAAGGACGCTCAGCTCGAGAACGCCTTGCTCTCAAACGCGTGGTGTGAGACTCGAACTCGGACAAGGGGTACACGATGTCGGTGAATGACACCTCGGCTAAGAGGGCGAAAGAGCCAGGGTCCAACTCCTCTGTTGAGTTCTTCCCCTTAAGGAACCAGGCTCACGGATGAGAAACGGTTCAGTACCCAATGGGCACAGGCACAGCACGTCCAATTACACGAGGCAAGTTCATAGACAGTGGAACACCTCGTTCGAGTCAGACGAGAGCAAAAAATCGTCTGGGCGAAGAGTCTCCACTACGCGTGCCTGGAGACAGATATAGAGGCTGTCACAGGCTAAGGGTAGCCCACCCGAATTGTCAAGGCATGCCGAAATTGGATGTGCTAGGCCTACAAGGCGCATAACGGTGGCACAACGTAATCACGCTCCCGGCGGAAATCGCACGGATATCCGTGATGGTTACAATGGAGCGAACGCAAAACAAACAAACAAAAATATGATTTATGGCTTCTACTTTGAATGGGCTTAATAGTGATGAGACGTGTGGGCTTGGTGTGTTCTCGGAAATGATCAACATTTCCGCCAACCGGTCTTGTGCTGGACAATTGTAACTTCGTTGCCACTCTATTGTTTCCCATACACATCTCTTCCCTCTAGCGCGTGTTGCCTTCTCTGGAGGTATTCCATTAGTACTCAAGGGGCTGATATACCGTAACGACTTCTACAATATTGTGATATTGACATTGGTCGCCTTTCCAATGCATCTGTATTTCGGCTGACCGAGTCGGAATGCAACATCACTATGTGTCTACTGTGCCGCTGGATGCGTCGACACAGAGGCGGTGGAAATACGTCAGTAAATTATCTTTCCATCTACAGCCTCCACATCAAAGGACACATCCCTAAAAGTATCGATCAGAAGTACAGCACGAGCTGTTGTATTTCTGTTTTCAATGTACCACATACATATAAAGAGCAGAGACCGCAGAGCTGGATAGAGGGTACAGGCATGAGGTAAAAGCTATGGGGCATGACCTGGAGTAGACGGTAGATTTCGTCCTGACGACAGGCCTGTCAATATAACATGACCATAGATGCTGAACGCAGAAGAAGAAGAAGAGATTACCACGATGAGATACTTTTGGGGTCTTGATTTTGTTGTTGTTGGTAACCATGGAAATCACACACAATCCACATGAAACCCATTATGCCCCAGAGTTGACATGAATTAAGAATGTGTTCTGCGTTTTCTGCGTTCAGTCCACAGTTGTGCAGGTCTGTGTCACTATTTACAGCTAAAAATGTCACTAATTTGCAATTGAAAGTGCTAGCTCCTAAGCAACTGCATAGCAAGAAAACACGTGTTTTTACACGTGTTTTTACACGTGAAGACAGTACTATTAGGTATAATTGCTGATAACATAGGAATGTTGCTCACAAGCTGATGATGTTGAGGAAAAATCAAAGAGCTGGAACATTTTCTTTGCTTCAGTAGGTCAAAAAGCTGAAACATAAGAAGTTCAGAACACAAATAAAAGACAAAATCATAGACATGACTTCCATACTGGCTGAAAGGGCTGTTTTTCTTCCTTAAAAAATCATTTTGTGAGATTTTTTATGACTCCTTTCTGAGTTGGAAAACCAACTAGAGTGTATGTATTTTTTATACCTTGTTTTACTTATTTATACATATGGCCTACTAAATATGATGTTATATTGTCCTTAATAAAAAGGAAGGGGTGGGGTGTTAAACACTACACCACCCTCCTACCTTAATTTATACGGACTTTCATAAAAGACTACGTTCTGGCTACAGTATGTAAGCTGGATTAATGTATATGTAATGTGTAATAGCATATAAAATCAGATTATGTATGGAAAGTCACAGATGTCGCAGCTAAACTTTAAACAATGACACAACCTATTCCGTTCTCCAGACTGCAGCCTGCTAATCAACAGGAGTTTGAGAACGAACGCATATACAGAAGACGATGTATGGTGGGCTCCTTGTTCAAAAACGACTGAACTGTGAACAGAAGTAACGAAGTACATCTAAGCTCCTGGAGGGAAAACGACTGACCGGTGGATAGAAGAAACGTATTGCCTCTAAGCTCCTGGGGGGGGGGGGGGAACGACTGACGTGTAGACAGAAGAAACAGAGTGCCTCTAAAGTTTCCACATCGACTTCACATTCTGTGCGTCTGTGGTTCAAAGTCACACAAACCTATCACAATAACACTGACAACGGTTCTTGAATGGCTAGCGTTAAGACGCATCAGAACTCAGAGGCACAAAGACAATGTGTTGAACAACAAAAAAAGACAGAACAGCAAACACACAGATATCATACTGTGACCAAAAGTATCCCACATGTGGCATGTGATTCTATGTCAGAATTGATCCCTTTCCCACACCAGAAAGATACAACACAAGTCTGAAAGTATTGTCATCATCTCTGCACACACCAGAGAGATGCAACAACATGTCTGAAGCTGTTGTTGCCATCTCCGTATACATAGGAGAAACTCAACAGCACAAGCCTGAAACTGTGGTCATCATCGCCTGGGCGATGGGCGGTTATTATTATATGTAATGTAATTATAGGAATTCTTTCTTTTCCTGCTTTTCGTTTGTATAACCCTTTATGTCTTGCAGCGTTAGAGGTAAAAGACTTCTTTAGAGGCGGTCTTTTTCTGTGCTTCATATATGTGTTTTTTTTGTGGACTCTTAATTCTGTAATCCATCTTTTGCATGGTCTGCCCTGGCTTTGTACCCATCATGCCTGTATAGCAATGCTTGATAAAGTCTTTTTGGACGAAATAGTAATAACAGCACGACAGTAATAACCGACTGACATTTTTGTGTGTTCTTCTTCCAATTTATAACTAAGTACTTCGTTTGCTAGAATCATTAACGTAGAATTTCTATTGGAAGAAAAAATACAATTATGGTACTAACGTTAAACTAGAGCTGCCATCTTATTTTAGCAATGTCAATTATGTGAACATTTTTCAAGTAACGAAGAAAAATAAGAAATAATCATTCTGCTTAACGTAATATTTGAACAAGCTATTTTCTCTTTGGATTACTGATATTGAAATAAAATGTAATGCTGAGTATTTAGACGTAAATATAAATATTTAAAAAAAGGATCTTTCATAATTTTTACATGTTCATCATGATCTGTTCAGTTTTAAACTGCTGGTGGGTAAAATGCGACGAGAGGTCCATATTTTGCATCATAAAAAACTATTTAGTAAGTGTCCATAAACTACGGCAACAATTATGGGGGAAATTTTTGACCCCCTATCCACATGCCAACAACTGTCAATAATTCAGGGACGACCTGCTGAATTCTGTCAAACAAATGGTAAACCACTCCCTTTAAAAATCGTTAGGAGCAAAAGTGAGTAAACAAAACATCTAAACGGTTTGTTTCACATTTTTAGAAGAAAATTTATTTATTTCAAACAATTTAGTTGGTGCATAAAAACAGCATTGTTGACGTCAAGTTTTGTGAAGCCACCACCCTCTCTCATTGTTAATCCCCATCCCCCCCCCCCCCCCGCTCTCTTTGTCAACAACTGTGAAGTGGATTCAACTACCCTTACCACTTAATTGTTAACGTCATTTATGGATAGCGCCTTACATAAAATGTATGATTTTGCAAGTTCAGAAACTGGTCAGAAGGAACGAAAAGGAGACGTAGGAAACGAATGTTTTTCTGTGCCTTTCAATGACTTACGCGTGGGCGCCTGTTGTTAAATTAAGAGCGATTTAAGAGAACGGCAGAACGGTTTAAGCATGAGCGACTTGTTAGCTGTGAAGTTGGTGGCCATCATGTAAGTACGAGACACCAGTTCTCCCGTACTACTGGCTTACTATACTAGCGATATGATTACAGGCGCCCACTATCAATAAGAAAATGAAATTATATTTATTTATGACAAAACGTCAAGTGTTAGCGTGTCTTCTACAGTATATAAGGACTTGAAGATACAAAAAAAAACCAGAGGTCATGGTTATTGGATTACCAGTACCGTGACCTCCACTATTCTTGATAGTTGTAAAGCTATGATATTACCAAATTAGATTAACATAAAGGGTTGAAAGCAGCGCACCCCATCATAAGAGGTTCAGGTTCCAACTACACACATTCCAACTTTTTAATATTGCGTTTGATTTCATACAATATCCATTACGTGGGAACTTTAAGTGCGTTGCGCGCATATCGATGATGCTGCGTGTATGTGTGCTCTTAGCGAAAGTTCATTTTGTTAAATAATGTATGGCTTATTTTGTTTAAAGCGTGAACACATTATCTCGTAAAGTACCGAGATGCATTTTACGTAACAAGCCAACCACTACCTATTGCATTTATTGTAACTCGAGAGTTCACGATGTTAGCGTAATTGTAATTGGTGGGCGCATTGAATGATATTGTGACACATTGAAACTATCATGGGCATAACTTGGAACAGGGTGATGAAGATTTGCTAATCACTGGAAACACATATAATTACACACATAATAACACACACAAATCGGCGTTTTGACCAGAATGCCTTTATCAATAACACACTCGCAACAAAACATAACGAACAAGAACGGTATTATTTACATTCACGTCCTTAGTGCAGAGCTAAATACAGTTAGGTTGAAACTCTTATGTAATAAAGAATACGGATACTGTTATTCAATTGAACTGTTTTATATTAAAATCCATACAACATCAGCCACAAAACGCCCCCCTCTACTCTCTAACTAGAAACATGCAGTATTTGACAGTTTGCCTGATTTATATTCTTATAAAATGAAATGAAGCTCAAAATAGTTTCACGAAAATGCGAAAATGGCGAGACTAGCCTAGTCCTCCTAATCCAGTGACTGCAGGCCACTGTTTCTAACATACATACAGCACCAGACAAGTCTTATCGGCTATCAATACATTACGTCAACAATTAGGGAAAGGGGGGAAGGGGGGGGGGTCTCAACAAAGTTTACAAGTTTCAGTTATTTACGTGGGTTGACAGAAACTGACGAAATCAATACTGTTTTGTTTATTTTTTTAGATCCATTACTTGTTTAAATTTGAAACATTTTTCTAAAAGTGTGAAACAAATCATGTAGCTATTTCCAGCTGTATCTGCTAAATAAATTTACTAGGGAAAGGGATGGTGGTTTACAATTTACAAAACATAATTAAGCAGGAGAGGTGGGACTGAATTCTAGACAGTTATTGACAAGGGGCTCAAGAAATGGCAAAAACAAATATTTGTAATTTATGGACATATCCCTCCGTCCTTATGTTATTGTCTCTTTCCTCGGGTCTCTGCTTGATTCTTTCCACCATTTCTTAATCAATTTAATCATATTCTGCGCAAACTAGAATCACTGCAGAACATAAAATTATTTCTCAAATGCAAAATGTGACAGGTATGTCAATCTATAGCACCCCCTCCCTTAACTTCTATTGTAAAATTGCATAATTTATCAATTAGACTCACAAAATTCTACAATTGCTACCTTTCCTTTAATTTCCCGATTATTCTCAAATAACAACTAATGAAATCGCGTTAAACTCATTTAAAATTCATCAGACTTTTCCACTCTTGGAATATTGTTAAGTAATTTGTATGCACTTGAGAGAGTTAAAACTGCAAGCAGGAGAGAGCTGAATGAAAGAAGCATTGATTTCCTAGCCGGTACCTTCATATGAGCTACCAGAGCGCGAATGCGCTAGAAAATTAGAGTTATTTCCCTTGACTGGTTATCTGAGGGCGCTTCATTACGATGGCGCAAACGGACTTTTGGTTTAGTATAGTGTCAAACAACTCGATTCAAAGTGTGGATCATACATTTAAATATGACAGTGCCTATCTTAATGGATAGTCTGTTGAGTTCATATAGGTTATATTAATGCAAGTATGGGTGTAGTTGTCTCTCATGTAGTCTCTGGAAGTTTGTATTTATTTCGAACGTTCACTCAACAATCAGAGCAAAACGCACAGCACCCATTGTTGGAGGTTAATAACGACAACAAACATGACCGCTCTAACAATTTAGATAGATGTGATTCGATACCGAACTGGAGTGGATATTCTGTTACTTTGGATAATCCCTTATCGTTTACAGTAAGCATACTGTTTGTTTTGTTTATTTTTCTTTTATACTTCACATTTTGCATCATCGCGATCTACTTTGACTTTCTTATTTTTTCTGTCTTCATCATCAACCACATAACAACAATGATTTCGCGGCAATATTACAATAGACCATATTATTAGGCCTACATTGTTCTTTATTTAATATTTGCCATTATGATTCCGAAGATCAGTTGAGTATTATTTTTCCCAACATGTTTTTTTTACCAATAATTATAATTAAACCGTAATACCTAGGCATAGGGGTATGGGGATCCGATACAAAACACAATGCAATGATTGAACATATCTTTACCTTCCCATTTCTTCCTCCATCGCATACTTTACGATTTGAATAGGTAGAGAACAGCAGCTCCTATGCTAGGACTTTTGGCTCCCTGGCAATTTTCGTACTCAACCCCCATCCACCATGTTTACATGAGCTAGGCTAACATAATAAATGTTGGTTGTGACGATCCTTGATAATGCTTCTGGCGCTTCCGTGTCACCCCGATTACGCTTGCCTTGTGTACAGATCTGGTGATGAAATGAGTTAAGTTTACCCATACAAATGTCAAATCACATATGAAAAGAATTAGACCCTATATATCATACTATATACCTATTTTTACAATCTATGAATATATCAGTGCATACAAATGTTGACATTCAAATAATTGTCTATGAAAGTCAGTTTTTAAGTGCCATTGTTATTGTAGATTCATCTATTTTAGGCGCCTGTGTGTTGCCAGGGCCCGAAAGGGGAGCAAAGAATAGCAACACGGATTACCTTCCACGCATGTCGTAAAAGGCAACTAAGGAGGTTATGGGATGGAGTTGGCTGTCCCATCCCATATAGGGTCAGTGACCCAAAGCCATGCTGAAGTCGGATGTGTCAGGCCGAAAGGCGCAGATATCGCAGCAATCCTGTAAACCATGACACAACGCATTCGTTCTCCGGACTACACCCTACTAATTTGCAGGAGTTTAAGAACGAACGCAGAAGAAGAAGAAGAATCTATTTTAGGATATTGATTGGTCGAATAGGAAAATGTGTTGAGTCAAGTTTCCAGTCAGTGTCAACAGAATGGACCTTGTTCAAATCCTGTCTGCCACTTTCTGATTTTTTTCATGTAGAACCAGCACTGCAGACTAAGGATGCATATTATCATTCATATTAGTCTTTGCATACCGGACAT
The DNA here is from genome assembly GCA_034231615.1 of Meghimatium bilineatum. Taxonomy (NCBI): domain Eukaryota; kingdom Metazoa; phylum Mollusca; class Gastropoda; order Stylommatophora; family Philomycidae; genus Meghimatium; species Meghimatium bilineatum. Next base: position 10,252,119 of record CM067312.1, on the reverse strand, counting down.
GTCCATAAATGCTCAGATCTCCGCTTCGGTAAATCTCTCAGAGTATAGTGGCTGATGTGTCTGGTTCTATTATGTTTGTTCAGTTTTCTTTTTGAAATCTTTTTAAGTTTTCTATACAGGCTACTCCTATCATCACTCCCAATTCACTCATTCTCGATACTGAATTAAAGTTTTTCATGGAAACTTCATGAAGGTAATTGACCATATGATCAATTTCACATAGAGGAAGACATTTGCATGTCATTCCTTGGGAGGAAGATGTTTGCAGCAGACAGCTAATACCACCATTTTGATTGTCACTGACTCACTGTGTGAATCCGTGTGTCGACTTCAGAGGACCTGCACTTTTTTGGGAATGACATTGAGCTGCCAAGAGTAGAACTATTCAGCAGGAATTGGATATCTACAACAACAGAAAGTTCATCAGAAAGAGCCATACATTTTGTGGCCACATCTGCCAATTCTCCATTTTATCTGGAAATTCCATGACAGTGATTTCTTGGTGATACTGATTAGGGACTTTCATAGTATACGTAATCCATTATACGTAATCCATTATACTTAATCTTTCTTCTGGTGTCCTGTTCAGCATGAGTCTGTCCTGTTCTTTTCAATACATACATGTTAGTAATTGTGTCAAACAATAACAGGCCAATATTTTACAGGTGTAAACAATGTGGCCTACTAGACTAACCATTATGCAACAGTGAAAGCTAGTAGATTATGTCCCAGTGAGGCTATCCCCTTGTGAAAGTTCCACAGCACTTCATCTGTACAATTACTTTTCTCTCTTTGATGCATCATTCAGAGAACCCAACATTACACATTACTGTGGCGGAAATAGATGAGCTCCGGTCCTAGCAATAGTCCTAGCTGCAAGTGTGCATGTGTTATACTGGTTATGAACAGGTATCACTTGGGGTTTGATGAACGTAACTTTGTAGATGATGTGATAATTCCCAGTAAGAGCCCAGAATCAGGCAAACATGTTAACCTTGTACTATTAGAGAACTCTTTTGAATGGCAGGGGATGCATAATTGGATGTGCAATCCATTCCAGTGATCATGGTCTGGGAATGGGGGGGTGGCTATCAACATCTCTGACAGGAAAAAATGCCTACAATATATCCTTCTAGGAGTAGAAGGCTCCTGCTTAAAGCATTGCACACCGCTGAGAGTTGGTGCACACCACTGAGAGTTGGTGCACACCGCTGAGAGTTGAACTCTTTTGAGTGTGAAATCAAGATCTGGAGAAACTTCCCCATTGCACAAAAGGAGCTTTATTGCTCATAACTTCCTTCAGATCAAAACAAGCATACAATCACCAGACTTCCTGAGATAACCCAACTTCCATTCTACTGATTGTTGAGCAAGTATGTGCAAAATTTCCTGTTGTATCTCACAATTGTGTATCTGCATCATGTAAAATGTGTTTCTTCCCACAAGTATTACTCTATTTAGTGCTTTACCCGGGGCTATAATAATACACATATTTTATTGCTATATAGTACATTCATTAAGCTGTGCAATAAACAGGTTTGTGACAACATAACTACACATATAAAAACATGCAAAGAAATAAAATATACATACCCAGTACAAAGATATTTATGAATAGGGCTTACATGAAAAGCCAAGACACCTTAGTAAAAAAATTGGGTAGGTGGAAGACAATACTTTATGAGAAGCATTCAGGGGTAGATAAAGAGTGGTTTATTCGAATGTTCCACCATGGCAGGGAATAGAAACTGGAGAACAATTAATATCAACCTCAAGTAGACATAATTTTTGCTCTAAGATTTTGTTTTTAATCAAAAGAAATTTGTTAAAATACCAGTGTGTATACAATTTAGACATTCTAAGTACCGGTATACATTTTTGTGTGTAATATATTGTTTCTTATTTCTTTGTCTTAATCAAAGCACACATTGCAAGTTGCAGAATTTATATTTCTAGAACTAGCTTCCCATACTTTTTCAAGTCTTGATTTCATTTTATTGAACCAAAATATTCTACAGCTCTGATTAATTTAAAAACAGTTTTTAAATATTGTAAAAGAAAATGTATCAAATATATATTTTATGTTATATGTTATGTGTCCTTTTGATGTTTAGTGCTTATCTTGATAAAGGCCTTTTGTTCAAAATGTTGATTATGTCCTGTGTATTGTTATTTGTATTATTTCATGTGAGTATCCTACAATGATAGTGTGTGTGTGTGTGTGTTAGTCGCCGTTCAGTAAGACTTTTATAACCTGCATCCCACATAAGTACTATTATATGTTATGATATTGTTCAAACTTCAAGGTATTAATTAGTAGGATGTAGTTTGGAGAATAGATTGTTTTTTGTCATGTTTTACAGATTGGCTTCAATATCAGATATTAACGCTTTAGGCAGTGGTTCCCACACTGGGGGGTAGTGAGATATCTCAAGCAGGGTGCAAAGTAATTAGGGAAATTAGTGTATGATAAGCATATTGCTTTTCAGTTAAAAATATAAGCATGTTTCACAAATGTATTTCAGAAAAAGGGCAATAAATAATGACTTGTTCCAAATACACATTTTATAACCACAGTTAATTTGGCTATATCCTTATGAAAATATCGTACTGACGGAAAGAGCGAAACATTTTTTACCTACATCATGGTACATGCCCAATCTTACATGCTTTTTCCAGAATTATGATGTGGGTTGGGTTAAATTGGAGTCTAAAATTGGGAGGAGGGAGTGTAAGGCCTTTTGCAAAATATCTAAGGGAGATGTCAGCCAGAAAAGCTTGGGAACCACTACTCCATAGGATGAGACTTAACACCACCATTAAAAATCTCAGTTGCCTCTAATGACATGAACTGCAGGTCACAGTGTCATTTTGATTTGCTACCATTTCGGGCCTGTCAACACACAGTTGAAAAATCTATATTTTTATATTTAGCACATTTGTTGGCTGAGACTAAGCTCATGTTTCATATTATAGAGAAATTAGTTACAACACAAGTTGGTTTCCATTTCATAATATCCAGATAAGGGACAAAGAAATAACATGACATTTCCATTTTACACAGAAACTGCATATTCAAGGACACATAACATGGTGAACTATGTATATTAGTAAGAGTATCAGATGGAGACAAAGAAATCTGGCTAGATATATGTATTGAAAGATGGTAAAACGAAAATGATAAACACATCATTAGTATTTTTTTTTAAAGTTAAAAATGAGTATTTAGAATCAGATGGCAAAATTGATTGAAGATTAATGTAGATTAACGTAGGAATAAATCAATACATTTATTATGATCACATTGATGGGAAAAAAAATGCCATTTAGGAATATGACATAATATACACACAGAAGGCAATAGTATTACATTTCTTCATCATTTTTCAATAACTCATCAGGTTACAGTGCAAGTAGTTTTTATGAACATTATGCTTTGAGTTATTCTATTTAAACCCTTGATGGACAATATTTTCTCCCTCTTCTTGATGAGTTGATTTGTTCTTGTGTGTGTTTGTTCTGAAGCTGTGCAGATTAGCAGGATGTAATCCTCTAGAGAACGGAATGCTTTGTGTCATGGTTTACAACTTGGCTGTGATATCTGCACATTTTAGCCTGACGCATCCGACTTCAGCATGGCTTCCTGGTCACTTTGGCCTTATATGGGATGGGTGAGCCAACTCCACTTGCAAGGCCTCCTTAGTAGCCTCTATGACATGCATGGCAATTAACATACTGCTGTTCTTTGATCCCATCTCTGGCCCCTGATCACACAGATTTTCCTAGTTTACCCCTATATAGGATGTGTTTCATGGTCTCTAGACTCAGTCCACATTTATGCAGCTCTGTCTCACCAATTTTGAGTTCTGCATATACGATTTTGCTGTGTCAAGTTTGGAGTTTGTTAACTGTTGGGTTTGCCTCATAGTGGGTAGTTAATGTGTTTGCCTCTCTTTTGGAGAGACGTGCCCCTTTCAACCAGCGGACAAAGTCCAATTAGGTTATATCTGGACACACTACCATAAAATATTAGAGGTAACAAAGACCCCAAATCGATGATAATTTTTGCCTCATATGGTCAAGGCATACCTTTTCACCCTAGGAATAAATTCCTACTTGGTTGATTAGGTTTTGCAATTTTGCTCTTCTGTTTCCAATTTTTCTGATATAAAGCCATATATGTATTATCATCATCATTAAGTGCCACCTTTACAATGAAGTTTGGCTGCAATGGACCTCCAACATCCCCTGTCTCATGCCTTGTGGTGCATGCCAGACTATAAGCTATCTATCTCATGACTTCTCTCCCATTTGTATCTCAGCGTACCTCTTACTCGCCTCCCCTGGACTTTACTCTTAAATAAGGTCTTCATCAAGGTGTCATGTCTTTTAATATGTCCAAAACACTTGATTTGTTTGATGTTTATTTCTATTTTTCATATAAAGTGTTGTTAGAACCTCAGTTCGTTTTCTTCTGCTTCTGTGAAGTTCTTCATATTCTTCTATATGTCCACATTGCAGAGACATCAATTCTGTATTCTAGTTGTTTGTTCATTGTCCATGTTTCTCAGTCATTCATTAATATAGAATAGATGTAGCATGTTATAATTCTTAATTTTAACTTGTTTGTGATTTGTTTAGAAGTCAATATTTTTTCCTCATGTCATTGAAAGTACTTATAGCCATTCCTATTCTTCTTTTGACTTGTTTCACATATGCCCTCCTTTTTACCTCCATTTCACATGTACCATCCTTTTACTTCTGTTTCACCTCTACCATAATTTGTATTATAAAAATATTTAAAACATATCCCTGCTTCATCACCATTAATTGCCAGTGCAATGCAGGTTGGTGTGGTCGTTCATGGATCTCCACAGCACCCTATCTCTTGTGTTGACTGCTTCTCCTGTCTCTCTTCTCTGGAATATTACATGCTATCACAATGTTCTCTATACCTCTCCTCATAATATGCCTAAAAATGATGACTACTTCTTTGTGTTGTTTTTTAGAAAGCTTTCTATGTGTATTGATATATTGCTGAACTTCTAATTTCTTTTCTTATCAGTTCATTTGACATGCAACATTCTTCCATAAAATCACAAGTCAGTTGCTTCAGATGTTCTTCATAATTGATTGCTAATTGTCCTGGATTCACGATCATTGGTTAGGATTGGTTCCCATTCAGCATTTGAAAAAAAAACCTCTTCTCACTTTTAGCAATATGGACCTGTTAGACACTATAATATTCAGCTTGTGAAAGGCTGTCTTTGCCTGAGCCCTTCTGCTTTTAACCCTCTATTACATTATTGAAGATTTTCCAAGATAACAGTGTGTTTACTGAATATTTCATGTGTTGCAGTTTCAGGTATGCATTATATGTAAACAAAATTAGGAAAAGTTGTACATTAATGTTTCTATATTTGTGATATTCATTTCTCTTTAATATGTTGTTTGTGAAGGGATTGGCGGTAGAAAATAAGGAGTTGGTAGTGTGCACGCAGACGCCACCACATAGTCGAGTTATTTCCCTTCTCAATTTTTGTAAATTTCATGTTCATCATTTAATAATTTAAATATTAATTTGTTTAGGGTGATGATTAGGATAGTTGTGTTTTACATAACTAACCTTGGCCCCAACCCTGAATAAATAAATATTTCAATTATTAAATGATGAACTTGAAGTATAACAGCATACAAAGACAAGGAAAATAATTGAACATTTGGTTGTTTCTACTTGTACTGTACCAAGGAGTTTATTTGGCCTAAACCTGAATGCATAAGTAAACTATCAATACTGAATATTATATTTTGGAAAAATATTACTGAAATGAAATTAATAAAAAAAAATAAACCTTGTAAAATTGCACACCATTTTTCTTCACATTTGTTTGGGCAAAAATTGTTTTTACAATTTCTATACAAGCAAAATATCATACCAATCAAATATCATCTTGAGTTTCATGAATCTATTGGTAAAATCTGGCTTTACAGGGAAACAACATATAATTGTGAGCACAAAAATAGCCAAGATATATTAGTCCAATCGGTTTGATGTAAAAAAAAATATTACATTTTGTAATATAGGGTTGGTAAATTTGTTTAAAATAAGCAGTATCTCTTTTCAACTCCAATTTGACTATATATGAGCTGTAAATAATACTTGGTCATGGTTCAGGTAGTTTTGCCATCAAAGCATCCGAGATTTCTATAAACTGCTCGCAATATCTTACCTTACATTTGATTAAAAATACCAAGTCAATTATGTGAGAAGTAATTATTATCATAAATAATAGAATGCACACATTTTATGAGTTATTAACAATATGAGTATTCAATCTCATTTCTTTGTCCCTTCAAACCGTAACTCTCACCTTTAACTATATTCATTCTAAGACAATACACCTGATGCTTCTACTACATTGAATTAGTTTGAGCCTGATTTCTGATACATTTTTTCTGGCTTCTAAATATTCAAAGATTTCTTAACTCCTGATTTCTTCTTCTTCTGAGTTCGTTCTCAAACTCCTGCAGATTAGCAGGATGTAGTCCGGAGAACGAAATGTGGTGTGTCATGATTTACATCATTGCTGCGATATCTGCGCCTTTCGGCCTGACACATCCGACTTCAGCATGGCCTTGGGTCACTGACTCTATATGGCATGGGGCAGCCAACTCCATCCCATAACCTCCGTAGTCGCATTTTAGGACATGCGTAGAAGGTAAACAGTGTTGCTATTCTTTTCTCCCCTTTCGGGCCCCGGCAACACACGGGCGACCCGTGCTTTTGTCAGAAAGGCTATGATGTGTCAAGATCTAGCCGCTGACAACTAAAGGCGTTATATCATCATCATCATTGCGTGGGTTTTATTTGTAACATATTGACTTATTTCACTATTATCACTTTGGTAGTTGTATTACTACGGCCCATACTTGATTGTTGGATCTTTGATAATTATACATTTGACTATTATGTTGTTGTGGGTTTATTTTGTTTTTGGGTGTGTGTGGGCATAAACCATTATTGCGTAGAAAAAAAACATAGGAAAAAATACATTACTGCAACAGATGTGCGATAGTCTATAAACTCGTATTTCCCAATATCCCACACATGTAACATTACATAAAACAACCATACTAATATTGCATATCCATTTTCCCTGCTGTGTGCATTAGGCGGCTACAGAGATTAACTGTTTATAATACAAGTTATTTTTCTTCTTTGCAGCAGCATTTCCCTTTTAATGTGTTTGTTTCTGGAAAACTTCCCCCTCTCTTCTCTCTCTTTCCATCTCACTATCTCCCATATAACACAAAGCGTATGTGCATCCATCTGTAACAGCAACGTGGTTACTACACTATCATCCATATTGGTTTCACTTAAGTTATGTATGCACGTCACTGTTTACCTCTTGTTGCCTAGCAACGCGTTCATGAATACTAGTCTGCTCTGTTCACATTATATTATATTTTCGCGGTGAAATAATAACACTATTTGTGCGGATTTATTTAAGGGTTCTCTAAGCAGCGCTTCATGCGTGTCCGTTTCCTTCTGAGTGCTCCGTTGTTATCTAGCTCAGTGGTACTCAAACGTTATGCTGCCGCGGGCTAGCATGTTTGTTTGTCAATCTGTTAGAGACCGACCGGTGTAGGTGCTGAGGGTCAAAGGCTATAGGGATTGATTTCACTTTACTCGGTTTCCCATATGTACTCCGTCACTCTCAATGAAGCAGCACGACGCTTGCCGAAAGTACTGCTCATAGCACGTAACTCCGTAGCTTCAAGCGATAATCCACAGGGATCTCTGGAAAAAAAGACACGAGCCGGATTCGAACCCATGATATCTTTAAAAAGGTGAACAGCTTAACTACTACGCTAGAGAGATCCAGGCGTTATATTATATATACTTGTACTTTCCATAATGACCTGCAGGTAACTATCGGCTCGCGGACCAGCATTGGTCCACGGGTCACCACTTTGAGATACACTAATCTAGCACTCGCTTCATGTATTCAATTTTCTCACGTTGTAAGTAAATTGGTGCTCCCTATTTCTTTAGTCAAGTGTAGTTCTTCCTTGTATAACTCTTGCATGTCATTTGTGTACATCTGACAAGGAAACGCAGTCTGAAGATATTAGTTATGAACCAATGTTATTCAACTCAGGCAGATCCATAGTTGCTCAGTCACCTCCCCAACCATGCAGATCCATAGTTGCTCAGTCACCTCCCCAACCATGCAGATGTCGTAGTGTGTGCATGCTACTGGTTTCCGTTGGTCGCTAGTTAAATTCATTACGCATTTCAGGTGACAAGTAAAACTCGTATCACACTTAATAGCAAATTCTCCCAATCTCAACTTAGAAACATCATCTTTCACAAACTTCACATTCAGTAGGAGCTCGTTAAGCAACATCTTTATCTATCATCGATCCACATGTCAACGGTACATTTGACTCAAACCTATCTGCTCTTTCATTTCCTCGAACACCATCATGTACAGGAAGTATATGTATGTGATACCCAAGATATTGGATCCATCTATGGATGCATTCCGCTGATACCGACATAGACCATTTTGAATCTTTCGAAACATTGATGGAAAATCAGACCCCATAACTGCCTTATTAATTCAATCTCGGAGAGTAGTTGGATTGCTGCTGTAACTGTCTCAGCCTCCATCTTCATACTGGAAGTCGTTGTTCTATATGCCCCGCATAGCGCTTTGTGATGACTCTGCTACGCGTGCTAACTATACAACTCTAGCCAGTTTTCTCACCACGGCGAACAGTTTCGTCAACTCTGTGACATGAACATCCATATTGGTATCAGGTATCATGCAAGACTATGTTACACTAAACCAGTTAAGGTAGTAGCACTGGCCCACAGATGCAGATATCCACAAAAAGAGTTTACGGGGAAAGGGGAGGTGTAAGGTACAATCCATATCAATGCTTCTGAGAGCAACCCTCACAACTGTAACGTACGTACTGCAGCTTTATCGGTCGATGGTAAACTCAACAGACTTACGGTAGTTATTTTGTATCTAGGACGGAGCCGGCAGTCAGTGACGTCACAAAACTTCAGATTTTACAAAAAGTTTGAAGGTAGATCCGTTTGCCCTACCGAAGTGTACCAGAAAGTTTGCAATTTAAATTGTTTTCCTTCTGAAGCCATTCTTTTCCTTTTAGTTAAGGACTAGGCTACTTACAACATTCCTCGCTTCATTGTCGAACCTTTGTGATTATCAATCTCAAGAAGTGGGTGTCTCAGTAGTGACACACTTACACGGTCTGGCTTGGGTGAAAGAATGACGGGAGCATATTGATAGTAGTTCAATCCTATATTTTATTTTCACAATGGGACTATTCTTATTGCATCCCTGAACCATATACGCCTGTCATTATTCTGTATAAGGGAGCCGCGTAACGCAGTAGTTAGTGCATTGGCTTCGCATTTGAGTGGTCATGGGTTCATTCCTCAGTTGAGGCGGAAATATTTTTTCAGATCGCAACGGCTCCATGATCGACCCAGCCTTAAATTGGTACAGGATTAATCCGGGAAGTAAAGAATGCGAGGGAATGGAGATGGCTACCGCCCTCATTTGTAGAGCCACTGAAATGTGTTATCGCTAACATCTGACGCCCCTACAGCATTAATAAAATGCTATGTGTTGTTTTGTTTTACTGTACTATTCTGTATAAACATCTACACGTTAACACCTCAAAATTATTAGGGGATTGACTGCATTGTACACGGATTACCCCATACGTACTCGATCCCTACAACGAAGCGCCACATCGCATGCCGAGAGTTCCACCCATAGCACGCAATTCTGTTTGCTTCATGCGGTAGTCCACAGTATCTCCCGGGGAAAATCCACATTTAAAACAAGTTCGCGACGTCATCTTGCACAAAGCGAACGGCTTAAACACTACGCCAGGAAAATAAACTAAGGCATTCTTCTTCTAAGGCGTTAATTTTCAAACTCCTGCTGGATCTCTCCTGTAGCAGTACTACTAGATCTCCAGCAGGATGCAGTACAGAAAATTGAAATGCGTTGTGTCGCCGTTTTATTTGCACCGATGGTCCGACACATCCGTCTTCGACGGAACTAAGACATTCACACCTGGAATGCGAAAATACGAGAATATATATCAAAACCCAGATTTTGATTCCAATTGTTATTAGTGGTTTGAAATAAAAAATTATTACTCCCGTTGTTCACCCAGCCACCATGAAGTAGGCTATTCTCTGAGAATATCCAGGAATATTTAGTCAGTAGTTGTTATGTCTATGCAATTCTGTTTAAACATATTCACTGTCAAAAATTATGAAATAATTTATGCCTACTGATTGATTGATTCACGTAAACGCGCGTACCTAAATCCGTAAATGAATGCGGATCAGTCCGCGTGCACACATATCGACATACGGACAAAAAACATACGTTTACATACACATGTATGCTTCAGAAGATTCAGTCGGGTTTTCATACCGTCAGTGGATGGGCGCAATGGCGAAATATGTGCTGTTTACGGCAACAACAAGCAGTCTAACAATGAAAGTATTCGCCGTAACTTTCATTACTGCGTGTTTTCCTGTTAAGGCTGTGGGAATACAGGCCACTTTGTCAGAGCTATCGCCGCGACGTGCACAGGAATAATTTTTTATTGCACCCACGAATGATAAAAATCCTTGTCCCAACCGCGGGGACGCAGTATTTGCCGTAACGCGGGCACTTAACTGGCTGGAATCACAAGCCTATTCCCATGCGTGCATGCTAAGTGACTCAATATGATTCAGAAAGTCAAAACAGGTGATCTATGTAGGGGATGGGTGAATTCATTAGAGAGAGCTAAAATGCGGGCATCACTACAAAAACGCACACTTATTTTTGTTCCCGGACACGCGGACGTTTAGGGAAACGAATGGGCCGACCAATTAGCTAGCCTCGCCACCACAACAGATGATTAGCCTATGGACCGAGAAGACATACCTATTGCTCTTCGTGAGTCCTCACCATCAGCTCACATACATTATTGTTGTGTCTCATCATTTCGTATAATATCACTGTGTTATTATACTGTTTACTTAAATATAATGTGTAGAAGATGACGTTATACATACTTTGCAAGACAGGCATTGACATGGGATTCACAGGGAAATAGCAGTAATGAAAGACATGGCACGTTTACTTAATTATGAACATATTTTAAATGAGGACAAGAAACTGGAAGAAGTTATAATATTGCAACTAAAAAAAAAGGTTATTCTTAAAGCGAGCAGAACATGGTCCTTGAGGCTGCAGCTAGCTACCGGAACCTTCAGTTTGCATAACCTTTGTGGTTTGATTATTGAGACCGAGCACTTACGGTTTTGCCCTGAGTTCGTGAACGCCAATTGAGATAACTAAATTAAACTATTGTATACTTATAACAACTTGGAGAATAGGGACACCGCTATAAGTTCTCAATGATTATGTCATCACATGTAATTATCTAGCGATACATGGTAGACTGGAGAGAAGTTCAACCGTGACCTAGCTCTTGTGATGGCCCCTTGATCTATGCCACAACTGTTGTTATGAATGGCATACGAAATGCTAGGGCATTGGTCGAGCCTAGCGAGTGTTAGAAATCGATGTGTTTTATTTTATTCTTGATCATTCAATCAAAACCACTTCGTTAAAAACTTATGTTCTATGTGTGTGTGTGCTTGTTAGTGATTCGGCAAATTTTATTACTCCATTCAAGATTGGCAACATGTACATGTAGATATTTCAGACAGCAGTGCATATTCTTCAAGATTTCCTAGAACATGAAATGCTGAGGCAAACACTGGTTCAGAAAAACAACAGTGGAAGAAAAACTCTACGGACCTCTGTACAAGTTACACAACTCAGTCAAGTTTATAGACGAGGCACAACTCAGTGTCAAGTTTATAGACGAGACACAACTCAGTGTCAAGTTTATAGACGAGACACAACTCAGTCAAGTTTATAGACGAGGCACAACTTCAGATACAAGCACATTCCAAGCAACAATTAATTGTCCCATGTTTTCACTTTTTACCTATCGAATCATGTCTGTACAGAAGTCTAATCTGTTATGGATTCATATTCATCAGCATTAATTACCGTCTCCGCAACGACGGTTGTTTGCAACACACCACCAACATCCCCTGTATATTGTCTTGGTGGGGCACTCTGCTAGATTGTAATCTGTCCATCTCGTGATGCTTATTCCCCTTGTATCTCTGCCTACCTCTTGCTCACCTCTCCTCGACTTTCAAGTAAGGTCTTCCACAAGTTCTTTTAATGTGGCCAAATAATTTTATTTGCGAGATATTTATTTACTTTAATAATTCTTTATTCATACGAAGAATCTCTTTGTTTTCTTCTCCTTCCATGATGTTCTTCCTATTACTCTATATATCCACACCTCAAAGGCATCGATTCTGTCTTCGAATTTTTTGTATATTGTCCATGTATCTGCGTCATACATTTATATAAGCCATTATACATTAATATAAAATAGATGTATCAATTTATAATTCTCATTTTTAGCTTGATTATAATTTGTTTAGAAGTTCAATATTTTCCTCATGTCATTGGCAGTACTTTTAGCCACTCCTATTTACGTGTTACACGCACGATAATTGATGTTCAAATTAAATTTAGTTGTCCACAACTTTTTTAAGATTGTGGCGAGGACTGCCCATATGTAATACTAAGTTTCCTAGGCTCATGATAATACAATGCGCAGTGTGCTAGATATTTCTACCAAAAAGAGAGTGATTTATTCTAATAAGAATACATTGCGAACGTTTTGTAGTTCGGCTCTGTGGTAGGGTGGTATTGGGTTCAAATCCTGCTGCAGGCAGTTGTGCAACCGGACAGTTTAAAAAGAGGTGACAAACTACTTAGCGTATTTATATTGCCTAGAAAATCACTAAAGCCACATAATGCTGGCTACATCCTGAATACCAATTTTGTTTTTTATGAAAGGTGTCTAAAAGTGGCTGTGCACTTACATCACACAGATCCGAACTAAATACTCAATTCATATCGCGTACATGACCATATATAACCAATGTAAATGAGTTAACAGCGACTTTGTATACACCCGGGATATACATCATTAAGTGCAGTCTACTCAGCCAAATGTTGACTGCAACGGACCTTCAACACCCTCTGGCTTTTTTCATGCGGGTGCATTCTGACATACTGTAACCTATCTATGTCATGATGGTTCCCTCTCACTTGCGTATCTCTGCCCACGTCTTGCTTGTCTCATTTCAACTCTATCTTCAAGAAGGTCTTCAACTAGGCGGCATGTTTTTTTTATGTCCAAAATACTTTTTGAAATGGTCATAGTTGTTTTTTCATACATAGTGTTGTAAAACATCTTTGTTCATTCTCTTCTCTTTTCATAAATTTCTCAATATTATTCTATATATCCACATCTCAGATGCATTGTTGCTTCTGTTTGTTCTTTATCAATATTTCGGAACCATACATTAATGATTAATATTGAAAAGACTGAAATAATGGCAATAGCAAAGAAAGAAAGAAATATCACTATCTCCATCGATGATAAACACCTTAAACAAGTAAATGAGTTCACTTACTTAGGAAGCATTATATCGAGTGAAGGGAAAACCAGTAAAGAGATACAAAATAGATGCAACAAAACATACCAGATCCTAGGACAGATGACACGCATTTTCCAGAACAAAAATGTAAACATAGACACTAAAGTTGCATTATACAATACTATTATTATTCCATCACTATGCTACCAGTGCCAAACCTAGACAATGACAGCACAAGACAAAAGAAAAATAGTGACCACAGAAATGACATGTCTACGAAGAATACTCGGAGTGTCATTAAGAGATAGAATTAGAAACGATAACATCAGACAGATAACCAAAACAATACCAGTATTGGAACACACCAAAAGACAGCAGATCAAGTGGTTTTCACACGCTTCCAGACTACCGACATATAGCATGCCACAAATGGCCATGACACATAGACATAACGGCTATAAAGCCAGAGGCAGACCATGTAAAAGATGGATCACAGAAATCAAAGAAGCCACAGGAACAAGCTTACAAACAGCGCACAAGAAGGCCATCTCCAGAGAACTCTTCCACCCCTGACGCTGCAAGGCAAACAAGGGACACAGCGTATAGATAGATAGATACATTAATGTAGAGTGCCGTTAGATGATTTTATATTCACATTTTTAGTTTGTGATTTATTAGGATGTTAATAGTTTGCTTATATCACTGAAAGTAAATTTATTATTTATTATTCTCCATGTAAGAGACTATAATGTACAAATAAGTATCGAAAAAAGCCAGTAGTTGATATGTGCCTATAATATCTGAAAGATTTGCGGTGATTTTTTTCCTTCTTGAGACATTGTACGTTATCCCATGTGTTCCTTGGTTTTCCTATTTGTTACTATGCGTCTCCATCAAATTGTCTTATTCTGTGACGCATTAGTCTTCATGCTGGAGCCCGTAGTATGGACATTCCTGGTGATGATATCGTGGTCATTTCTAAGAACATAGTCTATCCAATTATGAGTCAATGAACTTGCGTGTTAAGTCTGTTTCAACCCGAAGGTTCTATTTTATATTAGGACGGGGTTCTATTTTATACGGTTATATTTATTTTTAATAAAAGTGTCTCTTAGTTTTATTAATTGTATATTCTTATTTTTTTTTACTTCTTGGTTCACTGTCATACTTCCACATTGATGACTGATAACGGTAGCATTCAACTCTAGACTTCGAGCAGTGCAGTAGAGATTTTCATGAAAGGAAGGAAGGACATAGTCAAGTGTTTCTTCATTCTTCGTCATGTTGGGCGGGTCTGCAACAAGTGTTCGGCTGAAATAAGGCCGGTGTCACATGTGCATAAGTCTGATGTGCTGATCTTTTATGTGATGGAGGTGGTTGTACAGTCTGTTATGTCTTGTTCATGCTCGTGAAATGATAACCGAGTTCCTTCTGGGCAGCTAATGATAGGAATCATTTTTGACTTTATCCCTCTGTTGCAATGCACCATCTTCTTTGACGAGTTTGTCTGCTGCTTCATGTCCCGGTATATTGCAATTCGCTGGTATCCAATGGATTGTGTACCTCCTGTAGCACTGGACTAACTTTTCAAGTGAATTCACCAGTGCACTTAAGCCACTGCTATTCTGACTCCGTTTGGTTTGATTACTGAGAGGGTATTATTACTGGGGTAATGACAGTTATCTTCTGCATCTAATTGCATCATCACAAAACCCATAATCTCTCATGGTCGTAGGGGTGCCACTTTAGAAACATCAACACACAAATCAGAACATGCCCCTCTGCTCTCAGTGCCTTGTTTGTGTGTGGAGAAATGTAATCCTGTCTAGTCTTTTGATAATACCAATCCATAATTTTCTTTTGCCCTTTTCTTCTTTCACGCTCAACTGTCCTCTGCGGGAGAATTGGGAAGAGAATCGTGCCTCATATGCCACGTGTCCAAAGTACTCAAATTTGCAATGTAGGTGTGTTTTGTTACATCATGTGTTTATTGTTTTGGTGGTATGTCTCATCCAAGTTCCTAGTCAATCATACATTCCTGGGAGCTCATCGGGAGTCATCCTTCAAAATTAACACTATTTGATTTGTCCTGTGATTTTTTTTTTATTACTTGCTTTGTGCAGACAACCAGTGAAAATCAATAGAAAAGTCAAATAGCGTCGATGGGTTGTGGTTGTATCAACAGCTGCTTACAAACTCTATGAGTGTGTTGTGGTTGTATCAACAGCTGCTTACAAACTATGAGTGGGTTGTGATTGTATCAACAGCTGCTTACAAACTCAATGAGTGGGTTGTGATTGTATCAACAGCTGCTTACAAACTCAATGAGTGGGTCGTGGTTATATCATCAGCTGCTTACAAACTCAATGAGTGGGTTGTGGTTGTATCAACAACTGCTTACAAACTCAATGAGTGGGTTGTGGTTGTATCAACAGCTGCTTACAAACTCAATGAGTGGGTCGTGGTTGTATCAACAACTGCTTACAAACTCAATGACTGGGTTGTGGTTGTATCAACAACTGCTTACAAACTCAATGAGTGGGTCGTGGTTGTATCAACAACTGCTTACAAACTCCATGAATATGTTTCATCTACATCTATTTATTATTTTAGGGTTTGGGTTAGGATAGTTGTGTTTTACATAACCCCAACCCTAAATAAATAAATATTTCAATTATTAAATGATGAACATGAAATTTGCAAACATAGACAAGGGAAGTAATTAAACATGTGGTGGCGACTACTTGTACTGTACCTTTTTTACCCCTTCAGAGTAGGATGTTTGAAGAATTGCAACTCCCTGACAGTTGGTGTCTTCTGGAAATGAAATATTCTTCTCATTCACTCTGAAGCTCCTGAAGATTTTTAACATGTAGTTTGGAGAACGGAAAATGTTGTCATAGTTTACAGCTTGATTCATTCTATTCACTTGCGTCAATTATATTCATATGCATACCACAAAAGCTATATCGTTCATAATTTCCGGGCATCGAAGCCAATGCCCCACTCTACCGATCTCTCTTTCTGACTTTTTATATTTCAATTGTTTTTGTTCTCATAGTTACAACCCCGTTCTTTTCTCTATTCTCCATGCTAGGTTAGACTGACAAATATTTTCTACCCTATACAGATAACTGCTATAATCTAGATTTGTTTTCTGAGCAATCAATATTGTTTGCATTCCTCTTGTTTTACTTCCAGCATTATTGGTGTTTACCAGATCCCTGTGCACAAGCTTGTTTGTTTGATTCCAGTCTGTATTAAGCACGAATCTCACGAAGATTCATGACTTGTATTAGTTAGCTAATCTTTTCCACAGTTCATATTACTTTCGGTCGGTGTATTGGAGGATTGCCCAAGGATTACGTCTCATTTAAGACGCATTTGATTGGATGTATTAGTGGTGCCAAAAAATTTAACAATTGATCAATTTCATAAACACGATAAGTAAGTAAAGGTAGGGTCACATGGAAGAAATTTGCCGCCGGTGATGAAGATAACTCTAAACGCGATAGTTAAGTTTTTTTTTTTAATTGTTAAAAAGTATTTGCCATTTGTCGTATTGGTACAGTGCGTATCTGTGACGGTCAAGGTACCAAGTTCGATTCCCGCCACAGACAATTGTGCATCCGGACAGCTCAGAGAGCAATGGCAAACTCATCATCATCATCATGTTACATATTCTTTCCAGAACGCGGTCTTCCTTATGGATTCTCTGAACACGACGCGATTCTGGGCAAGTTGACCTACCTCAGCTAGTCATGTTTAAGCAGTCTGACATATCACTGCACCATCATAGTCTTGGGCGCCTTCTTCCCCTGTTGCCGTTAACTGTTTTCAACTATTAATCTTTCCATGATGTTATGTCTCTTTATATGACATAACATGGCAAACTACTGCATGTATTTATATTTCATAGAAAATCACTACAACCAAAAAAAAATTGCTGGGTTGGTGGCTACGTCCTGAATAGGGTAGGCTACCAGTTTGTCGTTCTAAATGTCCGCCAAACTAAATAGGAAGTTTATTTAATTTTAGAGATTATATTTTTTTATTATGTGTGAAAATTTCTCCTAGTTAAGCTTCGAGATTTGTTTATAATTATGTTAGGTATCATTCCTGTGTGTGTGTGTTGTAAATCTGCTACCTGGGTGTGATTATTTTTAACAATTTATCGTACAATTTGATATCAAATTCGACCCTGTGCTGCCGGGCCGAAATGGGAGCACAGAAAAGCACCAATATATATATAACATACATGAATACATACATGAATAAGTTCGTATATACATACATACACGTTACCCACCCCTACCCCACACACGCAGCATCATCAAATAGCATATTTATGCTTCTGTGTGTCATGTTCTGGTGATCTTTGATATTTTGCGTCCATTCTTCGTTGGCTCATGGCATACCTATTTTTGGTTGACCTGTCAACATCCCCTCCATTGTCGTTGTTCTTTACTAGTTTGTCATGTCGTTTGATATTGCCAAAATATTGTAATTGTCTAGAGAGAACCTCGTTGTTTCACCAGTTGTCTTTTACTTTCAGTTTTAACATAATGTCCATGTTGGTGATACTTTTGGTGCATGGAATTTCAGAGATTTATTCTGTAATATTGTCTTTGAAATACAGCATTTTGGTTACTCACCATGCCCGTGCGTTACTGGGGAGCACATAATGTTACTTGCCATGCATGTCGTAAGAGGCGACTGGGAATGTTTTTGGGATGGATTTGGCTGTCCCATCCCATAGAGGGTCAAGTGACACAGAAGCCATGCTGAAGTCGAATGTATTAGGCAGAAGTCGCAGATATTGCATCCAGGCTGTAAACCACGACACATTACATTGCGTTCTCCGGACTAAGTCCTGCTAATCTGCAAGAATTGGAGAATGAACTGAAATGTTTCTCATCTTGGTGATTGTCTAAAATTTAATCCGTATATTGCAACTGGGAATGTGCAGGCTCTAATGAAATATATAATGGCAACTCTTTTCAAAGTTTTTGTTGAATTATCTCTTAACTAAAACATTCCATAATCGGAATAGGTGTAACGTTGTGTATTATTGACTTTGTGTGATTGAAAGTTGTACTTTGTCATCGGGAACATTGAGGATCACACAAGGGCGATTATACTTTGTGTATACAGAGTTCAATAGGATAGTAAATGATAGGTTTAATGTCATAAGCGCACTTAACATTTGAATGGCTGGAATGAAATAGCTGAGAAGTTAGGAGACCTGGAAATGTTATTGTATAGATTTTTGAGTTCCTATCGTTTTTTTATTACTAGTTGGACAGGTATTCATTTTTATTTTTCTGTTAGTGGATACTCGATTTAATCACTTCAAAAAGTATTTCAAGATAGCCCTGCGAGCTGATCTCGAACAGCGGCATTTAACGTGGCTGATCTGATTTTTTCCGTACTTCTCATTGACTGACGACATATAGGCCTATACACAAAGTAACAAATGATCAGTCGTCATAAGCGACTCTCTTTTGGATCAGCCACAACTGTCTACAATATAAGACATACTGGCTAATTTTGTAATCCGACCTTCTTAATGGTTCATTTGACTATTCCCGTGTTTTCATTGGTCATTATGCTTAGACTTTGTATGACAGCTAATGTAAATCAGGGAAATTATCAAATTAGTCATTAAGAAGGCTGGGTTGCCAATATGTCTTAAAGTGCCGTCTGTGAGGGCTCAGAGCACATAACTATTCTGAAGATGAAATTGGTTCAATATTGAATTCCACGATCGTTCTGAGAAACTATTTAGTATCCGTATTTTAGTTTTAAAAATGTCAATTTGAATAGAATGGTAGCAGGTGACTTAGTACCACTGTATTCGTGTTTTTACTGTATATATATAATTATATATATATATATATATATATTATATATATATATTTATATATATATATATATATATATATATTATATATATATTATATCTATATAATATTAATATTAATATATCTCCTTCTTACACAACACTTCGCTCATTGTGCTACAGGGCACAATGTATCGCTGTCTCGTGCGGTATACTGCCACTGGTCATTGCACATGTCAAAGGCCCGCCATGTAAATCAACGAATCCCTGTAACACTTCTGCTGCCCACCTTGAGAGTGAATGCCTTGCACACCTCACCATATATGAGTACTTTTGTCAGACGGCGATCTGGCACACACACCAACGACCAACCCGACGAATCAGCGCAAGCATCATGCAGAATATTGTCCACGGCAGGGGTACTAGCTCTCCTAAGGACGTGTACTCTGGATTTTACTCCCCCATCTGGTGCTCAGCTCATCCCAGACTAATTGCGTGAAAGCATTGGGGCCCCTCCCCCAATCCACGGGACGCGTGTACACGGTTCACGCTTCACTAGCACACTATAGCACCAGAAGCCTCACCTATCTGCAAACCCACAACCACAGTCTTATGGATCCTAGTCCCTAGGCGTATGCCACATGTTGCCGACCCGGAGTTCTGGGTATTTAATACTTGTGACACCAGTATGCTTGACAAGTCTGAAGGAGGATTGTTATATACGATGATCATACATATTCCAATTATACTAACGAAAAGTTGATCAAGGGCGAGAAATCACAGCAGCGCCTGTTGACAACCGACTGTTTTTTGTGATGCCGTTGCGTCCCTTTTGTAGATCTAGAAGTCTGGTGTAACATGGTCTACTGAGTCATTTGATTATTCAGTTACAGAGACAGTTAACGACGTTATACATATATAATCATTGAAGCATATCGTGTATTAGGCATTGCTTTTCACATTTGTTCTAGATATTTAAGTCACATTTATATTCGGTAGAATGACCAATGCAACGTGCACGGCCTATATTTTGTCGTGAACCTTGAGCTATATGTTTCGTGGATTTTCAACAGGCACGTAATTGATATAGAGCAAGTGTTGCATTTATCAAAATATGTTATGCTTATCACTCTCTCTCTCTCTCTCTCTCTATATATATATATATATATATATAATATATATATATATATATATATATATATATATATATATATATATATATATATATATATATATATCAATAAGTCAGTCTTTCATGTCCCATAGACTCCTAAACTACATGACGAAATATGGCACGGTTTTACATTAGGTCAAATGGAGAGTGTTGGCGGTCGTGAAAAAATCTTATGTTAGTTGTCACTGTTCTATTGTCTGGCATTGTTGCCCATTAATGTGATTGGTTAATTTTTAACTCTGACCATTGTACAGAGGTCAAATAAATAAACCAAATGGTAGGTCTAGAAATAGTAATGTTGCATTATCAATTCATTCGATGATTAATCTGTTTAAACAGGTTTACTAATATTTATCTTTGTCTTCTTGTAATGCTACAGAAGAATTCTACGAATTTCCTATAGGGAACATAAGACCAATGTGTACGTAAGAAATAAATTAGAGATGTGTGCAGGTGGTCAGGAGCCATTTCTTTCAATAGTGACATGACGAAAACTAGCATGGTTCGGGCATGTATGCAGGCACGATTCCTTGTCAAAAACAATACTGCAGGGAACTGTCGAGGGTAGAAGAAGCAGAGGAGGGAAATAAAGACATGGACAGACAACATCAAGGAATGGACAGGGCAAGATATTTCCACACTCATCCGCATCGCTGAAGATAGAATTCAGTCCCTGGAGGACTCTGTGTGCTGAGGCATTCAATGTGGTACCCTCTGACCCTGAAGGTTATGGGTTTATTGATTGATTGATCTTTGTCTTTCTGTTAATGTCGTTTATAAATTTGTCTATGATGCCGTGACAGAAAATTTTCAGATTGCTTTTTTGTTCTTAGAATCAAATCTATCGATCGTCAGTAACGGATGTGAGAAGGGTACAACATCGTTTATTTAAAAGAGATATTTTTCGCACTTTGTTATCTATCAGCATTAACTCAGTTCATTACGCATACGGCATGTGTACTTAATTTACAACGAATTTTCTGCCTTCGATCACAGAGCCTTATGTTTTAATGTGTAGAAACTTAAACAGATTATTTAAAAGAATAATTCGAGTCTGTTCTTTTCTATCAAATTTATGGTTCGTGGCAACTCTTAACATTATTTTATGTTTTCAAGCTATTCTATCAATCATTTTTAGTATTCCCAGTTTTGTAATACTAATATTTTGATATTTGTTACCCGGGCAACGCCGATTCCAGCGATTACCGATTTGTACCGATTAGAAATTGCCATACTAATACCGATTTGAATTTACTATACTAGTGATCATATCCGATATAAATTTTTTTTAAATTTTGTTTTTGTAAAAGAAAACAAATTGCTGTTTGGCGTCTACATATTTGCTTATTTGACTTAAATCTCCCCAGTTAATATTTAAGAGTTTAGTTTGCTCTGTGTGAGATCAGGAAATGACGACATAATCACGTCAAGAGAATTAACGATGGGCGTTATCTTCTGTTAGTTTGTTCGGGTGGTCCCAGCCCCACTTTGATCCAAGAGTTTCTGTTATAGTTGTTTCAGTCTATTTATATCGCTATGATAGGGCCCATATGTGCCTATTTCTATATTGTCAGGTGTATGTACCAGATAAAATATGTGCAATTATCCGTGGAGAAAAATCTTGGCAAAATATATTCACGTCCAAGTTAAGTATACTGTTGGTAACATAAAACCGGTGCCTCGTCTATTATACAGTTCTGTGGAATCATCGAGAGTCATCCTTCAAAAAAAAACGTTGACCTTTGATTTTTGTTGGGCTCACTTTGTGTCGACAACGAATGAAAATCATCGAGAAAGTCAAGTAGCTTCACCTGAATTATTTAACCCTTTAGTCCACATGACTGTAATTGACGAGGGACCTGAAGTACATACAACATGAATAGGTAGATACGGACACAAACGTGTTCTACGCCGACCTCTCTACATGATCAGTTCATAGATATCCAGGATGCAAGGACACGCTTTCGGAATTAACACGTCACGGTAACAGTTGGTTCTAGGCAAACATTGCTAGCAGTTCCCTTATACAATCAAAATCCGTTACAACTTTTCCGGACCGACAAAATATGTATGTAATATCAGAAATTCGCTAAACGCAGTACAAACAATATGTATAAATGTAAATGGACATTTTGAAAAGTGTTGATAGAAGAGAAATTTGTTAGAAGGATGCGCTATATATATTTGTAGTATACACATTTTCTAGAAATATGTCCACAGTAAACAAATTTTACATAGAGACACACATGGTTGTGATAGGAAGGAAAGAAAAGGGGAGGACAAAAGAGAATGGACGACTGAGGAAGTAAAGATAGGGCAGCATGTCAGAAGAAAAGAAGGTGTAAGGAGAAGTTAGTGGTAAGTAAGGAGGGGAAAGTGCACTGAAGAAGCAAAAATAGATAAAGATATAATGCAAGTAAAGTAAAAATAAATCTAAGTTTGAAATCTTGAAAATAGTCGTCGTGGAAAAAGGAAGTATGAAAAAGAGATGCCAGGTTATATAACAGACAGTGTCCAGTATCCACCCGTTAAAGAACGCGGAGGTGAGAAAAAATATCCTCGGGCAATATAGGCAATATAATCGGACAAAGGCCGAATCAACAAGGACATGGAGTTAAGAGAACGTGTTAAAAGAATCCATGACTCCAACAAAATGGCCTATAGAAACAGATAGCAAGAAATGAAAAGAGATGAGGAGGAGCTGGGAGAAGTAAGGTGAATAAAAAAGGGGTAAATAAAGAGGCGAGGAAAAAAAGAAGTGAAAGTGGTCGATAGTTTTGGGCCCAAACCAAAATGAAGAAACGTCACACAAGGAGGGAATGTGGAGGTGGGAGGGGGCCCAAGGGACGCAGGGAAACGCAGCTGGGGGGATATGCATCACGGAAATGCGCGTCGTAAGAAGGTATCAAAAAGGGGCTGATATAGAGAGAAGTTGGGAAAAGGTGCCGAAGAAAAGGGCACCAGTGTAGGTGGAGATTAAAGGGACAGGAAAAGAAGGCCGTGGCGGAAGGAGGCAGACCCGGAACTACAGCCAAGATATGTGAAATGGTAGAATGGTGCAAGGGGAAGGGGGTATCGGTTCGTCGTAGGTGACTAGTTTATGTCATCCTACCACCATGTCGTAGTCAGTGGAGGTTGGTGTGGCAGAAGTGTCGATTAAATATAATGGAAGATGGACCAAAGTCACAAGCGCAACGACAAGTACCTTATAGGCCAGCTGTTGGGAAATGTGACAGGTCGCATAAACCGAAGATGACATAACTGACATAAGGATGAGCTAGCCGCACGTCGCAACCCCTATGTGAGTATTGCTTGCACTGTACACTAGTTCATCTATAGGGAACAACGATCAACGGACATAAACTCGAACCACCAATACACTATTCCTTAGTGCGGGCCATGTACTGTGCACATGTGGGGAGAAAATGTCAGATAAAACAAGGTTCATTACTGTGTGATAAACTGTACGTCGCAACCCGTTTTTAGACGTTGGTATACTGCACGTTGGTTCCATAGAAAGACAGTTTGGACCATTGCCCCCGAGTCATCCTAGTCGTGTGTAGCAAGACGGCTGTTGGCGCTGCGGACATAGCATGGTCATCAGGGTGGGGGGGGATGTAAGTCGTAGTCAGTCATACAGTCTTCACATGCTAAGCTGCTTTAAGGGTAGCCGACCCAAAAAGGCCAAGGAAAATCAGCAAGAAAGTAGCCTAGAGCAATGGCAGCCCCAAACTGATAGTGTGGCAAGAAGGGATGCTCGCGTGAGTGGCAAAGGGGAAAGAACGATGGAAGGCATAAGAGGTGACAACAGAGAAAGTAGGACGAGGAATCGTAAGGAGAAGAGGTGAGGAATGCATAGGCGAATCAACCCATAGAAAGAGCCATATCTTTTCTTCATCCGTCGTCCATTCGCTATTGTCCTTCTCCCCGTTTCTTTCCTTCCGATCACAACCACGTGCGTCTATATGTAAGAATTGTTTACTGCGGTCTTGTTTGTCCTCATGAAGGCATTTTAGTTTAAACGTCGTTTGTCAGTGTATCTCGTTGAGTTGTGTTATGATTTTTTTGTAACACATACCCTACCTATTTTTGTTCATTTTGATATTTGCCCGGGTGTTACCCCCAACGCCCTCACCCCATTTCTTGTTTAGGGTTGGTACCTGACACTGGAACTTTTATCCATATCAGAACACATGGCTTCAATGAGCTGTGCACTGGATTCGCTTCAGGTCCCCCATGAAGCCCCTTAGGTTGACACATTGACTGTTCTGATTCTGTTATCTCGCAAAACCGTCGAGTACTACAAGAGCTCTTGTAGAAATCTGTTGAACTAATCTTTAACCCCCGTGTTGACAACCGAGAAGATAAGATTGTCATGAGACTACGTAGACGCAGGAAAGTATATCCTGGCTGCTATAATTGATCAGTAGATTTGGTGTCGCTGTAGTTTAACTCAGCGGGTTTCAATGCGGGCTGTTAACCCCCATGGTTTTCTGAGAAAAACAGTTAAAGAAGACAATTTAAAGACTACGAATCTATATTTTATAGGCGCGCAGAAATATCAAATTATTGGGGCTGTACATTAAATAAATGACATTACGCCTTGAAGAAAGCTGGAAAGCTATTATATTTAAGCCGTCCTATATATGGGCCCCTGATGCTATTCTGACTTCAAAGTTGGCCAGTAACTACAAAATGTCGAGAACCCTTGGTATAACGTATCGTAAAACGTCACAAATCAAATTATGTCATCTCAATGGCTCAGCTTAACACTGCACACATAATGAGCAGTTTATTCCCTTAATTTGTTTATGACACTGCCTTGTTTTTGTAGGGAACTTCATGAAAGATAAAGAACAAAAATATAGGGCTCTGGCAATACTGCTTATGAAAAAAAATATTAAAGTAAATAAAAAATCAAACAGTTAAAATATTTTGAACATTTTAAAAATCATGATATATTGTTGAAGATAATTTGTAGAATTGAGAGAAGACGAGTGAGATACAAAAGATAAACCTCCAGTGACGGGAGACATCTCGACCCCCTGGAAATGCCAGCTCTAGGGTAATACAGGACACAAATAGAGACAAAACAATATGGGAAAGGTGTTACTAATATTTATAAACAATACATATTAACCACGATGCACTGCTAGACGTCGTTTCTACTAGAAAGCCTTCATGAGGAGGAAAAGTATTAGACAACCATTTTTTTTATATAGAGACACACATATGATATGATTAGAGCAGTAGGAATATAAATATAAAAGCAAGTAAGCGATAAATGAAGCACAAATAGAAGTGTGTTCTTCCTCTTACTTCGTGTTCGTGTATTGTTTGTTTTGTTATTAAATTCCTGCAGATTAGCAGCATGTTGTCCGGAGAACTGAATGGTGTCATGGTTTGCAGCTTAACTGCGATATCTGCGCCTTTCAGCCTTAGACATCTGACTTCAGCATGGATTCTGGATCATTTTGACCGAATGTGGGATGGGGCAACCAACTTCATCCCATAACCACATGAATCGCATCTTGTAACATGGAAATAAAAAGGTGTAACTATATTTTTTACTCCCCTTTCAGTACCGGCAACATAGGTGTCTTATATATAAATTTTGTAGCACCGTTATCTAGGCAGAGATACATATGTGATGGAAGAATGATGAGATGGACAGGCTACACTATATTAGAGTGCCCCACCAAGGCAAGGAACAGATGATGTTGGAGGCCCGTTGCAGCCAACATTCTATGCGGGTTAAATTCTTGATGATTGCTGTTGTATTCTGTACGATGTCTTCAGATATGACTCGCAGTCATTATCGTTGATGAGAATCGAACCCTGAGAGTGTATGAGTTGTCACTCTAGTTTTCTATGCCATCCAGTAGAGCTGTCTCCTTCTTCATTCATTCTCAGACTTCTGCAAATTAGCAGTATATAGTCAAGAGAGCAGATTCCGTAATGACATAGTTTACAGTTAATTGTGATATCTGCACTATCAGTCTGACACATTCAATTTCAGCATGGCCTATGGGTCACTTTGACCCTATATGGGATGGGATAACTAACTCCATCCCAAAACCTCCTTAGTGGCCTCTTACGACATGAATGGCAGGTAACAGTATTTTTCTTTGCTCCCCGTTCGGTCCTGATAACACTCATGCGCAGCAGAGTTTTAATTTCAACTTCAGATTGGGTTTTTCTCTAGCATTCATTTGTAATTGGGAAGTTGCTCGGAGTTTTTGTAAGTCCCAGATAACTGCTGTCTTCAATACATCCATGTGGTGCAGTTCCACGAGCAAGGCAGACTGCTAACTCTGGAAGGAACTGTGCCATGTATTTCTTGCAATCTCGAGGCATACTGCAAGATAGAATAGCTCTTTTCCTTTCGAAGGTAGATTATGAGCCTTTGCAGACTTTGTCATATGGGAGGTCATGTGTGATTGTCAACAACATAAACACCCCCCCCCCCTTCCAGTCGTCTCAATCGACTTGCGTGGAAGGTGATTGTGGTAAATGTGTTTCTCCCATTTGTTGGATCCCGGTAGCACATATACGTTATTAAAATATAACAAACGCTCTACTAAACAATAATTCTTGTCTCAGGTAATAATTCTTGTCTCAGATAATAATTCTTGTTTATTATTTAATAAAATAATAAACTTAATCCCCCCCCCCTTAATCTACAGGTTTTCCCCTTATGACACGTCACAGTTTGGATAACTTTTGCTCCCCTGTTAAGTTTCAGAAAGACAGACAAAACGTATCAATTTCATCAAGAAACCAAAGGAAAGGGACACGAACTTCACATAACTGGGGAAATAACCGGATTATGTTGAAACAAGACAAGTAGTTTCCGTGATCCGTTGCGATAACTCGATCACTCATCTTGCTATCGTTCTGGTACATTAGCGTCTGTTTCGGAATTATCCTGACAGCGCATATAAACCTTGTCAACTCTCATGAGATGCAGTTTACAGACAGGTCGTGACATCTATCTCATCTTTAGCTTCATTTAATTTTTATTAACACGATGGAGCTATCGCTAGATTGTAAAACTATATCATTTGGCGTATGTTTTAGATATAATGTGTGGTTGCTGCTGGTTACGGAAATGATAACACATTTTGCTTGCTTTGTCCAATTTCAAAATGATCTATCTCAGCCTGTAACGGAAATATAGTCACAGGTAACAAATTCACAATTTTTACTGCCAAAAAAAAGGGGGAAAAAGTCACAATTAGTTTATAGGGGTATGTAATAAAGTCAAAGATTTCCACTAGGAAAAAAAACGTCACAGGAAAGAAAGTCACAAATTTGAATAGGAAAAATTGTGAAACGAAAATATTTAAAAAAAAAGGTATATTGAGGACTTACGACTTATGCTCCACGGGAAGCTTACAGAGGTGTATACATTTACACTTTAGTTTTAAATGTTGACAATTTAAAGGAATATTCCAGCCAATACCACGAAGACATTCTGTCACAGTCTTAGGATTTTCACATTGAGCAACACACAAATTGTGAATTCGTTCTTGGAAGTGATATCTTATAAACATGATTTTTTTCCCCGTGATATTGCCAACAGAATCCTATTGGACAATAGTGCTGACAGTTGCTGCTTCTCATGGAAATCATTCACAGTTACGCCATACCAAAGAATGGTAGTGTTAACTGTTGCTGCTTCTCGTTGAGACCATTGAATGATACACCACAATAATAGAGGGCTGTGTAGAACAGTGGTTATCGCTCTGGCTTCGCATATGAGTGATCCGGGGATAATTCCCCAGTTGAGGCGGAATTGTTTTTCAGAACGCAACGTCGACCCAGTATTAATTGGATACCGGATTAGCCCGGGAAGTAAAGACTGCGAGGGAGAGGAGATGCTACCGCTCTCATATAGGAGAGCCACTGAAATGTGAGATCGCTAACATCTGACACCCCCAACGGCATTAATAAATGATATGGGTTAACCTTACTTTACTACACTACACCATAGGACGGTAGTGCTAACTGTTGCTACTTTTTGTTGAAACCATTCTTTGATGCGCCACACAGAAGGATGATAGTGACCACCGAGGTTGAACAATTTGTTATTCCACCCTTCATAGATGTTGTTGGTACGGGCATTGTTGTTCAGGGTGGAAGCATGCACATTCCATAAGGTTAAGAGGAAACATTGGTGGAGCATGACGCATTATCATAGGCATCGTTGGCGTCGCAACGGACTGCTGAATCACTCAAAAAGAGCCACTAACATAATTGCAATCGAGATACGTGAGAGACTCTTCGGCTTCGGGTGGATCCTGTAGTATGACAGTTTTGAGATATTGCATATCTTAATTCACGTCTTATAGTGGCCGAAAAAAATATAGAGCATCAATCATGCAAGAAAACAAGCGAGACCCAGTCCCTGGATCTTATGCCAAGTGGACTGCGTAAAATGGTAGAAACAACCTTTTTTCTCTCCGTCTCGGCTAAATACTGTAAGGACAGCTTCTATCTATCTATCTACGAGTATAAACCCGTAATCTCTCTGGGTCGTAGGGGTACCACATTGGATTTTTCAGCACACAGAATACTGCAGCGATAATACACTATCCTCAAAGTCAGTCAGCAGTCTGCACATTAATGGAATAGTTTCTGTCTACGCATTTATCATTTATTTCTTGAACTATTTTCTTCATATTTAGCACGATTCTTGTTTGGAAGAATACCGTATTAGCTTCGATATTTGCGCCTTTTGTCCTGACACATCCGACTTCAGCATGTATTATAAGACACT
This sequence comes from Meghimatium bilineatum, assembly GCA_034231615.1. Lineage (NCBI taxonomy): Eukaryota > Metazoa > Mollusca > Gastropoda > Stylommatophora > Philomycidae > Meghimatium > Meghimatium bilineatum. The sequence goes on along the minus strand of CM067312.1, from coordinate 10,222,730 downwards.
TTTGTGACATGGGATAACCAATTCCATTGTAAAAAATCTCCCTAGTCGCCTCTTACAACATGTACGGAAGGATTCAGCGCCTCTATTATTTCTTCCTTTTCCGGCCCGTCAACAAAATAATGACAAAAAGAAAGGACTAATATCGTTTTGTTTCTTTTGACTGTTTTTTTCATATTTGATTTTGGTACTGTCTGTTGACTTTTTTCATATTTGTTTTTTGTACTGTGACTTTTTCCTGTGACTTTGTTTAACTATGACATTTTTCCTAGGATTTCTTTTCCTACAATCAATTGGAAATGGTATATACACTATATATTCTCTCTCTCTCTCTCTCTATATATATATATATATATATATATATATATATATATATATATATATATATATATATATATATATATATATATATATATATATATATATATATATATATATATATATATATATATATATATATATATATATATTATTAAAGTGGAATCCCTTTATAACAACTTTTTCCGGACCAACAAAATATGTATAACAGAAATTCGCTCTATACAGTACAAACAATATAGAATAAATATAATTGAGGATTTTGAAAAGTGGTGTTATATAGAAAAATATGTTATATAAGAATCCTTATATAGGATTTCAGAGTATATTAAAAGACAAGAAATTAGGAAATTAGCTGTCTTATTTTTAGGTAACTCTCGACTCCCCTTACTGAAGACGTTTCTACATCCCTGATAACTTGTTTGTCCACTGCGCATCTCGTACAATGTTCAAAGCTTGTGTATGGGTAGTATCACTAGATATGTGTTCTATTTTGAGATGAACCTACGTAAATCCCGCTTACCTGTAACTAATGAAAGAGAAGAGTTGCACACAGCGATCTATGTTGATGTGAAAGGAGTCTAGTGTCTTAGATAAGAAATACTTATACAAATCTGGATCCTGGTTTTCATCTATCCTGTTTGTTAAGAATGCCGCCTTTATTTCACGTAAGGACGACACCCCCAGCGTCAGAATTAATGTTCTTGTGGTCATGTTCAGGTTACTTGTGTTTTATATGGACAAATAGAGGATTATAGGATTTAGTAAAAATATAGAAAAATATAGAAATATAAAAATATAGGTATTATAAGATCTATTTAACTGTCACAAATAAATGGTAGGATATAGTGAACTGTCTAAATAGAGGATTCTACGATTGTGTTAATTCTCACAAATAGAGGATTATAACTAAACTCACAAAAAGATGATAATAGAATGGTGGCAGGTATCAAATCAACAGAAATAGGTATTCGTGTTACCAAAATAAATCGGCAAAGCAACCTAACAACAAGACACAGTGACGGACGACGTTTCGACTAAGAAGTCTTCATCAGGACCTCTCTCTTTCTCATCTGATTTCTCGTACCATCTTCATTTGCTCTTCTCTTACATTATGATTTTTTGTTTGTAAGATTCATTGCCTGTTGCTTGTTTGTGTTCTGATTAAAACTTCTTAGTCGAAACGTCGTCCGCCACTGTGTCTCGATGTTAGGTTGCTTTATTGACTTATTTTTGTAAACACGAATACCTATTTCTGTTCATTTTAATAACTGCAACAGATGACTATAAAATTGCTCTAATAAATGGATGATTAAGAAAATAGCTGTTACAAATAATGTAATAATAATAAAATAATTAGTGGAGCGTATTCTGTACAGTGGTATTTCCAAACGTTTCATCGTTGCCACTTCTTGGGATTAAAAGAAAAAGATCAGTGACTTTCTGTAGAACTTAGCATGGCTTTATAGGCTTTATTAATATATGAGGTAGCTTTAAAAAGTTCCCGGGTTAGTAGACTAGTGTTTGAATGAAAAATGATGTTTTGGAGATTATGGTTATAAGTTGATAATGACCTTGACGAAAGGACATGGCAGTCGTGACGTTCACATATACTCTGGAAGCGAAAAACAAATTATGTCTGTGTGTGTTGTGCTAGTTTCGTTGTCGGAGTTAGAATGTTCTTGATTGAACAGCGTAGACATGTCAACTTCCGTGTTTTTCTTGAGAAGTCACACTCGGCGACATTAACATTGCTTAATAAAGCTTTTGGTGATACTGCAATGAAGAAAGCGAAGATAATGACCAGAGATATGGAGAACAAACAGTTGGATTGTTCTGCATGACAAAGCGCGGGTACAACGATCACTACTGGTAAAGCAGAACCTCGTAAAGCAAAATGTGATCACATTGGAACATCCTTCTTATTTTGCCGATCTTGCAAAAATGATATTGGAATCACATGATGATACGTTATCTCATTATCTGTGAGCACTTCGCTCTTGACATCCCATATCCTTTATGAGAAATCATAGCTCCTGCTCACTTGAGTAACCAAGATGACACACGGACTCGAATAGGATACGCCGCTTCAAAAGCTTGGTTGTGTTAGGAAGGTCCATACCGTGTTATGATGCAAAGAGGCGACCGCATCAGGCGGCACCAATCAAAATACAATGTCGGGGGAGGGGGGCATTTCGAAGACTGGCATCATACTGAGAAAATCTACCGCACGGCCCAGGATTTATAGATGCATTTTTAAATCCCCGAACGTTCATTCCAGGGTGGCAATATCCCAGGAGCATCGCTTCCTACCAAGAGCGCATCATATACGTCTGGGTCCACTATATTCTGTTTACTTTAAGAATGAAGTGGGTCAAAATACACTCCCGCATTACCCCATAACAAGTGATTTTTAAACAGCTGATGACGTGTAAAAACAATATTATTTAAAACATTTAAAAACAACTAAAAACAATATTTAAACAACATTTAAAAACTAAATTTAAAAAATAATATTATTGGGCACTTAACAATCGAGTATAATGATTATAATGCTTTCTGTGTCCAACAACTAAACAACCACTGACCCACTTCACTCTTAAAGTGAACAGTGTATAGTTTATCATTCTTGTGTCAGATCTGTTGACTCACCTGCAATAATGGCATACCTAATATATCACACCGTCTAGGAAGGAGTCTTCCACATAAGAACACACGTGTTAGCTGTTCTGCATCTCTTCGCCGTCCGCAGGGACCATTTTACAGAAGTCACAAGAAATCCATACAGGACATTCATTGATAATGATTTTTTTCTCACAAGTGACAGGTTGTCAGCACATATCCAGCAACTTCCTTCGTCGTCTCCTACGACATGCCTGAAAAGAACAATAGTTGTGTGTACTGTGAACTAGAAGTTTGACAATACGGTGGACAAGATTATTGTATTAGAAATTAACATTAGATTCAAATTATAATTGAAATTAAAATTAGATAAGAAAGATTCAGATTTGAACAGGATAGATAGACAAGTGCTTCCGAACCTTTTTTATTTTAAATTATGCCTCACCTAAGTCTTTCTAAAATTCTGTTGCCATACTAAACCCCAATATGTAGCATATACATATGTTTTATTTTCAAATATTGAATTATTCCGGAATGAATCCTAATTACAACTTATTCGAACCTCCCTTTTTCTTGGACAAACAAAGTGCGCCCCACGTTGGAAAACACTGAGATAGACATAATATTTGTCCCTGGCCCATGCTCATATGAAGGTCAGGGGGCTTTATTGATTCTTGTATTGTTATTCTCTCTTAATAGTCATTGTCTGTGGTTTTTGTCCCTTTTCGCTTTTATTTTCTATTATTATTACCATGTGTCATATTGATCGCCGTTCCGGGTGAATGCATCAATTCTTTGGCTAGTCAATACCTCACGCTGGATGCTCCATTCGGCTTATTGCTTGACACTAGAAAGTAATTTATTGCCGTAGTCAATAACTGTTGAACACAGCTGGACTGTTATGCGTGCCTGCAATAATTTCGAGTGCAGTCGACTAGTTTATAATGCGACCTTACAACAAATCCACTTTTTGAATTGACTAAGGCAGCGGTTCTTAACTTGGGTGATATGTAGCGAAATTTGGCTTCTTCTTCCCCACCCCCAAGTTTATCAACATAGTGCGACAGTTCCATGACGACATGATGGCCGTTGTTATCAGTATTTGAGTGTCATCTTCAGCCTTTCCAGTAACAAATGGGGTCAAACAAGGATGCTATCTAGTTCCAACACTGTTCAGCCTGATGTTTTCTGCCATGCTGACAGACGCATCTAGATCAAGCGACATAACAAGAATCTCTATTACGGGCAGCACTCTCTCACAAGATGTAAATATGGACACTGAAGTAAACAACAGAATGAATAGCGAAAGCTAGTGTGCCACATTTGGAAGACTGAGAAAAAAAACGGTATGGGACAGAAGGGAAATAATAACTACCTCCAAACTCATAATTTACCAGGCAGCAGTAATAGCATTACTTCTTTATGGCCTGAAACATGGACAGTATATGCCAGACATGCTAGAAGACTCAACCACTTCCACCTAAACTGCCTTCGTAAGATACTCAACATCCATTGGTGGGATAAAATACTGATGAAATCGAGTCTGTAAGTATACATACAATGTTGATGAAGGCGTAGACACGCTGGGCATGACACATGGTTCGCATGAAAGATCATTGTCTACTAAAAAATCTGTTATATGGAGAACGCCAGACTGGCTCCCGCAAGGCAGGAGGACAGAAGAAGCGTTTTAAAGACGCTCCTTAAGAAGCTCTGTATTAGGAATGACCCGACCAATCTTAGTTTCATATACACAAATTCATGGGAGAATTTTGCATAAGACAGATCCGACTGGTGTCGCAGAATCAAGAGTGGTGCAGCAGCTGCAGAACCTAAGACACAATGATGCACAACAAATACGCAATATAAGAAAGACAGGAGCTGCTCATTGGCACACAGACTCCTCCAACACATGCCCAGAGTGTGGTAGACAATTCCAAGCACGCATATGACTCATTATTCACAGTCGTGCACACCGTAGGCAGCACCATCTTCATTATCAGCACAAGTTGAGCTGAATGTTCATCATCGGTTTCGACGGACGAACATCAGATCACATCAGCTGCCATCTAGATTTATTGGTGAGTTCGCTGCACCGATATATTTTCTTTAGCAATAGCTAATGTATTGTCATATTAGAAATAGGTATCGCTTATACTATATTTTATTGCTGACCGGATATCGATCTGAGGTGGGGGGGGGGGGGGGTTAAATGAATCTTCATTTAAGCGGCGTAAAGGAAATTATAATGTTACTGCCTACGTACGATTGTACCATGTTTGCAATCGGCGTATTCCTAATTCTTCTTCTTCTGCGTTCGTTCTCAAACTCCTGCAGATTAGCAGGTTGTAGTCCAGAGAACGGAATGTGTTGTATCATGGTTTACAGCATTGCTGCGATATTGACACATCCGACTTCAGCATGGCTTTGGGTCACTGACCCTATATGTGATGGGACAGCCAACTCCATCCCATAACCTCCTTAGTCGCCTTATACGACATGCGTGGAAAGTAAACAGTGTTGCTATTCTTTGCTGCCCTTTAGGGCCCCGGCAACATACGGGCGGTATTCTTAATTGATATTGGAGTATATTTTGTGGATAGTGAGTAGACAGTGTTGTGGTTCCTTTTCGCCTGTCCCTTTATGGCTGAGGGATTGGTGAGGCAGTCTAAGAACTAGCAACTCGCATTAGTTAGGTAAGGTTTGTTCGCGACGGAAGTTATGCAGTAGAAGAAGACGCCACTGTACTTTATAAGTGGTGCCTACAAGTTCAACATTGAATTGAAAGCAAATATCATACATTCTTCTGCGTTCGTTCTCGAACTCCTACAGATTATCAGGGTGTAGTCCGGAGAACGAAATACCTTGTGCCTTGGTTTACAGCTTGGTTGTGATATAAGCGCATTTCGGATTGATAAATCCCACATGACGTTTGCGTCTCTTGACTTATTATGAAATGGGACAATCAAGTCCCCCCCCCCTAATCTCCCTAATCGGCTCTTATGAAGTGCATGGCAAACAACAGTGTCACTATTCTTTGCTCTTATCGGGCACTGACAGCACACATGCGTATATCATACATGGCAAGCTTTTTTAAACAAAGATTCTTATCACTAAACTGGGCGTCTTATGTATACTGCATCGGGCCCGTCTTTCTGTTATAACAGCTTTGCAGATCAATTAGCATCACGCCAGCCGCCTTTTCTTTCAAAGCTTTGTTCTGGTACCAATTTTATGATGGTAGGCTTAATTCGGAGTTTTTGTGTGCAAGAAACATCGCCTTCACTATAAATCGACTTTGGGTATGGTGAGTGCACTATTATATCACGTGTTTAATTAATCTTTGTAACAGTGAACTTAAAGGCGTCTCCATAATAAATCTCATGCTTGCTGATCTCACACAACGTCACTCACGTTGCTGATACAACAGTTCATTGGTCACTTTGCGTATACTTTGTGCCGCCAACCAATGGAAAAAGTCCTACTGTCCGTTTTATATGTGATCGGAGAGTTGATAAAAAGAGTTCGTCAAAGATATGGACGATTTTAGTGACACAATTTGTAAACATACCGGAGTAACCTATGGGAAGTAGCATACAGTTGTTGAAAGTTGACATAATTTGTCAATCAGATCTGATTATTTGACCGTTTGTAGCTATGTCGATATCTACACGGGCATCGATAAAAAGTTCAAACAAGTTTGTTGGGGATTAGCGATGAGGTTGGTGATCAGCGTGTCGTACGGGAACCAGGTATCTCGAATGGGTGGCCTACTAGCGATGATGTTGCAGAAGTACACATCTCACTGGAAGTTGTTGAAATCAGTGAGCATATTAATTACCACTACAGAAGTCGGATGTACCATTCCGTTGGTGTAAAAAATTGCACATATCGTATTTCTGTTCTCCGAACTATATCCTGCTGGCTTGGATCAAAGGGCATGAGTCCATGGACCGCTGGATCACCAACCAACCATCCCGCTGGCTAACCAACCAACCATCCCGCTGGCTAGTATGATCACTGTTCTGCTACAATGGAGATCCGGGGGAAGTTTAAGACCAAAAAAATTAATTGTTTTTAGTTGTTGTTTTCTAGGCAATTTTTACGTTCCTTAAGTTGCCATTGTGTTTAAATGTGTCCTCAGCTGCAATAGGTAAACTCGACCAAAATCGTGAGTAGTTCAGAACGCCTTTACTGGGGGGAAAAAAGTCACCTGAATAATAATAATAGTGATCAGGTACCTTGCCGATTGGGTGGAGGCTATCATAAATATCCCCAACTCTACAAAATGTTTCATCAGGTCGATGTTAACTCTTTATGTCACGATGTCAAACTATAATATTTTCTCTTCTGTCAACCTCGATCTCTCTTGCCCTCTCCTCAATCGTGAACGTTCTACTGTTCTTCAGACCTCCTAACACGACCCAGCAAAATAGATTTTTTTTAAAAAATGAAATATATTAAGTAACCATGTCTCGCATGCTTCCTTTGTCTGTCCTATTGTGTTTCTGATCTCTGTTGAGCTTCTTCCATCTGATGTCACCGTTGTTAACAAATATATGAATTGTAGGACCTGTTTGATTATTGACTATGCATGATCAGAACATGCGTATTTCCAGTGGCAATATATGGTTGCGAGGAATGGACATTAAATAAAACGATATCAAAGAGAATCGCTGCTTTCTAAATGAGATATTACAGAAGAATTTTACGTATACCATGGACAGCTAAAAAGACAAATCAAGAAGTATTAAGATCAATAAACGTCGAAGAGGGCTGGCTCCTTAACATCTTAACAAGAAAGTTGTGTTTTTTGGTCAAATAAAGAGACATAACAGCATGGTAAGATTAATAGCTGATGGCAGAGTTAACGGCAACAGGGATAGAGAGCTTCCAAGACAACGATGGTGCAGTGATATATCAGATTGCTTAAACATGTATAGCTGTGGCATTTCAACTCGCCAGAATCGCGGAGTGTTCAGAGAATTCATAAGGAAGACCACTTTCTGGAAAGAATATGTCAAATGAGATGGTTTGATTATTGAGTCATTCACTTTGATCATGCACGCGGTGGGAATAGGTTATTTCCTACAAACATCAATCACTTCTGACTCTTATTATTTAACAAAATTACACTGTCTTTGCTTTTTTGCTACTACTGACTATATTGATTAGTTCTTGTAAATCTGTCTCGCCTTTTTGTTTTTCCTTAGAAATATGTCAACAATGTCATTTACATATTCCAAGTTATCTATGGTATGTCCACCCACTGATATTCATAGAATATTATTAATTGCTCGCAATATGTTTTCACTATATCTAGAACAGTGAATCCCAAACTTGTTTGTCTCGTAGACCCCTTGCCGATTTTGTTTAGTTTTCAATATACCTCTCTCTCTACCTGCCTAATATGGAATTTTCCTAAACACATTAACTTCCAATGTGTTTTTTGACAGCTACCACAATACTGCTCACTTGGATCGAGTATTTTTGTAGAGTAGACAATTGTATATTTAATTTTAAAAAACATGTACAATTTGTATTGATATCTTTATTAAAGAGTATAAAAAGAGAGCGCCCTAAATTTTTATTCTTACTAATATGGACCCCTGCAAGTCGAAATCGATCATTGGGTGTCTATATAGACCACTTTGGGATCTAGAGAATAAATCTGATGAAAGTACACATCCCTGTCTGACACGTTTTTTCTTCTGTTGAAAGGGTTTAATTAGCTGCCAACTCGTACAGCAGCTGTGTGTTGCCAATATATGTTATTGATTATTCTTATATCTCTATTGTCAGAAGTTCAGATTTTCTAGCATATGGATAGCATCACTTCTTCTTCGTCTTCTTTCGTTCACTTGAAACATGTCTATATCTGTAATTCTGTCTCCTTAATAAAACTCACTGTCTTTTGTAGTTCATACAGTGTCCCATAGAGCTTTGATTCCAGTATTGTTTCCTCTGGCCAATATGTCTGCCTCAGCGTTTCATGCTCAGAACACTCTTGAAGAATATGTTTGGCACTCTGTGCTGCCTGTCCACATGTACACATGGCCGTGTTGCCAATCTTGAACTTTGTATACATGTGACTGCGGAGTCGTGATAGCATCACTAAATTTAACCTTATCCAAAACCTTTGTGTATTCTATTATCTTGTAAGTTTATATCTTGTCGGTTGTCAACGAAGAGTTCACAGATGTACTCCGCCCATCTTTGGAATATGGGATTTTCCCATAATTACGATTATTCCCATAATATGGGAATAATGTCGCATGATCCCTTGAGCAGTCTTAGATTGTAAACATCCTGTAACTATGCAAGTTACGTTTCCGGTTAGCAGTTAGCTCGTTAATTTTCGTATGCAGTCGTTTAATTGCTTCTTTATTTTTGTCCAGTGCTTCAATTTCTGTGCATTTTTTCTTTTGCCACTACATTTTTCTCTTATCTCCATATGTATAATATTATATTACATTCTTATATTTATTTTTGCTTATTGTGTTCATATTGTGTATAAGTTACCATTACTGTCTGAAGAGTTCGGATGCACAGCTGCCTGCGGCGGGATTTAAACCTGACGTCGCCCGTGTGTTGTCGGGGCCTGAAAGGGAAGCAAATAATAGCACCACTTTTGACCTTTTATGCATGTCGTAAGAGGCGACTAAGGAGGTTATGGAATGGAGTTGGCTGTCCCGTCCCATATAGGGTCAGTGACCCAAAGCCATGCTGAAGTCGGATGTGTAAGGCTGAAAGGTGCAGATATCGCAGCAGTGCTGTAAACCATGACACAACTCATTCCGTTCTTCGGATTACATTCTGCTAATCTGCAGGAGTTTGAGAATGAACGCAGAAGAAGAAACCTGACATCGTCGTCTCCCCGAAAGTGCACTTTACCTCTTCGCCACAGAACCTAATAGAAATGCACATATACACGCTTGTTTGATGAAAATAAATTCATCTATCATCTATATATCTAATCTATCTATCTATCTATCTATCTATCTATCTATCTATCTATCTATCTATCTATCTATCTATCTATCTATCTATCTATCTATATATCTATATATCTATATATCTATATATCTAATCTATCTATCTATCTATCTATCTATCTATCTATCTATCTATCTATCTATCTATCTATCTATCTATCTATCTATCTATCTCTATCTCTATCTCTATCTCTATCTAATCTATCTATCTATCTATCTATCTATCTATCTATCTATCTATCTATCTATCTATCTATCTATCTATCTATCTATCTATCTATATATCTAATCTATCTATCTAACCTATCTATCTATCTATCTAATCTATCTATCCATCCATCCATCCATCCATCCATCTATCTATCTATCTATTTATGTCATTTCCACTTGTGTCGTTAAGTGTCTTGTTGGAGGACCGGGGGGGGGGGGGTGTGAAGTTGGCTGTTTTTGACCATTCTGGTTGCATTGGTCATGGTTAGCCCGTGTCTCTTTAATGTTTCTTTTTCTCCACCTATTTAGTTCATATATTTAGGAAGTAATGGGTGATGTCCTCCCAATAGTTTGGGCGTTAACCTTCAGTTATTTCTTATTTGTGAATCACAAGATAATGACGGTCATCTGTTACATGCACTTTTGGAATTCAGTTAGAGTTATGTAATTGACTAGGGGTTCGTAAATGGTTAATAATTCCTATTCAGACCGCGGCTGTGCTTGGACAGTTCGTTAGCAGGTTTTAACCCTACTTTCGGCAGTCAACAGCTCTGTAGAAAAAATAAACAAGTCTTCATTCATTACGCTTTTCATAATTGTCGTGATTTTGTTGGTCACTATTTATACACTTGGAGTCGTATGCCAAAAAAGCCAAGACCTACCAACGAATTGCAAGAGAATAATTTTTTTTAAAATCAGTCTTTAAGGTTATGTTTACTTTCTGTATGCAGGTCTGTACTGGAGCTCGGTCATGCTTTAGCACAGATAAAATGAGGTTGGGTAACCAACCTCAGGTCCAAGCTCCTTTATCGCCTCCTACGATATATAACACTCGTCAGTATTACTATTATTTGCTCTTCTTTCGGGACCCTGTCACAGACGAGGGGGGGGGGGTTGCTGTGACTATAACATAGACTCCCATAGAATAACATAGACATAGGCTTAAGCTACCACCCCTACGCTTAACGGCAAGTGTGAATGTGATCAACAATCATTCGCCTGGGGAAAGACAATAGACAATAGCATAGACATGGTATCTGATTCCGTGATTGTTTATCTTCAACAGGAGTCGCTGATACAAATTTTGGATGCCAGCAACGTTTGTGAACTACGAGAAGCTGTGAAACAAATCTTCTCCAGATTTATTACCAATGCGGTGAGTACACAACTACCAGAATTATTTTTCTGACGTATGCTCTTTATACTACTTATTCTTCACTGCTGTGTCTATACTACTTATTCTTCACTGCTGTGCCTCTATACTACTTATTCTTCACTGCTGTGCCTATACTACTTATTCTTCACTGCTGTGTCTATACTACTTATTCTTCACTGCTGTGTCTATACTACTTATTCTTCACTGCTGTGTCTCTATACTACTTATTCTTTACTGCTGTGTCTATACTACTTATTCTTCACTGCTGTGCCTATATACTACTTATTCTTCACTGCTGTGTCTATACTACTTATTCTTCACTGCTGTGTCTATACTACTTATTCTTCACTGCTGTGCCTCTATACTACTTATTCTTCACTGCTGTGCCTCTATACTACTTATTCTTCACTGCTGTGCCTATACTACTTATTCTTCACTGCTGTGCCTCTATACTACTTATTCTTCACTGCTGTGCCTATACTACTTATTCTTCACTGATGTGTCTATACTACTTATTCTTCACTGCTGTGTCTATACTACTTATTCTTCACTGCTGTGTCTCAATACTACTTATTCTTTACTGCTGTGTCTATACTACTTATTCTTAACTGCTGTGCCTATATACTACTTATTCTTCACTGCTGTGTCTATACTACTTATTCTTCACTGCTGTGTCTATACTACTTATTCTTCACTGTTGTGCCTCTATACTACTTATTCTTCACTGCTGTGCCTCTATCCTACTTATTCTTCACTGCTGTGCCTATACTACTTATTCTTCACTGCTGTGCCTCTATACTACTTATTCTTCACTGCTGTGCCTATACTACTTATTCTTCACTGCTGTGTCTATACTACTTATTCTTCACTGCTGTGTCTATACTACTTATTCTTCACTGCTGTGTCTATACTACTTATTCTTCACTGCTGTGTCTATACTACTTATTCTTCACTGCTGTGCCTCTATACTACTTATTCTTCACTGCTGTGCCTCTATACTACTTATTCTTCACTGCTGTGCCTCTATACTACTTATTCTTCACTGCTGTGCCTCTATACTACTTATTCTTCACTGCTGTGCCTATACTACTTATTCTTCACTGCTGTGTCTATACTACTTATTCTTCACTGCTGTGCCTATACTACTTATTCTTCACTGCTGTGTCTATACTACTTATTCTTCACTGCTGTGCCTCTATACTACTTATTCTTCACTGCTGTGTCTATACTACTTATTCTTCACTGCTGTGTCTATACTACTTATTCTTCACTGCTGTGTCTATACTACTTATTCTTCACTGCTGTGCCTCTATACTACTTATTCTTCACTGCTGTGCCTCTATACTACTTATTCTTCACTGCTGTGCCTATACTACTTATTCTTCACTGCTGTGTCTATACTACTTATTCTTCACTGCTGTGCCTCTATACTACTTATTCTTCACTGCTGTGTCTATACTACTTATTCTTCACTGCTGTGTCTATACTACTTATTCTTCACTGCTGTGTCTATACTACTTATTCTTCACTGCTGTGTCTATACTACTTATTCTTCACTGCTGTGCCTATACTACTTATTCTTCACTGCTGTGTCTATACTACTTATTCTTCACTGCTGTGCCTCTATACTACTTATTCTTCACTGCTGTGTCTATACTACTTATTCTTCACTGCTGTGTCTATACTACTTATTCTTCACTGCTGTGTCTATACTACTTATTCTTCACTGCTGTGTCTTTGTCTACTCTTTTAAATATGCAGATGATACATAATAATGCTGATAATAATAATAATAATAATAACTTATTGTTTATGATACATTTTCATAATATATTATAATAATTAGTTTTGTAATAACACACTGTAATAGTGTTTGCATTGCCTTTTTTTCATCTTTTAAACGGTTATATACCAGGTTTGTGTGTTCAGGTAGAGTTCGTTGTAGAATTTACTTGTGTCGTATATATATATATATATATATATATATATATTTTTCATCATCATCAAGTGCCGTCTCCGCAACGAAGGTTGGCTGCAACGTATCTCCAACATCTCCTGTCTCTTGTCTTGGTGGTGCACTCTGCTAGACTGTAACCTGTCCATCGTGTAATGTTACTCTCCCACTTGTATCTCTGCCTACCTCTTGCTCGCTTCCCTTTGACTTTACCCTCAAGTAAGGTCTTCAATAGGGTGTCATGTCTTTTAATGTGTCCAAAGTATTTTATTTGCCTGATCTTTATTTCTCTTAGTAGTTCTTTCTTCATATTAAGTGTCTTTAGCACCTCTTTATTTGTTTTCTTCTCTTTCCATGATGTTCTCCCTATTCTTCTATATACCCACATCTCAAAGGCATCAATTTTGTCTTCTAATTGTTAATTTAGTGTCCATGTTTCTGAGCCATACATTAATATGGAATCGATGTAGCATTTTATAATTCTCATTTTTAACTTGTTTGTAATTTGTTTAGATATTAATAATTTCCTCATGTCATTGAAGGTACTTTTAGCCATTCCTATTCCCCTTTTAACTTCTGTTTCACATCTGCCATCATTTGTGACTATGTGTCCAAGATATTGATACTGTTTTACTTGTTGTAGTTTCTCTCCCTGTATGTTTATGTTTACCTCCTGTTCTTCTGTGTCTTTGCTGATTATCATGGTTTTTGTTTTTTAAATGTTTATATCCAGTCCATATTCATTACTTGATTTATTGACTTGATCTATTAGTCCTTTGGTTTGTTTTGTTTCAATAAAAGTTTAGCATTTGTGTACGAGTTTAAAACTGTATAACTAGTTTTAAGTCTAGCTATAGCGGGGATTTTTAGCATTAGATCTATATGGGACACAAAGAAACAATGCCTAGCCTGTCAGTTTCTTCTTTATTGAAGGGGTTAATCCAACGTATGAATTAAATCATACACACGACATGTCCTTTTGATTATATTATGGTGCGCTGTTTTGTCAACGTTTATAGAAATAACTAAATGAATGCGGATTTGTTGGAATATATTCGCACAAGTTAACGTGTCTAGAAGGTGGGTATAGTGAACACGAAGTATTCAGTTCAACAGTTTTAAAAAACATGCTGAATCACACGAAGAAAATTTAATTAACAGTTCACAGAACATATTGAGTCAGCGTTTCGACCTAAAGGCCTTTATCAAGAAAACTGCTAGACAAACGGGGAACAAATAACATATACAATGTATGAACACAGCACTTGACTTATAATTAATTACTTCGCTATGTTGTGTATAAGGTCTAGCACGGATTACAGCAGACGGTTGATATGGATAAAAGAATTGGATAGTCATTTGTCCGTAAAATCTTGGCACAAAATTGTATAAGGTTTGAAATTGGGATTTATTCTCCTAATATCCATTAATAACCGTATGCATTATTCTCGGGTTATGGAAATCAAATCACTGGAGTGTGATGGATAGCCCAACAATCCGGTATGAGTATGAAATGAAATAGGTAAATTAACGCATGTACCATATGAATATTACTAAGCAAGTACGTAGCTGTTTGTCCATTATAAATTATTTTCCGTTTTCTTCTTCTGCGTTTAATCATTATATGCATCCAGTTCGGTAATAGTCATGTATAGAGCGGTTTGTTTTAGGTCGCTGTGGGTTTGCACAATTTGGTTTGTAGAGATGCATCTGTGGGCCAGAATGTCGCTCAATTAGCAACGAAACAGGGTCACTATATGTTCTGATGTCATTGTTGTTACTCCACAGATGCATGCCGCAGGGTCGCTAGTTATGAAGGTGTCTTTTAAAAAAAAACAACGAAACATGTTATTATTTTGCTCTTATTGTTCTTTCCCCTGTTGATACCAATTTAACTTATATATGAGCTATGTCCATTAATACTTGTCTCGAGTTATGCCTTTAAGTGAGTCACTGGCAGCATTTCATGGTAGGATTATATATGTGTGGTTTCACAGATAAGCATTTGGATTCGAATGGACAACTTTGTCAGTGCGTCGGCGGTGATCAAAAGGGGAGCAAAAAAAATAAACAATGTTACTTGTCGTAATGTTGCATGTCGTAATACGCTAATTTAAAAAATGTTGGCATGGAATTGGTTGTCCCATTCCATAATATCAAAACAACCATGCTGTATTCGGATTTGATCAGACAAAGAAGCGCAGATATCACAACTAGACTGTAAACTATGTCACAACCCATTCCGTTCTCTGGACTACGTACTGTTGATCTGTTGGAGTTTTAGAACTAACGCAATCTTGAACTTTGTGTACATGTGACAGCGGAGTCGGTTGTGTCCCGTTCTGAGACGTAGAATTACAACTAAATAATTATAACGGTCATGTGTACAGGCAGCACAGAGTGCCAAGCATATACTTCAAGAGTGTTCAAGTATGAAACGCTAAGGCAGACATATTCGCCAGAGGAAATAACACTGAAGTCAAAGCTCCATGGGACACTGTATGAACTGCAAAAGACAGTGGGTTTTATTCAGGAGACAGAATTACAGATATAGACATGTTTTAAGTGAGTGAAAGAAGAAGAAGAACTAATGCAAAAGAAGAATGAAGAACTAACGCAAAAGAAGAATAATTACTTCTATGTTGTTAATTGATATAGTCACATTCTTCTTCTTCAGCGTTCATTCTCAAACTCCCGCTGGATTTTTCTTGTAACAGGACAATGGTCCTACAAGATTTCCAATTAAATGTAGTCCAGAGAATGGAAATGCGTTGTGTTGCCGTTTTATTTGCGCCAATGGCCCAACACATTCGTCTTCGGCGGAGTCACATTGGTATCTCTTATAAAGATGGCGGTTTGTCTCAGACTTGTTATCATTAACTGCCCTAGGGGTGTGAGATATTAGCGATCTCACATTTCAGTGACTCTGCCTCTGCTATATGAGTTCGGTAGCCATCTCCTCTCCCTCGCATCGGTAGCCATCTCCTCTCCCTCGCAGTCTTTACTTCCCGGAATGATCCGGTACCCAATTTAAGGTTTAGTCGACCCGGTAGACTTTGCGGTCAGAAAAAAACATTTCGTCTAACCTGGGGAATGATCCCAGGATCACTCATTTGCTACGCCATTGCGCTTACCACTGCACTACGAGGTCCCCTTCCTGTATTACATAGGAGAGTATCACATTTCTGTTTTACTCCTGTCATGCAGACAATAATAGTCTTTGAGAATATACCCACTTGTTTGCTTGTTTTCCCAAAATGGACACATCTGTCCGATCAATCTTCATCATATTGTACATACTGCTGTTCTGTCGGTTCGGTCAGTTCAAGTGGAAAAATTAGAACCGTGTCCTTTTTTGACGAAGATAGTGGGCCTATGCATCCACGGTCATCTAGATGTGCTAGGACGTCACAAAAAATATTCTGAATTCCCTTACAGTAATTACCAAGTCATATACCAGAGCACTTATCTCACACACACACACACACACACACACACACACACACACACACACACACACACCACTCATCATGACTGATCAATTGTCGATTTGCATGTATGTGTTAATCGCCAGCCATTGTAAAGTATGGGGTACGTTAGAGGAGTAATGATAAGTGACGCAGCCTGAGATCCACACGCAGGACTGTTATGGAGATGGATCAGGTATTACACGATCTACCTGGTGTAGTGGTTAAGCCGTTCGCTTTATGTTCAAGATGTGATGGGTTCGGATAGCGCTCATGACATCTTGTTTAACAATTGCATTTTTTTGGAGATCCTTGTGGATTATCGCTTGAAGCTACAGTTACGTGCTTGTGCTGAATACTGTTCGCAGGCGCCGTGCCTTTCGTTGAGAGGGACGGGATACAAATTGGGGTAACATGAATACAGTTAAGTCAATCTTCTATGTCTTTTGAGTCATTTTTGTTATATGAAACATTCATGTGTCGTATTGCAGATTTGCTTATTTGTAAAAAAAAAAAAAAAAAAAAAAGTGTCCATTTTAACGGCAAAATAAATATCTCCGCCATCTTGTTACGACCGGAAGTTCAATATGTATGCTGACTTCCATCGTCAGGAATCTCAAGAATGGCTTGTTTTCAATAATTGAATGAGTACAGTTCTTTTAATAACTAATGTATGCTCTTGCTGCTGGTCGGAGTTTCATTCTCATTTAGTGGTCGAAAATTTTCAATCTACAAGCCTTGTTTCAGCAGTTCTCGTAATCTCATTTCTCACATAATCTCTTTATTGTGTTTGTCGCTTTTCTTAAACATCTCATTTCCCACGTAGTCAGTTTTCACTCATATTGTTTGTTTGCTGTTAAGTCTGACACTGGTAGCTGAATGTCGGTAAGAGGATTTAGTATACGATTGTCCTTTTCATCTGCTTTGAGATAGATGTATGTTTCAAGAGTGAGGGAAGTTGATAGTTTACATTGTTGACATTTTTTTGGTCTGCCTAACAGAAGTAGCAAATACAGTTTATTTAGAAACGTGAGATTTCAGCGGCAGCATTAAGCCACTAAATCCAGTCAGTACAAACCTGCTTTGTATGTACGTATGAATCGATTTTGAACACTCTTACTTATGCATTCAGGTATAACTTTTTACTCTGAATTCTGCCTGGGCACACCTGTGCCTGAATGAAGCGATTATTATTGTGTGCATTTAGGTGTATTCTCATTCTCTCTCTCTCTCTCTCTCTCTCTCTCTCTCTCTCTCTCTCTCTCTCTGGGTGTGGGTTATTTGGTGGTATTGGGTTCTATGGCAATGAGTGAGATAATAGAGTTGCAACATTTTGAATAATAGCCATGAAAAAATGTACTACACGCGTGACACACCAGCTGGCGTAGGTGATCATGCATCTTCGCATATATACATAGTGCAGATTTTCAGTTTGCACGTTGACATTTTTCCGCACCATGAGACTAAACTCACCTTTACTGGTGACCTAGCTGGTGATTATTGATAAGCCTCATCCTCGTGTTGATCCGTGACCGATCTACTAACACGTGGGCTCATTGAAAAAAGCCTTTTAAAGTGACTTGTCTATTCGATCTCTTTTCTAGATACGTCAATGTAACCTATTTTCGATATATGTCAATTTGATATGTTCTCTAAATACCACAATCCAATTTATTTGCTAGATACGCCAATTTGATCTATTTTCTAGAAGTAAATTTAAGTAGGACGCCAGAGGACAATTTTAAAAATTCTTGAGACTAACGGGAATTGAACCAGTCCGTTCTACGGCACCAAATCGCCTAGCAACAATTGCACACGCGTTCTTCCGTACTTGACTAACCTCATCTCCAAAAAAAGATGCGATTTCCTCAAGCCATTCAAACCGTGCACACAAAGTCACCCGAACGGACCAATCGAGACAAGGACTATTACAACAACAACAAACATCCCGTACAGGTATTGAAATATCCTCAGTAACAACAAACACATAACATAATATCCGTATTAGTTATACAAGGGACAATAGGTCTTCTTGTAAACATGGATAACATATATAGACAATACAATTTTGCTTAAAATAATTGTTTATACAAGTAAATTTAAGTAGGAAGCCAGAGGACAATTTTAAAAATTCTTGAGACTAATGGGAATTGAACCAGTCCGTTCTACGGCACCAAATCGCCTAGCAACATTTGCACACTTGTGTGTGTGTGTGTGTGCGTGCGTGCGTGCGCTTAATTGTTGCTAGGCGATTTGGTGCCGTAGTACGGACTGGTTCAATTCCCGTTAGTCTAAAGAATTTCTATTTTCTAGATACGTCAATTTCACCTGTTACCTATATACGCCAATTCGGTCTATTTTCTAGATACGTCAATTTCATCTGTTACCTATATACGCCAATTCGATCTATTTTCTAGATATGTCAATTTCATCTGTTACCTATATACGCCAATTCGATCTATTTTCTAGATATGTCAATTTCATCTGTTACCTATATACGCCAATTCGATCTATTTTCTAGATATGTCAATTTCATCTGTTACCTATATACGCCAATTCGATCTATTTTCTAGATATGTCAATTTCATCTGTTACCTATATACGCCAATTCGATCTATTTTCTAGATATGTCAATTTCATCTGTTACCTATATACGCCAATTCGATCTATTTTCTAGATACGTCAATTTCATCTGTTACCTATATACGCCAATTCGATCTATTTTCTAGATACGTCAATTTCATCTGTTACCTATTTGTCAATTCAGTGTTTTCTAGATAGGGAAATTCGATGTTTTCAAAATACATTAATTCTATTTGTTTTCTATATAAGTAAATTCTGTTTTCTAGATACGTCAATTATGTCTGTTTTCTAGATACGACAATTATGTCTGTTTTCTAGATACGTCAATTATGTCTGTTTTCTAGATGTCAATTCTGTTTTCTAGATATGGTAATGCGATATTTTCAAAATATGTTAATTCTAATTTTTTTCCAGATAGAGCAATTCGATGTTTTCAAAATACTTAATTATATCTGTTTTCTACATAAGTCATTTCTGTTTTCTAGATGCGTCAATTATGTCTGTTTTCTAGATACGTTAATTTTGTGTGTTTTCTAGATATGTCAATTTGACTTATTCTGGTGATACATCAGTATTATCTTCTAACATCCATTTTGTTTAAGTGAGCTGTCTGAAAGCATTGTGAACACTACTGACTCTTGAATAATATACATTTTCTTGGATTATAGAATTTATATCATCTTGTTCTGGAATAAGCGGTTATTTATGTGAGTGGTCCCCAACCTGTTTTCCCATGTGGACCCTTTTTGTGCTAAACATGTGTGAGAGCCTGTATGTATTATATGTGTGGGAACCTGTATTATATGTCGTGTACTTTTAACTATGATAAATATAGACTTATGTGCGCCTGCGTACAGGTGTGCATGTATGTATGTATGTATGTATGTATGTATGTATGTATGTACGTACGTACGTACGTACGTACGTACGTACATATGTACGTCAATTCACGTACGTACGTGTCTGTGTGTATATGAATGATTTACTTGCAAATCAATTATTTATTCATTGTCCCTTCTCGATGATCTTGTCTGGCAACCTGATAAAACTATAATAGACTCTCTTAAGTTTAAAGGTGCATGCCTGTGATCATAGAGGCAATCTCAACAATTAAAACTTTCCTTATATACTGTTTCTTCCAAATCAATCATGTTTAAATCGTGTATCAATGAAGATGAATCTAAAAAGAAGCCGTACATTCGATCGAGAATGCGGGAATTGGGAGTGGAGATTGGTTTGGTCCGTAGAGAACCCCTGACAAAGAGCTCAAAAAGAGCAGTGAACGAACATAGAACCGGAACCATCAGCCGTTATGCCCTGTGAGATTTACTGAATCGGAGATATGAGAATCTATGGACGTCCGGTGTGCGAAGAGGATAATCAACAGACCTAATACCTAAATCATGTTTCGAGTAGATATTTTTAAAATGTCACATTTTGTAACACAATCAGACAAGCCTATGGTTTTGTAATTCAATCAGACAAGCCTATGGTTATCAAATTGGCAATATTTTCATTGTGTGGCCATCGGCAGTATATGGACAAAGAAAAATCACGGGAAAAGTAAATGAGTCACTTTTGACGGATATTTTTCAGTGAGCCATTCTCATTGAAAAATAGCCGGTACTATGAACTACTTACAGATAAGTTGTCGCCCACTGGTGGACCATAGAACTGCATTTTTCATCAATATAAAAGTCCTGCTGGCTAATCGGCAATCATACTTCTCAAGAACCCATGTGACTTATCCCATGAATTTCATTGCTCAGTTTGTGTCGACAGCGAATTAAATTCACGAGAAAAATCAAATGCTTCGCTTTAGAGTGATGATTCCCAATTTAGCCCACATATCTGATATTGTCGATGGTCACGATACTCTTCCCCTCCCGGGTTGAAAAGCACTGTTATAATTTATACTTTGTTGACTTGAAGTATACTGCCTTTTCTATACAACCATTCCACACTCAACGCAATAACATCACTTGACTCTAATGCGTCTGATTACCTGTGCCACATTTAATCCAATCATGCCAACTGATTGCCTAAGGTAGGTTTCTTCGTGTGTTCCACAGGGAATACGTCATTGGCGTTCTGCATCACCTAACGCAGTTGGATGATTCCCAGGGAACACTTTCACCTCGAAAATCCATTTCACTCTCATTACACTTTAATCATTCTGTTACTTTCTGTCATTATTGACTTGCTAAGATACTTTTTTGTCGGCGTTCCTTTTCACATTACTGCCGGTTAGCATAATAAGTCCGAACGAAAAGGGATTTGTTGTTGTGGTTTTCATCTTGTTTTTCGATTCGATACATTCGTGTACTTGAGTTCACTTACATCAGTAAATGAGTTCACTTACATGAGTAAATGAGTTCACTTACATGAGTAAATGAGTTCACTTACGTAGGAAGCATTATATCGAGTGAATGGGAAAAATAGTAAAGAGATACAAAATAGATGCAACAAAACATACGAGATCCTAGATGATCTACGAGAAAAATACGAGACACGTATTTTCAAGAATAAAATGTAAATATAGACACTAACGTTGCATTATGCAAGACTATTATCATTTCATCACTGTGCTACCAGTGCCAAACCTGGACAATGACAAATCAAGACAAAAGAAAAATAGTGACAGCAGAAATGACATGTCTACGAATAATACTCGGTGTCATTAAGAGATAGAATTAGAAACGATAACATCAGACAGATAACAAAAACAATACCAGTATTGGAACACATCAAAAGACAACAGATCTAGTGGTTTTCGCACGCTTCCAGACAGGACCGGCCCTAACAATTGTGGGGCCCAATGCGAAACGGATTGCGCGGGGCCCAGGGTAGGGAAGAGGATAATAAAAAAATTCGAATATGATTTTATGGGCCTATGAAGTGCGGGGCCCACTGCGGCCGCATAGGTTGCAATGGTCTAAGACCGGTCCTGCTTCCAGACTACCAAAAGATAGCATGCCACAAATGGCCATGACACATAGACATAACTGATATAAAGCCAGAGGCAGACCATGTAAAAGATCGATCAGAGAAATCAAAGAAGTCACAGAAACAAGGTTATAAACATGTCACGATCATTTCTCTACGACAAATTAGTGAAAAGACAATAAAATACATAAACGAAATGAATATTGCTTTATAAATCAAGAAAACGCTTTCGACCGAATAGAGAACTAACTACTCGTGAATATTCTTAAATAGTATGGAATAAAATGTCAATTATTAAACTGTGGAAGAGCCATATGCAAATATAGTGAAAGTGCAGTTAGAACAAGTGCTGGATTTACAATGTGGTTTTTAGTAGCATCAAGAGTTAGACAGGGCGTGTCTTATCACCATTATTATTTATATAGATATTATTACCAAAACAGTGAAAACACCACCAGACGTTTACTATCCACGTGAACTAACTGAACTACTCTTTGTATACGATAAGTGCGTACCCAACAGTTCAAGTGAAAAGTTGCAAGATCACATAAACCTACTCAACTAAAGTTGTCTCAATCGCAACGTGAAGATCAATACAGAAAAGAAAAACAGACGTAATGTCTATAGGTAGAGAGCCCAATACAATCAACATAAAGATAAATGATGAACTTCTTAAACAAGTGCAGGAATTTAAATATCTTAGGAGCATTTTTACAGACGACGAAAGTAAGGACAGAGAACTCGAGACAAGAATTCAATAAGTAAACAACGTAAATTACGAGCTTGCATCAATTTTGGAAAGACAAATGTATCCTAATGGAAATAGAATGGCAAATCATAAACTCAATCTCATATTAATAGTGTGTTATCGATGTCAGTCATGGACACTAACTAAACAATAAGAGAAAACTTAAAACGTGTGAAATGATGTGTCTAAGAAAAAAATCATAACAAGAAGAGATCATGTGAGAAATGAAGAGATTACAAGAAGAGATCATGTGAGAAATGAAGAGATTAATGAGAATGAACTCATATTAGCCAGCAGTAAGAGCATACAACATGAAAATTGAAACACCCATAGAAAGAAGAAGACCAAGAAGAAGGTGGATTGAAGGAGTTATCAACGTTCTGAGACAACTATATTATAATATATCAAGCTTGCGGTAAAGGCACCACTGGTTTCGTGTACTGTTCTCCTTTTTGATCTGACAGTAAAGGCCCATGCGCATCGCTGGTGACGGAATACCGACACGTCCATATAAATCACATCATCTGTGTCATCAGCATTCTCGCATATTAGTGCCTTGACCTCAGCATCCACGCTTACGTGGCTGTGTTTCCTACACCCTCTGTTGAGTGTAATGACAGTCTTGGCTGCCTCTTGAAGGACCGTAGGAATATGTATCCATTCCTCGCCAGGAGCTATGCTTTCTGGGGCGCAGATATGTTTAACGGTAACCTCGGCCCACATATCTGATAGTATCAGTATCAATTGGCCTGTTTTCTGCATATGTTTTCGGAGATCTGTGTAAAAGCGAGCAAACCCGGCATCGCCCGAAAATAACCGATCCTCATTCTATCCTGCGATGTTTACAGCAATATTAGAGAATAGACAAAAGATAGATGAATGTAGATTGATAATTTATATACAATATAATTAATCGATATAAATTACCATCAAATTGCATTTTTTTATATGAAATACCACTAATTTACATTATATACATAATATGTAATATTATATGGTTGGTTGGTTGGTTGGTTGGTTGCTGATCCAGCGGTCTATGGGCTCATGCCCTTTGACCCAATGCCATTGTGTGATATATGCATGTGTTTGTGAGTTGTTGTTTTGTTCCATATAATGTGTTCCATTTATCTGGCCCTGGAGGGGTAATATTATATATGTAATATAAATTGTAACATTATATATGTAATATAACTTGATGGTAATTTATGTAAACCATGAGTGTAGATTGATGTAATTTATATGACAGAATGTTGTGTGATGACAATTTACACAAACCATGAATGTTTTTATGATAATTTACATAAATCATGAATGTAGATTGGTGGTAATTTATATAAATAACGCAATGTAGATTTATTGTAATTTATATAAATCATAAACGTAGATTGATGTTATTTTGTTAATAAATCATTAATGTATATAATTGTTGGTACTATACAAGAATCAGTGGACATGTTTCTATGGAACAAAAAGCTAACATAATTAAATAGAACGAAATTCCAATAAAGACACATACTCCGACTCAGCCAACGTTCTACACGTTTAGTAATGAGAGCCCCCTATCACTCGATATGCCCGCTACATACTTGAGTTGGGGCTGGTTGTCCAGTATGTTGCACGCAAATAGCTAGATCAATATCTTTATTCACATTTTATTTAAATCTCTGAGAAACGGAAGCTCAGTGCAATAACATGAAATTAAAATATCGGACTGTTGTCACGTTATTTGTCCACTACTTCTTGTATTCAACCTAATTGCTGTATCTGTTATATACAGACATAAAACAAATATACATAAAAACTAGCAATAACACAGGACAGAAACCGTACACTGTAATCTGTTGGGAAACCGCCGGCTCGAATAACCAATTTTAGCTCCGGATAGACGATACCTGAAATCCCATATCTAGTTTTATATCTAATATGAAACATGTAGTTAGACCAGCTTCAGAAGAAAAAGTAGATCTATGATTATCTGACATAACGGATTAGTCACTAAAAAGTGACATTTGCTAACTTTTATCATTTTGTGTTATATGTGAAGTAATGCTGGAAACTAGATGTACCCTTACTGAACATGTGTGTGAGCTGTGTTCTGGTTTCCTTGAGTTATACAACTAGTGACGTTGTAAGATATGCGATTCGCGGACAATAGTAACGCTACCTCATGTCCTTGTAAATTGTAAGAAGCGACTAAGAAAGTAAGTCTTTTGGGTTGACTATCCCAAACTCATGATCATCACATTTGAGATCATGGGTTGACGTAGTCAACCTAACGACTTGCAATCCTGGTTTGGCGTAGTCAACCCAACGACTTGCAATCATGGTTTGGCATAGTCAACCCAACGACTTGCAATCATGGTTTGGCATAGTCAACCCAACGACTTGCAATCATGGTTTGGCGTAGTCAACCCAACGACTTGCAATCATGGTTTGGCATAGTCAACCCAACGACTTGCAATCATGGTTTGGCGTAGTCAACCCAACGACTTGCAATCATGGTTTGGCATAGTCTACCCAAAGACTTACAATCATGGGTTGGCGTAGTCAACCCAACAACTTACAATCATGGGTTGGCGTAGTCAACCTAACGACTTGCTCAAGGCCTATTGAGGACCCAAGCTTTGACTACAGCAATGGAATCAACCTGTTTTCTGAAGCATGCCTCGAGATTGCTAGAAAGTCATCGTACAGTCCCCTCCGAAGACGTGAGTGTGTATAGGTAAGCGTGTGAGTATGTGTGTGGGTACGTTGGAGAGTGAGAGGGTGTGTAAGTATGTGTATGAGTGGGAGAGTGTATGAGTGAGCGTATATGTGAGTATGTGAGTGAGAGGGTTGTGAGAGTATGTGTGTGTGTGTGTGTGTGTGTGTGAGAGAGAGAGACGGTATGTGATTGAGTATGTATATTTTAGTGAGTATGTGTGTGTGAATGTTAAAGTGCATATGCCGTATCAGTATGCTGTAACGGAGTTTACAAATGTTACATTAAAAATGAAATCTGCTTTACGTATTCTCTGACAGCAAAGACGACACTAATCTGGAGATATTTGAGATCGCTGTCAGGAAATCTATTTCTATTTCTGGAAACAGAGAGAGAGCGTTCATCACTTGTACAGATTCATATCCCATTTGATGACCGGCGATAGCTGCTGACTTATTTCTGAAGTTTTCGAAAATACATTATCAGTTAAATGTGTAGACATTTACTCTGTGTCATGGCGAAAGGCTGTCCATAAGGTTCTCACTCTCCTCTGTCGTCATGTATCACCCCGCCCCCCCACCACGTATATATTTTATCATTTATCGTGTCTCTCTCTCTCTCTCTCTCTCTCTCTCTCTCCATCTGCTTTGTCATGACATTCTCAAACCATGACCGTCGACAATATAAGACCTGTTGGCTATTTAGTAAATAAACCTTCTTAATGATTCAGTTTACAGTTATCGTGATTTTTATTGATCACTATGATTATATTTTGTACAACAGCCAATGGAAATCAAGAGTCATCTTAAAAGGCTTAATTTCCCATTAGCCAGTATGTCTTATATCGCCGAGGTTCGCAATCAAATAATGACTACTATCCCTATATGGTGGTGAGAACGATGACGATACTGATTTGATGATTGTGAGGACGAGATTATTGTTATTATTATTGTTCTTGTTATTGTTTAGACGATAATGAAATTGATTGGTTCCGTATTTGTAATTTTTGTTGCCTATGCTACGCAGTGGAGTTTTACTTCTCCGGATAGGTATTTCTATGGCATTGTTTTTGAAGAGAAAGTCTCCCATAGTTTTTTTTAATTTTCAGATAATGTTCTTTCCCGATTTGCATGTGGTAAGCATTATTAGAATCTGGTCAGTCTTCTATTCTAGGGTGCATTGTTACAAGGTGGTCAGTCTTCTACTCCATGGTACAGTTTTAGAAGCTCGCCAGTCTTCTACTCCAAGATGCAGTGTTACAAGTTGGTCAGTCTTCTACTCTATTGTGCATTGTTAGAAGCTGATCAGCCTTCTACTCCAGTGTGCAGTGTAATAAGGTGGTCAGCTTTCTACTCTAGGGTGCATTGTTAGAAGCTGGCCAGTATTCTATTCCAGAAAGAACTTTGAAATGACTTTCTTACAATCGCGAGGCATGTAATATATAAAGAGTATTTTTCCTGGCGAGTTGGTTAAGCCTTTTGCTGTATGCACAAGAAACCGCATGTTCTAGTTCGGCGTGTGACATCTTATTTACAAATTGGCCTGTTTTCGTAGATCTGTGTAGATTATTGTCTAAAGCTATGGGGTCATGTGATATAATTGGTACTCTATGCAGATGGTGTGCCGGGGACGGAGGGCTTAAAGAGAAACCCCGATAATAATGTGAATTCACTGCGATTTTTCAACTTCTTTGAGCTTTTCTTCCTAGACATCGAGGCATATGTTTTCATCAGGCTGTTGAATCTTCAGCAGATGTCATGTCAGAATAGATCATGAGTGAGTAACCAACCTCACACTCAGTCTTTTTATTTGCTCATGCAACGTAAGTAACCAACCTCACACAGTCTTTTTATTTGCTCATGCAACGTGAGTAAGTAGCCAACCTCACAGTCAGTCTTTTTATTTGATCATGCAACGTGAGTAGCCAACCTCACACTCAATCTTATTTGCTCATGCAACATGCATACCAGGCGACAGTGTTACTAATTCCTTACTCGTTTTCGAGTCCTGTCAACACATGGACGCCTGATGTTAATAGTAAGCTTTCTCTGTACGTCTACCGTCATATGAAGTTGATTTATTTTAAATCATCTGATGTCTTCCAAAAGCATGATTTTTTTCTATCACAATGGTGGCTTATTTTGTCCACAACCCCCCTCTCCCCCCCCCTCCCAAAAAAAACCCTATCAAATACTGCATTTTCCCCGATAAGGAGTTGCAGGGAGATATGGTGTAGTTGTGTGATAAAGGTCGCACGCACTTGCTGCCGCCACGTCATGTACAGGGTGAGGTTGTTTTTTATTTGATTTACCCTCCGACAGAAAAAACAAACCAGGATCGACCTCTAGACTTCACTAGTGTGAGAACAACTCTCTAACCTTTCGGCCATGCGCCACGCTTATTTTGTCCAGCTGTTGAATTTATGTACATTATTCTCTCCCGGTTTCTAATATCAATGTCTTCATCTTGCCCGCTGACCTCAATCACTGCTTGCGTTATTTTCACGAGTGTCATTCCCGCGTGTCCAAATAAATTGAAATGTTTAATTATCAGTCCCATGGAATTGGTAGGTGTCACACTGTTATCTAGTTATTATTATCGATTTGAACTTTTTTGTACTGGTGATGTTCATTTTCATAAAAGCTATTTTATCCCGTGCTTAACTACACCTTATTTGGGAGTTTCATTTCCCATCTGAAGTTGTCATGCGTTTTTAGACATCTAAATTGATGGATTTATGTGAAGGTAACACAAAGTTAAACACAATGGCTACCAAGGACATCTGGGGAATATCGACTTGAGACAGATTGTTATCCAAAAAATAGCGCAGAAAAAATATTTCTTTACGACATGTGATTAATCCCTACTCATCGGGATACTCTTCTCAAAACATTGTATTCCGCTGAGAGTTGCAGTTTTCTGGATACGAAATAAAGTTCAGGAGAAACCACACCGTTGCACATAGGAAGTAAGAACCAGTCTTTAGTCATTCCTGGGTTGTGATGTAATATGTCAACAATTCAGTTACTAACATCATACATGTTGACCTTGACAACAGAAACGTAAGACTTGTTTTAACTTACGATTGACGCCCGTGTGTTGAACTGCACGAGACTAGTTCAAGAGGTTTACGTACACTTGACGCTCGTTATTTTTGCTTCTGAAGATAGGGCAAATGACACCAAACTTCAGAAACAAAAATGTAGATTTAAACACTAAAATAACACTATTCAAAACGATTTTTATGCCAATGCTGTTCTACCAATGCCAAACATGGACAACAACAGCACAAGACAAACGTAAACTTGTGACAACTGAAATGGCATGCTTGAGGAGAATCCTGGTAATATTGCTAAGAGACAGAGTGAGAAATGAGAACATTAGACAAAGAACCGGCAACGTCCCAATCTTGGAATATATTAAGAGCCAACAGATTAAATGGTTTGCACAAATCAGCAGACTACCACCAGACAGCATACCACAGCGAGCTATGCTACACAGATACAGTGAAGGCAGACACGAAAACACTGGAGCACTGACATAAAAAGAGGCGAAAAATGCAACAACATATTCAGCACACACAAGGGTCATCTCAAGAGAACTCTTCTACCACTGACGCTGAAAGTAATAACGGGCTTAGCGAATAGATAGACGCCCGTGGTTTTCTGGGGCGCTAAAGAGGAGGACAGAGTAGCGACACAATGAGTAAATGTAGATATGAATGTCGTAAGATGCGAATACTGAGATATCCCATCCCATAAAGCGTTTAACTGACTCCAAAAATAATGATGAAATCGGATGTGTAACACATCACATTTCGAACTATATCCTGCTAATATGCAGGAGTTTGGGAATGAACGCAGAAGGTATGCATACAAAAATCATATACAGAATGTATATAAATGTGGCAAGACAGGGCTACGGTGTTCTCATAAATCGTAGTTAATACAGATTAGCATAACTTTTCAGTCAGGCGAAACTTGTAACTGGGTAATGAGGCTTTGATTTGCTAATCACAGGCAAAAAAACATAACTTTATTTAAGTCAGTCGTGAGCAATCTATTTTGCGTCCTCGGGCCGAATTGCATGCTTCGAAACTCCGGAGTCCAAGATTTAGAAGTACCATTGGATAATGAAATAGTTGGTTGTAGATAAACACGGAAACATTTCTCTGCAACGTAAGGCTTGCTGGTTTGAAGTCTCTGATGTCGAAAGTTAACGATGAGAAACTGTTTTCAATCCTGACCATCTTCAGTAAAGACCTCTCATCTGATTTAATTAGGATCCCATTCCTTACGTTTCTGATTATTGTTTAGCTTTTGGTTAGTCACTATTTGCGTACTTGGAATCGCATACCGAATATAGCCAAATTGTCATGTCTTGTGACAATCTTAGATAACATGTCTTTCTGGAAATGGTTGAGTTTTAGCTAACATTGTGGTAGTGGCTAACATTGTGGTAGTGGGTTTGACTTCAGAATTTTCACTTTATGGGCAGTTTATAAATTACGTCAACAATTGGGAAAAGCGGAGGTGGGGGAGTGTGACAAAAGTTAACGTCAACAATAAAATGTACATAGAAATTAAATTGTTTGACTTTGATATTTTTTAAAGTTGAGAAACATCATGTATTTTGTTCCTCTTTTTTCTGGAACACAAAAAGTAGCTAATTTTTCTTTCTTTTTTTTTGGGGGGGGGGGGGGGGGGGGGGAGAGATTTGACATAATTAATCAGGAGGGCCCTAAATTCTTGGCAGTTGGCAAAGAGGGAAACGGTAGAAAAAAAAATAGCAAAAACTGTTAATGTAATTTCTGTACATCCACTTATCACTTTTTAACATCATGTTTCAAAGTTTGGCTCCGATATCTATGATCTATTTCTTTACGCGGTGTCAATTATTGTAAATCAGCCTGGAAAAATGCCTTGGCGAGTGGGATTTGCCCAGTGGACCGTATTTGTGACCTCTGATTGAAGTTTTTATTTAACAGACATGAGAAGTATTCATGATTGTAACTTTTATTACATATATTTCATTTCGTTTTTTCCCGTCTATTTGTAATTGTCATTGATTGACGATTCTCTGTGCATTACCCAATATTGTAGTCCTTCTTTCGGTAGTCGAATATGCATATATATCTATAATTGTGTCTGTCGTTCGTAGGCTAGTACATAGTTCCATAAAGCTTTGATTCTATAGTTCGTTTATAAATTCGTAATCACACTTTCAAGCGAATATCTCAGAAACAGTCTGTTAGATCGCAGAGATCTCTGGTATGCAATATTATATTTTATCCGACGCAAAAATATTGTATCATTTAGTCTATAACTGCTCTGGGTATTGCAATTCAGCGAAATCCTTTGAAGTCTGGCCCATTGCAAATAAGTGTGGTCAAATTTTGTATATTACAATAAACATGTTACTGTCAGAAATTCCATGTACTTATTTTGTACTCGTCAGTTCTGTTGGTCCAACTGATTATTTCAGTGATTTTTATTGGTGATATGTTGATAACAAGCAGGAGTGACCAATGAATAGATAATTGTGTCAACACGAGTTACCCATGACGTCAATTTGTATTGATATCTCAAACAAAACAAAATGTTTGCACTCAGGAAATTGTGTTCCGATTCTGAAATGTGGGCCATGTTCCCGTGCGAAACAAGAAATGAAAGTTCCTATTTAATTTTTTTAATTTTTGTTTTTTGTTTTTTATTTACAAAATCAAAAACCCACCCCTGTTTTTACTAAGACTTGACACACGACAACATTGCCCTGCCCGTAGATAGGGAAAACGCCGTGATTGGTGACGTTCTTAATTTGTAGCATGTATTCAATTGGTCAATATATTTATACTTTCCGTCACAGCAAATGAAAAGTTCAAAACTTATACCAGTAAACGAGACGTCACCAATGAAAATGTGTTCCGATTAATTAGACAGTAATTTGCTGTCGTAGACTCGGATGAATACTGTAAAATAGCTTTATATCCCATGAAATTTAGAAGGGGTGCAAATGTATATAAGTTATAGATGAAACACGTTGAGCTACAAACATTTTTAGACACTTCATAGTGTCGTTTCTCTGGGCCGCCGGTGTGTTTGCTTCGACATCTTATGATCGTGATATTCTTCAGTATGTTCGGCTCTTTGGCGTCATGGTACAGAACGTGTCTGTGACGGCAAAGGTATTGAGTTCGAACCCCGCCTCAGGCAGTTGTTCGTCCAGACCGCTTGGAAAGCAATGGAAAACTGTTGATTGTAAAATACTACCAATAAAATCACGACAACAAAAATATGCTGGATTAATGATTACACATAGGATATACTACCAAGAATTGTAACTTATTCTGGTCTGTTCATAATTTTTTAGTCATCTTGTGTTGGTGAATATTTTAGTAAGTCACGTTTTGCACAATTAAAGTTCATGAACTATATGGTGTTTTATCCGTTTTCTGTGAACCATCGACATTCTATGGGGTAATCTAGTTACTATCACGTTAGATGCCTGTACTAGTTTTTGTTCATATACCCTTGTCACCAGTCTAAGTGGACCAGCACCCATTTTGCCGTATGAAACAGAGGCACAGAAAAAATACGACTTGCAGGCCAAATCCGGCCCGCCAAACTATTCTTACTGGCCCGCCAGGGTGGCTGATTCTTCATTAGGAACCAACATCTCTGCCAGAGGGGAATTTCCCATAATTGCTCTGCTTGCCATTCCGTCCGCTATCTAAAAGTATATAAGCTCAGTGTGCCAGTCAGTTGTTGGTTTTGATTTCTTCTGGTCTTTTCAGTGAGGGCATACTTCTCCCCTTCCCCCCTTATTGCACCTATTTCTATCATTCTCTGAACATGTACATTGCCTATTTCTGCATTCTCTTCATCAGTTGTAGTATATTCATGACTTCTTGTCAATTCAACCCGGTCACTTTTCATCATTTTGCCATCCACTATATCTTTACCCGCTAATGCATCAGCTTTTTCCCCCGTTGTTCCTGACTCGCACGACCTGGGCAGTAGATACTCATGATGCCTTGGGCATTGAGAAGAGTGTTTCACTCCTAATTTTATTTTACATGTTGCTATCTTACTTAATATACTCCAGGAGTCTGATAGAGTCACTGTATATGTTGGTCACGATGACCTATTATTGATTCATACATTGGCATCTGAGCTGACACAATATCAAATCATACATTATCGCATACAAGCTGTAGACTTGGATGCTAAACAATCATAAAGAGGATATGATTATGCAAAACCGTTGATATCACCAGCAGAACAGTGTTCTGAACGAAAAAGACTTGTGGAAACAATATCCCAGGAGATAAATACTGTGATGTACATCTGACTAGTGTGACACAAAAGTTGATTTTTACTACTTTTGATATCCTGATCATACATGATTTAGTAGATGGAGGACAACTTGGGGACGGGGGATAATTTTAAATCCCCCATCAAACAAGATACAGGGCACAACCCTGTAATAATTACACAGTGGAGCGTTTTTAATAAATTTCTAAAACTTTCATTTGAACATAAGTCACCAGATCAATATCATTAAACCCGTAACCCTTCAGGGTCGTAGGGGTACCACATTGGATGCCTCAGCACTCAGAGTCTTCCAACGAATTCTATCCTCAGCGATGCGGATGAGTGTGGAAATATCTTGCCCTGTCCATTCCTTGACGTTGTCTGTCCATGCCTTTATTTGGCCTCCTCTGCTTCTTCCAACCTCGACAGTTCCCTGCAGTATTGTTTTTGAAGAAGGAATCGTGCCAGCATACATGTCCGAACCATGCTAGTCAGCAGATACCACAACGTAACTCTGTCAACGACTGTACTTATGGTAAAAGATGACTAAGAAAGTTGAGGTTTGGTTTCCACACACCATGTTCTCCGCTGTGATGAATCCCGTTTAGAATTCATGTCTGGACTAGGGAAGAGGTGGAGGGGGTGTTAATCAACAATACATTTTTTTTATCGAACCTTGAGATAACAACAAACTCACACCAGTCTGCTCTGAAGTAGAAGTCCAGCTCGTAGCATTGAGCACCGCACAACCACATTAAGTAAAGTAATCACATGAAACTTGCTTCAGTTTTGGACAACTTCCCCATCAAAGAATAACAGGAGAAACACCTCTGTAGTTAAAAGTAAGACTTCACCTGGCTTATGGGGTAATCATTCCACGCTCATATTCCTTCGGAGTTCCATCATCGTCATCATCATAGTCGTGTGGTCCTGTGTTCCAAGCCTAAACTAACCGTGTAATAAATAGGTCCTGTGTTCCAAGCCTAAACTAACCGTGTAATAAATATGTCCTGTGATATATTTATTCAAAATAATACTAGTTTTCTCATGAACAAGCATTACTTCTGCAATGTATATTGAAGCTTCAATAACATCATGCATTGCTATGTTTGTCAGTTACCCTGACCTAACATTCAGTGCTTAACGATCTTGAAAGTATTTGATCGATCCGTAGAGATTCCGGCCAGATCGCATGAACGCCCCTTCAGAACATGCACCAAAAACCTATTCCGAAAACTTGCACATTTCACCGGAAAAAGTCAATTCATTTCGATCTATTAGCGATCTATGACATTAAACATTGCTATTGATTGACAGAACCGACCTCATTCTGAGAAGGCCAATGAGTGATGGGTCTCTTTAAAACAAATGACGACGGTCGTGTTCACTAATTGAGTCGGGTATCATTAACGATATACTGTTCTGAAGGAAGGATGGCAATGCATGTGATGGTTGAGTTATGACTAGTGCTGAACTTTAGGGTTGCGCCATTCGCTATTTATTCTCTATTCCTGATTGGGGTGTAGATGGATCCTGTTTTCCCCCTGAATACGGGAGGGGGGGGGTGGGGTGGGTCTTCTCGTTCGCAGTTTAAAATCTCTACACAAGTCCGATTATATTAATAAATGCTGCTGTATTTGAAAGCTCATTGGTGCTCCCATACAGCTTTCTGTGGACATCCATCTCTGGGCCAGTGTTCCTCCCTTAACTAGTTTAGTGTAATGCATGATATGTTCCGCGGTCTGTACTGCCTGCCCACATGAACACAGAGGTAATGGAGCCAGTCTTAGTTTATTTAATTTGCCTATTTAATGTGTTCTGTCCTGTCTTAATGCGAAAGATGAAAGATTACTAATAATTTCATCATTAGATCATTTCTTTGCTCTGCTCTTTCTATATAGTCTTCTTCTTCATCATCGTTCTTCAGTCAGATATCAGGTTACAGCACCAATAGCTTCAATGAATTGTGTGATTCGCTTCAGGTCATCCATGGAATCCCTCAA
Organism: Meghimatium bilineatum; assembly: GCA_034231615.1. Taxonomy (NCBI): domain Eukaryota; kingdom Metazoa; phylum Mollusca; class Gastropoda; order Stylommatophora; family Philomycidae; genus Meghimatium; species Meghimatium bilineatum. The sequence continues at coordinate 10,187,717 of CM067312.1, read as the reverse complement.
GTCTGGAAGCAGTACCGTCTCAGTAGATCATATTTTCTCCCTCTCTTCTTGGCAGAGTTGACAGGCATAAAGAATGTGTTCTGCAGTCTCTGGGCTCAGTCCACTGCCTATATAGTGATAGTTATCTCTTGGATAATCGATTTCCTTTGATGATGGTCCTTATTTATTGGTATGTGATTTCTTAGTCTTTTCGTTTCTGTTTTGCACCATCTTTTGCCAGCATATCTGCATATTCATTTCCTAGGATGGTTCATTGGGATGGTATTCACTGTAGTACTACCCTTCTTTGGGTGCACAATTGTGTGGGTTAACTTTCATTTAAACTATATTTTCTGCTGCTAAAATAATATAATCTTCTATTTTAATAAACAGGGAGTTAAACCCTTAAATCCCATCCCCCCTTTCGTCTATGGGATTGCTAACTAATCCAGCCTTGTGGTTTATCCAGATTTGAGGGAAAGATAATACAAGATGATTGGTTGTAGGTCAGGACACAGTAGATGACTAGTGTTCCACTTTTTTTTTCCACAATAATGAGTATATTTTCTGCTGGGTGATTTTCTTCTTGCGCAGTAAAACAAAACAGACGTGTTGAAGTTTAAAGTTGTTGTTTTTTTCCCCCAGTAATACTCATCAAAACCTCTCCATATCTTCAAACATCAAGCACGACAATTTGTTTTCCTGTTCTATTAACATCTATATTTAGGATGTTGAATACTTTCGTTCAATAACGTAAATAATGGTGTATTTTTGTATGGAAGATTTAGATTTACATGATTCCTGATTTGATGCACAAAACTAGACTAGAATTGAACTGTTTTTTGTTGTTTTTACCCGGCGATGATTTGAAAATCTAGTTTCCGCATATATAATCTCACGAGTGATTTGCACATGCGGCTTTGCAACTTCCAAACCGCCGTCTTATCTGAGCACTCATAAATATTTGTAGAAGTAATGTCGGGTCTATGAAGACTAAAAGAATCCTATACGCAAATTGCATTTCTATATATTTTTCATGATGCAAACAACCTTATCAAAAAACAATATTTATCAAGGTGTTAAACATGGGGCGAAAAAATTATCTGAAGATCACCGCACTATCATCCTGTTGCATCTCTTTCCGAAAGTTACTTTTTATTTGTGGCATGTCTTTTGCAGAACGTTGTTCTCACTGTCACTCAGAAGGCTTCTTCAAGTGTCATATTCAATATGTCTTTCATACCAAGTCCATCGATTTCTTGTGTGGCTTCTTGTTCTTCCTAATGATACTTCAGATATACCCAGAGATATATATATGAAAGAAAGGGAGAATTACCAGAAATATATGAAAAATGTTATTTTGTAAAAGGTAAGTCCCCCATCAAGGCCAATTGCTTAAAGTGAAGATGGGGTTTAGACAGAGGCTGGAAACTAAGATTGGTCCGGCCATCTTGATTGACATCGAGCAGGGCCACAGTTCTGCCTAGGCAAGCACTGGTGCTGATGTCGAAGATATCAGACTGAGAGGGAGCACCAACAACTATGGTATCAGGCAACGCGACTATAGAACATGTCTTCACAACAAACCTGTTTTTCTGTGCAGACATGTTAAACTGCGAACGAGAAGTCAAAACAAAGGGCACTAAAATTGCCATATATGTATGCTACCGCCGTGTATAGTAAATAATGTCACAGTGAGAGATCATATATTTATAGTTGTACTCCATACAAGTTCTCCACAACGTTGCACAAAGAATGTCATCAAAATGTTGAAAGGGTGAGATATTCTTCATTTTCTTTCACATTTCATTCCTGCTGGTTGTCTTGTTATAATCGACAAAATGAAATGCGATGTGTCATAGTTTACAGATTGACTACGATATTTACACCTTTCAACCTGACACATCCGACACGGGGATGTCCATGGGGACAGTGGTTAAACCGTTTGTTTTTGAGCTCTCAAACTTGCAGGTGTTGGAATCCTGCTCGAGATATTGTGTTCATACATTGTGTGTGTTTTTGAAGATCTCTGCGATTATCCTTTGAAGCATGTCAAGGCTTCCGTAAAGGCATGTATACAGAAAGTAAACATGACATGAAAGGCTGATTTATTAATTATTTCCTTACACTCGTTGGTCGGTCTTGGCTTTTTTGGGGGTATTCGACTTCAAGTATATAAATAGTGACCAACGTAAATCACGACAGTAATCAAGAACGTAACTAATTAGCAGACCAGCCATCAGCAAGGAAAATAATGAAAGAGGTCAGTACAGAGATGAAGTTTCTAGCTAACAGACGGATATCTTTCTCATTATTGTAAGACATACAATATCTTGTTCCAGACCTCGTATGTAGTTGGGTGCTCACCGACAATAGAAACAATACAAAATCTTGTTCCAGACCTCGTATGTAGTCGGGTGCTCACCGACAATAGAAACATTACAAAATCTTGTTTCAGACCTCGTATGTAGTCGGGTGCTCACCGACAATAGAAACATTACAAAATCTTGTTTCAGACCTCGTATGTAGTCGGGTGCTCACCGACAATAGAAACATTACAAAATCTTGTTTCAGACCTCGTATGTAGTCGGGTGCTCACCGACAATAGAAACAATACAAAATCTTGTTCCAGACCTCGTATGTAGTCGGGTGCTCACCGACAATAGAAACAATACAAAATCTTGTTCCAGACCTCGTATGTAGTCGGGTGCTCACCGACAATAGAAACAATACAAAATCTTGTTTCAGACCTCGTATGTAGTCGGGTGCTCACCGACAATAGAAACAGTACAAAATCTTGTTCCAGACCTCGTATGTAGTCGGGTGCTCACCGACAATAGAAACAATACAAAATCTTGTTTCAGACCTCGTATGTAGTTGGGTGCTCACCGACAATAGAAACAGTACAAAATCTTGTTCCAGACCTCGTATGTAGTCGGGTGCTCACCGACAATAGAAACAATACAAAATCTTGTTCCAGACCTCGTATGTAGTTGGGTGCTCACCGACAATAGAAACAGTACAAAATCTTGTTCCAGACCTCGTATGTAGTCGGGTGCTCACCGACAATAGAAACAATACAAAATCTTGTTTCAGACCTCGTATGTAGTCGGGTGCTCACCGACAATAGAAACATTACAAAATCTTGTTCCAGACCTCGTATGTAGTCGGGTGCTCACCGACAATATAAACATTACCAAATCTTGTTTCAGACCTCGTATGTAGTCGGGTGCTCACCGACAATAGAAACATTACAAAATCTTGTTTCAGACCTCGTATGTAGTCGGGTGCTCACCGACAATAGAAACATTACAAAATCTTGTTTCAGACCTCGTATGTAGTCGGGTGCTCACCGACAATAGAAACATTACAAAATCTTGTTCCAGACCTCGTATGTAGTCGGGTGCTCACCGACAATAGAAACATTACAAAATCTTGTTCCAGACCTCGTATGTAGTCGGGTGCTCACCGACAATAGAAACAATACAAAATCTTGTTCCAGACCTCGTATGTAGTCGGGTGCTCACCGACAATAGAAACAATACAAAATCTTGTTCCAGACCTCGTATGTAGTCGGGTGCTCACCGACAATAGAAACATTACAGAATCTTGTTTCAGACCTCGTATGTAGTCGGGTGCTCACCGACAATAGAAACATTACAAAATCTTGTTCCAGACCTCGTATGTAGTCGGGTGCTCACCGACAATAGAAACAATACAAAATCTTGTTCCAGACCTCGTATGTAGTCGGGTGCTCACCGACAATAGAAACATTACAAAATCTTGTTCCAGACCTCGTATGTAGTCGGGTGCTCACCGACAATAGAAACGGCTCTTTAACCTTTTATTGGGGGTGGGGGTGTAGTCGTATTAAGAGAAAATAACAGCTATAATACAATATGAATATGGAAAAATTAACGAGAGACGAGACAGAGCATGAGATAATTCTAGACAATCTAGCACACAGGGGCTGGCAACACATCGATCAGAATGTAGCACACAGGGGCTGGCAACACATCGATCAGAATGTAGCACACAGGGGCCGGCAACACATCGATCAGAATGTAGCACACAGGGGCTGGCAACACATCGATCAGAATGCAGCACACAGGAGCTGGCAACACATCGATCAGAATGTAGCACACAGGGGCTGGCAACACATCGATCAGAATGTAGCACACATGGGCCGGCAACACATCGATCAGAATGTAGCACACAGGGGCTGGCAACACATCGATCAGAATGTAGCACACAGGGGCTGGCAACACATCGATCAGAATGTAGCACACAGGGGCTGGCAACACATCGATCAGAGTCTAGCACACAGGGGCCGGCAACACGTCGATCAGAATGTAGCACACAGGGGCCGGCATCACATCGATCAGAATCTAGCACACAGGGGCTGGCAACACATCGATGAGGTTCTAGCACCCAGGATCTGGCAACACATCGATGAGGTTCTAGCACCCAGGGACTGGCAACACATCGATGAGGTTCTAGTACCCAGGATCTGGCAACATATCGATGAGGTTCTAGCACCCAGGATCTGGCAACATATCGATGAGGTTCTAGCACCCAGGATCTGGCAACATATCGATGAGGTTCTAGCACCCAGGATCTGGCAACATATCGATGAGGTTCTAGCACCCAGGATCTGGCAACATATCGATGAGGTTCTAGCACCCAGGATCTGGCAACATATCGATGAGGTTCTAGCACCCAGGATCTGGCAACACATCGATGAGGTTCTAGCACCCAGGGACTGGCAACACATCGATGAGGTTCTAGCACCCAGGGACTGGCAACATATCGATGAGACTAGATTAAGTAGATCGCCAGCATTATTTTGAACTAGGGTGTTTATAAAAATGTAATCATCAACCTTATCTGGAAATACGAAACGGTCGACGTAATTACCTTTTAAATCTCTCTTCCCCACTCCCCCTTTCCTCGCAGATCACGTTACTACAATCGTGTATATTGCCTTAAATATGTATATTGCTGTTGTCTGCAGTACAAATATATTGTCATTGTGGTTATTTCGAAAAGGTACTTCATCTCATAATGTGAGCAGTAAATCACCAAATATCCCAGGTTGCCGACCCCTGATCTTTCACAATAACGCGGAAAGATAACATCTCGATTGTAGTTGACTCCTCGGACATATGCCTGTGGAAATTCATGATTGTCTACACCAGTCGACATGTCAAATGATGATTATATATTTCAATCACTTGTAAATGAAATCGCTCGGATATCTCCACAGTGAGTTGTATTATTTCATCATTGCTGAAAATCTGGTGGTAGCATATCTCTCTCTCCATTGTCCTTAACTCAAAATTTCCATGCAACCAATATCATATATAGCAGACCAGATTATATTGTCATAATCATCCTATGTTCAGTTTTATACATACATATATATATATATATATTCTATATATATATATATATATATATTCTATATATATATATAAATATATATATTCTATAATGACACATATTCTCATTTTCACAGAGCCTTATCAAAGTTTTTCTCATTGATCCATTGAGTTCTCGCCTGGTGGATGAGACTTGCAGTGCGATAGTCAAAACAAGTTTCATCAGGTAAGCATATCTAAGTGGTCAAGATGAGAAACAAACTTCTTGAAAATCAAAGCACACTAGAATTCCTCTATAACGCATCATTTTATACACAATTTTCCTATTTAACAACATGTTTCAAAATCCCCAGTTATATTTTTCTATTTATTATTTGTACTGGGTATATTGAATTTCTGTTATTGCATACATATTTCGTCGGTCCGGACCAAGTTGTTATAATGGAATTCCACTGTATATGGCGCCGAGGTCAGATTCGTAAGCGACATTATAAGACATATTGGCTAATGGATAAACAAGTCTTCGCAATGAAGTATGTGGCTATTGCCGTGATTTTATTGGTCACAATGATTATACTTTGTGTGACAACCAATGAAATTATGCGAATAGTCAAATAAATTATTTTAGAAGACTGTTGTCATAGAGCTGGTACGGCCAAGATAACCAGGTTCCATTTTTCGCCGCAGTAGATGTACAGAAAGTAATGGCAACATACAAGACGTAAATATTGCCTAGATAACAAAATCACACTTCAAAGATGCTGAATTGATCGCTACGTTATGAATAAGATACATAACGTTGTGCAAGATCATCTCGCAGAACTATTCTGGAGACGGGCTTAGCATTTACTGTATGGGAAAACCCAACTATTTTATACAACAACCCATTCTTTTTGTGGCGCTATAGCATATCGTGTGTTTATATATATATATATATATATATATATATATATATATATCCGAGGTTGATGGTCAGTGGATAAAGGAATAATCTTACAAACAAGGACAAAGTCACGGTACAGAGAATCGCCCCGTATATATATCCCACACTGCGACAATTATCAATGCTGATCTGTTTTCTTCCATGCATTTCATTGGCTGTAGAAACATTGTACACAAGTGACCAATGATCAGTCGCATGAGCCAAATTAAGTGACGCTCTTTTGGGATCTACGAGCTGGACTATTTTGGAAAAGGACTTGGAGAAGGAGTTACTTTATTAAGCTCAGTTGCTATCGAGACGATGATGATGATGATTATGATGATGTAATAACTTTGGCTGTGAGCTGGTAACTCTTGACAGCTCAGTCTTTCTGATAAAACCAGAGGCCCTCCTAAGTTGAGTAACTGAGCTTACACTCAAACTCTTATAATGTATGTTATCTCAAAGGCATGGTTGTGTTGGGATGAGGGGGAGGGGGGGTATCGATGCATGTTAGTCCGATAATGGAGACATTCTACTACGGCATTAACCCTGGATCATCCCACCAGGAGTGCAGCATACTTCTGGGCCAGCAATTTCTTAACTCTTCAGTATGATCTGTTACTACGCTGTTGCGATAGAACATCGAGAATTCCCTGCCACATAGTAAATCTGCCACAAAAGCGCAATATCAACTAGCATGCATCTCTTCGTCTTCCATGATGTCCATTTGACAGAAGACAAAAAAATAAGAATATCAAAACGCATGTCGTGACAATGCTTTTTTTTCACAAATGACATGTTGTCAGTCTATCCCCAATTTTCTTTAGTCGCTTCATATCACATTACTGGAAAGAAGACTTATAGACTCTATTCTATACAATCCTGAACTAGAAGTCCATGCATTGATTGGCACACAGACACGGCAGTAGTATAGGAAGTATTAGTTGACAAACATCATATGGACTCAAAAGACAATGTGAATATGTATTCTTCAAACCAATGGTTGTGTTCTCATACAGCAGTCCATGGGCTCATGCCCTTTGACTCAACTCAAGTCCAACCATGACCGTTTGCAATAGAAGTTCTCTGCGCAAAATTAATTAGCTCTTCATTCCTTCCTTTTAAAAAAAAGTTATTCTCCTGTTTTTCCTTGGTCACTTAATTTATATACTTGGAGTCGCGTGCCAAAAAATAACCAAGGCGAAATTAACCCACTCCAAGTGTATAAATAGCGATCAAAAATAATCAAGAACATACCGAATGAAGTCCTAATTAATTATGTGCAGGGGTCTTCTATACAGCAGATGACCATGCTCCAACACTTCATCCAGGAGATAGATATGTTTTCTCTCAACCGGAATTATTCCTGCATGCGTGGTCATGCGATAGTTTGAGGCATCTATAAGACAGGTAATCACCCTTTCTGTTACTCGAACACCTTTTTTTCCTGAAATATTGTTACAGTATGAACATTTTTCGTGAATTTCATCTCCAACGTACGCAGCAGCTGATCTGAACCTCTAGCTCAGAGGTCGGAAACCTTTTTGTCTGAGAGAGCCATGAACATCACATATTTTGAAAAGTAATTCTGTGAGAATCATATATTATGTTTAAAACTAGAAATTCAAGTAAATGTGTGCATTTTGTGTAATTTCAACACTAAAATTATAATAATTATGTCTCTGAATTCTTTTTAATAACATTGTTATGCTGTTGCTAATCAATAATAAATATTTCTTACCATTAATGCGACTTCTTTTGCTCATTTGTAAAATGAAATATTGATATGCAATTAATATGTAGATCATAGGAGTCTAAAGAAACATTTTTTTAATAATCGAACATTTGTCTGCGAGCCAGATGCAGCCATCAATAGAGCTACATCTGGCTCGCGAGCCATGTGTTTCCGACCCCTGCTCTAGCTGCTAGACACGAGTTTACTGGTTTCTATATCTTACTGCTATTGAAGAGTGAAACCATGGCCACAAATCGGTATAAAGACCTGTGTACAGAAAGATCAAAATGACCTGAAATGCTGTTATTGATTATTTCCGTGAATGGTCGTTTTGGTCGGCCGTGGCTTTTTGTTTTGGCATGTGACTCCAAGTATATAAAGTGACCAAGCAAAATACGACAGTAATAAAAAATGTAACAAATGAAGTCCTAATCTATTCTGTTCGGGGTCTTCGGCTGTCGAGTGTCTCGTTTTTATAACTCAAGAAAATGAATCAGGACATGGGGGAAAGCCTTTAGAACAATGTTTCCCAACCTTTTTTTTTACCATGTCCCACCTAAGGCTTTCTAAAATTATTATCCCCCCCCCCCCTAATGTAACATATACAATTTTTTTATAATTGAATTATTCCCAAAATGAAGCCTAATAGAACTTGTTCGAATTACCTCTTCCCCCCCCCCCCCCCCCCCCGAACCTCCAAAACTTAGTATTGTCCCCCTTTGGGGCGGGGTCTCTATGTTGGGAAACACTGCTTTAGAGCTTAGGTTCCCAAAGTGGTCTATATAGGTCCCCAAGGGTCTATTTGTACTTGTAGCGAGAATAAAAATTGAGGGTGCACGAGATATACTCTTCTTTAATAAAGGAATGAATACAAATTGTGCCTTTAATAAAGGAATGCATACAAATTGTGCCTTTAATAAAGGTATGAATACAAATTGTGCCTTTAATAAAGTTATGAATACAAATTGTGCCTTTAATAAAGGTATGAATACAAATTGTGCCTTTAATAAAGGTATGAATAATAATTGTGCCTTTAATAAAGGTATGAATACAAATTGTGCCTTTAATAAAGGTATGAATACAAATTGTGCCTTTAATAAAGGTATGAATACAAATTGTGCCTTTAATAAAGGAATGAATACAAATTGTGCCTTTAATAAAGGAATGAATATAAATTGTGCCTTTAATAAAGGTATGAATACAAATTGTGCCTTTAATAAAGGAATGAATACAAATTGTGCCTTTAATAAAGGAATGAATACAAATTTTGCATGTTCTTCTATTTTTTTAAATTTTTACAATTGTTCACTCTACAAAAAATCCCAATGAAAGTGAGAAGCACTGTATGTCAGCTATTAAAAACACATTTGAAGTTAATATGTTTAGGAAAATTCATTATTAAGCTTGTAATTGGTCTATGGAAAACCATACAATCGGCATGGGGGTGTACGGAGCAAACAAGTTTGAGGTTCACCTCTCTAGGGAAAGATTTGAACACACCGACGATCGGTTACTGAGAACAACGTAATCAATTAAGGAAACAGGGCCACGAAAAAATTGTGGACGAACCATCTCGTGTGTCAAAATGCACATTCAGAAAATATTAGCGAAGATTAAGCCGTTCAATCGATCAACACATATTCACCTTCTTGAGCACCTACACAATGAGAATGTAGAATATAGATCAATAAAATAACGATGCAGACATTAAAAAGTGCTACGTAATAAACAAACGAGACCACAAAACGTAGCGCTAGAACAATTCGTAGCTAATCACAATTGTAGAGACGAGAATCGTGCTATTGTTCTTTTTTCTCTCTCGAGCAACAATCGCAATTGATGTCTGTTGTAAATTTTAAAATAGATGAAACACAGTCAAGAGAGAATCGTTATGGTTGAATTATATTCTGACAATAAAATGGAAAAGCAGGAAATGTAATAGTTTCAGTTTGAAATAAGTTCAAAAAATTGTCTCACATAAAGGGTGAAAATAAAACAAGTAATATTCATTTACAGATCATACACACACACACACACACACACAACACGCATGCACGCACACACACACAAAATAGGTTGAGTCAACGTTGACGTCTATTTTCACATTGATTTGTTGTTGTTTTTTAAACCTTTAAAGATGCATTACTTCGTGATTTCTGTTTGCCTGTTCATATAGTTTTCCTACAGTACTGTTATAAAAAGGAGACAATTCAACTATAGAAGAAATAAAAAAAAACAATCAGAAGCATAATAATAATAAATACTACCAATAATAATACAAATAATAATAATAATAAGACCTTAAAATAATAATGGGGATTTAAACGCAAAGTTTGGACCACGAAGCGCATGGAAGGAAAGAGATGCAGTAGGGCCTTTCGCTATCGACCAAAGGAGCGAGAGAGAAGAACGACAAGTAAATTTTTGCCACTAGATTTTTACTAGTATATTCCAACAACAGCCTAGACGACTGTTCACGTTGACATCATGAGATGGCAAGACAAAAATCAAATAGATTACATCTTAATCCAACACAGATGGCGATTAAGCATTCTATGCGCCAATGTCCTTAAGAGTGCCGACTGTAACACAGACTACGAACTTCCCATGGCGGATGTAAAAATAAAGCTTAAAAAGGTTATAAAATTTTCTGGACCCATCCGCTTTAACACCAGCAACATACCTGCAGAATATAGCATCGACGTTCACAATAAATTTGAAATACTTCTAGTTGTACACGAAGAATTAACACTATATGAACTAGCCAACTATGCAAGAGATGGTCTTGTTTCTACAGCACAAAATCTTTACCCAGAAATTTACCAAGAAGAAAGGCTACATTTCAGATGAAACTCTCAAACTAATTGAAGGAAGAAGACAAATTAAAACAATGAATTATATCTGCAAATCACAGCAAATAACAAATCACCAAGAAATAAGGAAGAATACAAGACAGGACAAAAGCAAATATATACCGGAGACTTGCAACAAGATGGAGATGAACACAGAAGTGAAGGTATGTTCAAAGAGATAACTAAGCGGCGATTTAAAGCCAGCACTACACATCATTCATGACAAATATGGTCAATGATTGACAGAAAACAAAGATAAAATGGATAGAATACTGCGCGGAAATTCATGAAAAAATCTACAAAAATACTCAATATAGCAATGAAATACCCAATTTAGATGGAATCAGATGGGCGTTTAAAAACCTGAAGAGAAAAATCTTCACGGTGTGATAATATAATTGCTGTAATGATCTAGGCAGAAGGAGAAACCACCATCACCATCTATCACACACTCTGCACCAAGATCTGGAAAAGTGAAGTTTGGCCCAAGGAAAAAGACTAGAGCATACGCTGGAAGAAGAGTTAAAATGAAGCACAGGTAGGTTTCAGACAGGGCAGAGGCACCAGAGACCATATTTTCAATATGCGGAACATCATAAAGAAATGCAGAGAGTTTAATGTCGACATATACACGTGCTTTATTGACAACACCAACGCATTCTATTGTGTACAACATCAAAAACTGTGAAATATCATGAAGGACATGAGTATCCCACTACACCTAATCCACCTCATAAAAACGTATCAAGCAGCCGTGAGAGTAAATAGTGAAACATCTGATTGGTTCAGATTGAAAAAAGGAGTCCGGCAAGGATGTGTCCTATCACTTTATATCTTCGACATTTATGCATAGAACATAATGAGGAATGTAAGAAATGACCAACAGAGAAATAACTTCGACCCACTCAACATCGTAGGTCACGAGATACCAGAACTAAGATATGTTGACGATACAACATTATTGGCACACAAACATGTCTCCAACACATCATAAACTCCATTTAATAACATAGTAAACAACAAAATCTATTTCTGAATGGAAACAAGACCAAGATTATGACAAGCGACAAAACCACTAGCAAGTTCTCAATCAGCCACATGAAAGCATTTCATGGAACACAAAGTGTTGCTGTTGAAAACTGCCTACCAAATTTGGTTGTCTACGATTCACAAATATTGTGTCAATATTGCGCGACAGTTCGAGGGTTGCTGTTATTAGTGATAGAGTGACAATACTAGCCTTTACATTCACATATACGTTCAAACAATGATGTTGTCCTGCTCCAACTCTATTCAGCTTCATGTTCTTTGTGATTTTGCAACAGCTCAGCTGTTGGAGACATTTCTTAACATTAATAACGCCCTCTGTCCGGAAAGTCGTACACGGCTCTGCTCGTGTAACACGATGTTAATTGTTAGCTTTTTTGTTAACAATATGCCGACTGTTAACCAAGTCCGTATATCACCGTATATACGATTTCGGAGTAAAAATTGGTTAGCGTCATTAATCTTGGCTGATCAGACTGCACGATTCCTTTAATGGGTCACGGTATATAATTTCGTCGCCCATCAAATGAAAAGTACTGGTCAATCAACTGATGATCAATCAGTCAATCAACTGATGTGGCGGGTTGTTAGGTTATTTAATCTGTACAAAGCTGTGTCAACAAACTTAAAGTTGCGAACCACTGTTCCGTGGTCATAGACACATATAAAACCTACTGGATCATCCAGCATCATACCTCTAAAGTGACGCATTCGACTTTTCCCGTGACTATCATCTGTCGCTGTATACGGTTCAATCATATATCTTGTGCCTTTCTATTTTTTTATATTTTTTATTTTTGAAATGTGAATGAAGTGTGATATTATGCACAGCTTCCAAGTGTGCTACAGTGCCAGCCAAAGGAGAAGGAATTGATTGTGTACGTTAGGGGTAGGGTTAGACCTAATCCTAACACGCAACCCCTGCTAAACTCTACACAACTCTCGACGATGGTATCGTAAACTGCTAGAAAATTAATATCGACGCAGATTGTTACAAACTGTGAGGTAGGCGCATGATATGTGATTGAACCCTGTGTGCTTTGTTTCGACAACTAATGAAAATCACGAGAAAAGTATAACGCGTCAATTTAGAAGGATGATTCTCAATACGCGAACAGGTCTTATATTGACAATGGTCGCGACTGCTCTGTTCATTAATTAGACCCCTTTTCATAGCTTGTTCTGCAATCTCAACTGGGTTGTGTTTTTTTTTCCTCTTGCAAAATTCGTCCTGCTGACAGTGACATCCTACAAAAACAATGGAAGACGTGTGTGACAGCTGCCCCCAATCAGGACGGTATTCGAGACTTGCTGGGCTGTCAACACATTGTCGACAACAGCAATTCAGGTATGTTTGCTCTCGTCTATCACTTGCCGATATTTGTTTGTATGTTAGTGATTTTCATTTGACAAGCTTATGTGTTTGTTCACCTTTTCGTTTGTTTCATTTTACAGTTTACCATTTTATTTAACTGTACGTCCGGCTAATTACATTTCAGCGGTGGACTAGAGTGTCCAGGCAGTCCAAAGAAAAGATCGTAATATTACAATAGTCGCGGATATTATTGTAATTTAGAAGCAGAAGAATGAGCCCTTATTGGTTAGTAGCAAATGCATACAACATGCAAATGGAAATAAGATGTCGAGGTGGATTGAAGGAGTTACAAACATTCTGAGATGACACAATAATCAATATTACTGAATTTTAAGCGATCAAACGTGCCATAGTCTGAAAACCGATCGTCGTTCAATCATGCGAGGCCTTGCAGCAAAAGCAGAGAAAAGATGATAGATAGATAGATGGATAGATCAGATCATATCAGATATGGATGGATGGATGGGATTTGATATGACATGATAGATTAGAAATGGTTGGAGGATGGATAGATAGAAGACGACCTGGTACCGAAATACAACCGTCTCTGACATATCACCGGGATTTTTTCATATATCACCAAATCTGGCTTTCTTTTTTCTGTTCGCTATATGGTGTCTTCACCGTGACACGTCTTCTGGATGAACTCAAATGTTATGTGTTCTCCGGTGGGGTGGGGGTGGTCTCGACCGCTACCAGGAGAGGCCACATGTGGCGGATAGTGGAAAAGCCTCTAGATATAGAGGTCAGCGGCGATGTAAGTCAGAATTTCTCTGGACGAATAAGCAGTCATTGAGGAAATCGGTGTTACTACCTACCAGGATGGGGTGGGATATCAGACTGCGCTAATATCTCCACTGGAATACCTCATATGTCCAGTGACGGGCAACATCAAGCGAGTGTGAGCCGATATAGCTTATGTTGCTGGCATGGGGTTACGGACACCATGTCATGAATGTGCCTGCGGGTAGGGGAGTGTTGGGCAGGAATAGGGGTTAGGAGGTTTGGTAGGTTTGGGTGGAAACACGGATAGTGGAACGAGAAGAATACAACCTTAAACCACCATCCCTGATTGGGTGGTGATTTACAGCTTGATAACTAGGTCAAAGAGGAAGGATAATGAATCCCTAGCAAAAATTATCCTAGGAGAGGGGAACTCTGACTTCAAACCAGGGGCAGATCGTTAACCCCAGTAGACAAGCTGTCTAGGAGAAGGAAAACTTCAAAATTAAACCTCCGCTGACCTGTGGACAATCCTTGGATGGATAATGGCTAGGGAAACACATCCTGATTGAAAAGTAATACGAAAGACGGAGACACTGGACTGAAAGGTGCAAAATAATCCAGTGACGGCTGAAAACCAGTGTCATACAGTGACTTCATGTGTAAAAAAAAAAATACATATATAGCTCATCGCTTGTGCCGTACGGCTTTGAGTGCAGGGTTAAGCCAATGCATCTCTTATGTTCGCACTGGGGGCAGTTCATCTATATATCCTCAGAAATCTGTTCATCTGGTACACAGAGATACAGTGGTGTAACAGACAATTACATATTGTACATGTGTTTATTCATTCTGTTGTGGCCTTCCCCGTGTCTCTTGTCAATTATACAGCCCCTTGGATTCATTAGAAATCAACCTTCAAATATGACGCTATTTCATTGTTGAAGTATTTACACTTTTAATTTAACTGGCTGTCGATCGATATTACTGCCTGTCGATCGATATTACTGCCTGTCGATCTTCTTCTTCTTCTTCTTTCGTTCACTTGAAACATGTCTATATCTGCAATTCTGTCTCCTTAATAAAACTCACTGTCTTTTGTAGTTCATACAGTGTCCCATAGAGCTTTGATTCCAGTGTTGTTTCCTCTGGCCAATATGTCTGCCTCAGCGTTTCATGCTCAGAACACTCTTGAAGTATATGTTTGGCACTCTGTACTGCCTGTCCACATGTACACATGGCCGTGTTGCCAATCTTGAACTTTGTATACATGTGACTGCGGAGTCGGTTGTGTCCTGTTCTGAGACGTAGAATTATAACTTGTTCTGATCTGTTCATAATGTGATAGTCATCTTGTGTTGGTGTTTGTGGCTTTCTTATTGACTTGATCATCTGTTTTTTCTGATGGTAGGTGATTGGTATATCTGGTTGATCTTCGGCAGCACCTTCCTTAGCCAGTTGGTCTGCTTTTTCATTTCCTGGTATTCCACAGTGAGAGGGTATCCACTGCATGGTTACCCTATACTGGTAAGACAATTCGCTAAGTAGTTTTTTCAAGTCTGTTAGTTTTCCAGACTGGAGAGCTTGAAGCACTGACCTTGCATCTGTCAGGAATACCACAGGCTGTAGGTCAGAGTTGGAGTTCAGCAGTTTTTTATCTGCCACAGTAATTGCCTGGATTTCTGCATCATAATTATTGCAGAATTTTCCTGTCGGTGTTCTGATTGTATCTCTAGGCTTGTGTGGATATTCTATATATACACCTGCACCTCCATTCCTCACAGCATTCTGTGCTGACCCATCTGTGTATACTCTGACCCATATATCTTGTGGATATTCCTCTTCCAGGAAACTGAGGGTGACTGTCCTCCGCTGCACACTGTTCTGTTCGTCCTCGCTTAGTATTCCTTTCACATGGGTCTGAATGTATATTGGCATTCCATGCCTTTCACTCCATTGGGTTTGTTCTGGTACAGACCTTAAGGGGCTGTCAACTTCAGGTAGGTCTGTAAGTTGTCTACGGAGTCGTTTAGCTTGATGGATAAAGCTGCTTCTTTTCAGTCGCCCCATTGCTAGGTTTTGGAATCTTTCCTTCATTGGATGACTTGGCATACACTGAAACTTTTCCGCTTGAATTAGTACTTTTGTGTCTCTGCGTTCGCCAAGTGTTTGCATTCTTCCCATTTTCTGCATCTCTGCTATGGGTGTTGATTTCATTGCTCCCAACATTATTCTAAGTGCCTGGTTTTGCACTTTATCTAGATCTTGTAATGTGGTGTTTGATGCAGGACACCACGCAGCTGAACCATATTCCAGGTGTGGTCTTATGCCTTGCTGGTAAACTTTACTGAGTATATTCCCACTGGCTCCCCATGTGGTTCCACTTAGTTTTCTCAGGATAGCTAACTTCCTCCTGGCTTTTGTTGTTGCTTTGTTTATGTGCTGCTTCCATGTCAGCTTATCATCAAAAGTAACTCCGAGGTATGTTGGTTGTTTGTCTTCTTTCAAGAGCTCTCCGTCTATCTTGATATGACCGGCTTTTTGTTTTGGTGAGAGGGTAAAGAGTGTAGTGCTGCACTTATCTGTGTTAATGCTGACACACCATCTATTTGCCCATAAGGTTAGGGCATCGATAGCTCTTTGTATTTGTTTAGTGGCCACTGTCGCATGTTCTTCCGTGCACCAGATCACCAGGTCGTCAGCATACATTGCCACTTTGATCCCGTGTGGTAGTTCAGCAACTAGGTCATTGATGTAAACCAAGAAAAGTGTGGGTGACAGGACTCCTCCCTGGGGGACTCCATGACGCAGTAGGACTTTCTTGCTTTTGCGACCATCTAATTGTACCCTGGCTCTTCTATTATGCAGGTATGCTTTTACCCATTTGTACATTCTTGAGCTAACCCTGCAATTTCGCAATTTCTTTAGGAGCCCTTCTTTCCAGACCTTATCAAATGCTTTCCTAAGGTCTATCCATGCTGCTAGTACCAGTTTCTTATCTTGGAAGGCATCCTCAATCTCTTGGGAGAGGTAGGTTGCCTGATCTTCAGTAGAGTAGCACTGTCTGAAACCTGCTTGCTGTGATACCAGAAGGTTTTCACTTTCAAGGTACCACTGCATCCTAAGATTGATAATGCGTTCCATTGTTTTGCATAAACAGCTTGTGAGGCTGATGGGCCTGTAGTTGGAGACTGTGTTGCCATCTTTTCCTGATTTGAGGAGTGGTATCATTATTGCTTCTCTCCACGCCTGTGGTACATTACCTGTGGACCAGCTTGTGTTAAAGATTTGCAGCAGCTTTGCTCTTGCTGCAATTCCCAGGTTTCTAATCATTTCATTGGACACTCCATCAGCTCCAGGGGACTTTTTCATTTTCAATTTGGATATTGCATGCTCCAGTTCTCTCATTGTGATTGGTGCCTCCATGACTTCAGGTATAGGTTCGTCTTGTCCAATGTTTTGCTGGTTCGCTCGAACCTCCTGTTGTTTGTCTGGGCTGACTTTGACGTTATTGTTTTCTGCAAAGGAATCTGCAAAGTAATCAGCTGCATGTTTACCTGTTAAAATGTTTTTATCTTTATAAAGTGTGATCCTGGTATTTCTCCCTGTACCTTCATCATTTAGTTGTTTTACAAGTTTCCATAATTTCCTAGTATCTCTTTCTAGGTTCAGCGACTCTGTTTTTTCTTTCCAGCTGTTCCGTCTGGCTTGTAACTTGGCTCTTTGAAATTTAGCCTTTGTTTGCTGATATTTGTTGTGATGTTCTTGGCTAGGTCTGTTCTCAGCCTGCTTTCTAGATGTTTCCATCTCATTTTGCAGCTTTTCCAGTTCATCATTCCAGTAGGGTTTGTAGTTTTTGCGTGCCCCCCTGGGTATGGTTTTACTAGCAGCATGTAGTATACATCTATTAAATTCACTCACTGCTCTATTGATGTCTTTGTCCAAGTTCATGTCCTTAGCTAGAACACTGGTTAAATGCTGGTACATTTTCCAGTCTGCCCTCTTATAGTTCCACCTAGTGAGCGTGCTGCTGTCCTTGGTATATTCATTGTGAATTTCCAGAAATACTGGTCTGTGGTCACTACCCCCAAGCTGCTTTCCAATGACACGTGTGATGTTCCATTCCAGGCCTGGTGAGTAGAATGCCAGGTCTGGTGTAGAGGTGGTGTGCCATGCTCTCGAGTAGAAGGTTGGTGAGTCAGCTGGCTGGTTAATAAGAATGAGATTATTTTCATCCTGCCAGCTCTCAAGTTCCTCACCTCTCTTGTCGATATGATCGTAGCCCCAGCTCTGAGAGTGGCTGTTGAAGTCACCACACACCATAAGCCTTTCTTTATCTGGAATTGTGTCTAGTGCCAATGGTTTATCATTTGGGCAGTAGTAGTTCAGGAGATGGAATTCTGCACTGTCTGTTTTTATGTGGAGCATCTGGTATTCTGCCCCGTCCATGTATACTTCCAGCTGACATGCGCTGATATTGTTTTTAACTAGTGTCAGAATTCCACCCTTTCGCCTGTCTTTTCGGTCAGATCGGTAGCACTGGTAGCCTCTGATTTTGAAGGCTATGTCGCTGCTGAGGTGTGTTTCTTGGATACAGCAAATATTAACTTGTTCTTCACTGAGGACATTTTCAAGTTCCAATTTTTTGCTGTATCCATCTCTTTTACTGTTGACACCCTCAGCATTCCAGTGCATTATTTTTATTGGTCGTCTGTTTGTTTGGCCAGTAGCTCTATTCCCTTGCCTCCTGGCTCCTCGGGGCAATTGAGAAGGACTTCCAGTAACTGAGGTTGGGCCCTTTCGAGGTATAGGGCCCGGCACCGTCCCTGCCTGAACGTCCGCCACAGGGCAGGCACCATAACATTTATTAGATGCAGACATGTTTCCATTGTGTTTTATGCGTGGCAACCTGATTATCTGTGCGCCTTTTGGCTGGTTGCCTCCGTCTTCAGCACTCTGCTTACTTGGGCCGGACTATGGTCCTGCTCGAGTGGGAGTGCCCGACCAGTCTTAGTTTCCAGCCTCTGATGGCTGAACTAAGCCCCATCACCACTTCAAGGTTCTGGCCTCGATGGGGTGCCTGTCGATCGATATTACTGCCTGTCAATTGATCTTACTGTTTCTATATTGAATCTACCGTATCATCATTATCAAATGCATAGCCTTTCAGGATTGTAGGGGTGCCACTCTAAAAACATCAACACAAAAATTTCACCATGACTGTCTGTTATCAGTTCTTTGTTTAAGTGTGGAAAATCTTAATCCTGTCCAGTCTTTAATATTATCAATTCATACTTTCCTCCTACCTCCTCACTTTCTTCTACCCTCAACTGTTCCCTCCAAGATAGTTTTGGAAAGAGAATCGTGCCCCATCATGTGGCCAAACCGCACAAGTATGCGATGCTTCATCACTGCCATGAGATGTTCTTGTTGGCCTGCAAGAGTATTTATTTTGCTTCTCACGTATATATTGGTTTTGTGTTCTGTATAATGGATATGTAATATTTGTCAGTAGCATTTGTTCTCAAAAGCCCCTATTCCCCTCTCTATTTCTGCTGTAATTGTCCAAGTCTCCCATCCGTATAAAAGAATAGTTATTATTGGAGATTTATATATGTTTATCTTCACTGCTGTACTTTTCTACTCTTCATATGGTATTTAAACTGGACATTACAGTCGAGGCTATTTCAAGTCTAGTCTTTATTTCTTTGGTGGTGCTTCCATCACTGTTTATATAAGATCCTAAGTATTTAAAGGTATCAACTTCTAGTTTATGTCCATTCACACAGATGTTAACAGGAGTTGTGTTCTCATTTCTGTTTGCCATTATTTTCCTTTTCTGGATGTTTATTTCCATGCCATAAGTTTTGCTAATTTTCAAGATTAGAATTTCTTGAAGTTATTTATCACCACAAACTATAAGATCAAAGTCATCTGCACAATGCAAGTTGCACAGAGGGCGGCTGCAAACTGCAAGTTGCACAGAGGGCAGCTGCAAACTGCAAGTTGCACAGAGGGCGGCCACCAATTGAAATTGTTGTTTGATGTTTCTGTGTTGTCTCTTGCAAGATGTGTTCCAAGAATATATTAAATAGCACTGATCCTTGTCAAACCCCTGTAGTTGGTTTGAAAAAGGTTCCAATATCACCATTAATTAAAACAGCACTATTTGCTACATGCTGTCAATACATGCTGTCTATTATGTTTCTTTAAAAATTCTACTTGCTGTAGATCAATTCTACTGTCTGTCAATTTATTATACTGTTTCTATATTGATTCTACTTGCTGTTGGTGAATTCCTCTGTTGATTGATACTTCTGTTTGTATGCTGATTCTTATAGCTGTTGATTGATTCTACTTCACACCTAAGTGTCAATTGATCTGTTTCAGTTAATTATGTCTGTTGATTGATTCTACTTCACACCTAAGTGTCAATTGATCTGTTTCAGTTAATTATGTCTGTTGATTGATTCTACTTCACACCTAAGTGTCAATTGATCTGTTTCAGTTAATTATGTCTGTTGATTGATTCTACTTCACACCTAAGTGTCAATTGATCTGTTTCAGTTAATTATGTCTGTTGATTGATTCTACTTCACACCTAAGTGTCAATTGATCTGTTTCAGTTAATTATGTCTGTTGATTGATTCTACTTCACACCTAAGTGTCAATTGATCTGTTTCAGTTAATTATGTCTGTTGATTGATTTTACTGCCTGTAGGTTAACTACACTCTCTGCTAATCGATTCTGCTGCCTATATGTCAGCTGACTATCAGGTGGTTCTACTTCATATTTGTTGATTAATTGGACGTTGTGCCTCTCTATTGATTCTGCTCTCTGTCTAGTCTGTATAATTAGCATGGAAGATACTGGACAGTACTTGTGTGAGTTGGGCTTGTGTAATGTAAGCTATTGGTGATGGCTGAATATGTTTTTCAATGTTGTTGGTGAGCACATAAATGCACTAAGGATGTTGACATCAATCATTGAGTAGAGAATTGATCATAAGACTATGCAATAGGCACTGCAAGTGTGATTTGGGAGATTGTTACAATGTATGCCCAAGTTATATTATTTCATTATTTATTTGGTTTTCATTATTTATTTTTTGAATCATAGGCTCTATTATGAGATCCTGCGCTGATTTTGTATGATTTGTACAAATAAGGCTAATCATAACAATGAGAATCAATAGTTTATTATAACTCAGGATGTTTCAGTGTTATAGCCTTCATTATTGTACGTTCAACAAAGTTGTGCTACATTATCGTGATGCAGGAAGATCTCACTGACAATTCACAATCACCACAGCACCGGCTTGCGTCCACAATGTGCTGCTGTTTTTATTTTATTGGTAGCATATTCTATTCAGGCATAGCAATCGCCCCATCATTTATTAGGCTGGATGATTTTATAGGAAATTTAAATGTGTTCAGTATATTGCTATTGCTTTCTGAACTGTCTGATGCATAATTGCCTGCAGCTGGATTTGAACCTGGTAACTTGGCTGTCTGAGACCTTTCAGCCACAAAGACAGACAGAAGAAATTCTGTTTAATTTCATAGTTCTAATATGTAAGAATTTCAAATTCAGAACTATGTTTATCTTTTTGATAAAATTATATTGCTTTGAATTTTGAACCACAAAATGTCAACAAGTTCAAAGCTCAGTATCTTGTGTGCCTTTACATCAAACCTATTGGAAAGTATGTCCAAGAAATATAGCCTGAGATGAAATGAGATTTTATTACATAAAAGATGAGACAATTTCTCTGAATAGCATCTCTTGGTCTCCATGGTCATCACGATGTTGCAGGACATTGTTTTACGATAACAACTGACCTGGGCTTTTCCTGTCACAGAATAATCCACCTATTGAGTACAAAGTTTGCAGTAAAGACAGAATGCTATAGGGCATTGCATAGTTTAAATGGAAATACAACTTGAATAATGAAATATAAAATAATGAATAATAAAGCTTTGATGAAGGCAGTGTTTATGATCAAGAAAAATTCTGAAGTCATCTTCCAGAAGAACATGACAGGAAGTCAGTTTGTACAAGACAGTTAAAAACTGTGTCTAGAACCTCAAACTCTGATTCAAGATATCGAGGAACAACACCTTGGCTGAGGATGAGCCAACCCTAGTCCAATTCTACTGCTGAGCGCTTCCCTTTCCAGAACTAGACTCAGATGAAAAAAGGGTTACATATCTGCAGGCACAGTGGCAATGGACCTTCTAATGACACGAGACCTTCGCTGATAGTGGAACACCTGATAACGAGATTGACATAGTTGACCGAAATCCAACTCCCTGAACTGTTTTCTACCCTGAGAACTTGCACCAGAGGACATGTTTTGACTTGTAAAGTTCAATGGCACCATGGGTGATAAACCGTCATGGCTAAGAGTTCCTTAACCTCTTTGTACCTGATCCCATCTTTACATTTCATGGAAACAAATTTTCTTTGCAACTGGAAAATATTTGTCTATTCTAAGCCCAGAATGTTGTAGGAATCCTATACTGTCTTCCCATTCATTAATGATAAGAAATGTTGCCTTTACATCTGCGTGTTGCCAAAATTCAAAAGAGGAGCAAGAAATTTGTAACACTTTTACCTGGTGTACCAGGATTGAACGCCTGCGTGAGTGTGCATTTACAGCACAGAGTAATTTTTCTTATAGTTGTATAAATAAAAAGAATATTATATTTAGGTTAAGTAGGTTTTACAGAGAGCATACAACAGAAAAATTGATGTTTCAACCATAAGGTCTTTATCAAGAAAGGGAAAAACAAACAAGGAAAAGAGCACCAATAAAGAAGGGAACCACATGGAATTATATAGTCTCCATCATAACGCAAATGGAAAAAAATGTGTATGGTAAATAAGAAAAAAACATAATACAAAAATGAGAAGTTACATTGCAGGAAGACACCTCATATAACTTGGGAAACATTGAGTAAACAGTGAAATAACTGATATTACAGGTAACACATGTGGGATTTAGTCTTGGGAAACATTGAGTAAACAGTGAAATAACTGATATTACAGGTAATACATGTGGGATTTAGTCTTGGGAAACATTGAGTAAACAGTGAAATAACTGATATTACAGGTAATACATGTGGGATTTAGTCTTGGGAAACATTGAGTAAACAGTGAAATAACTGATATTACAGGTAACACATGTGGGATTTAGTCTTGGGAAACATTGAATAAACAGTGAAATAACTGATATTACAGGTAATACATGTGGGATTTAGTCTTGGAAAACATTGAGTAAACAGTGAAATTATTGGTACTAATATGTGTGGAATTTAGACTTGATATTTTTCCCCTGAGTTCATTTTTTCGACATGAACATTGATTATTTTTTATGAAGAAATTTTTAGTAATAGTATTATTAGTAGTATAAGTATAACATTTTGTCTGTGAACAAATTTCAGTTTTACTGATTCCAATTCCGGAGAGACTAACACAAAAGAATATTGGCATTATTGTGGTAAGTTTGACAATGTCTCTATGTTTTGTAATGTCTTTCTTGATCTTTTTTGAATTTTTATGTAAGTCATCGGATTGTTGATTGCTGATCCAGCGGTTCAAGGATCATGCCCTTTCAAACTTTCTGTTCAGGTGATTATTAAGTTGTACATGTTTGGTGCAAATTTGTAAAATGAAGTCATCAAATAAGATCCTTAATAACTTCAAGCTGTGGTGAGGTCTATGGTCATGTCAACAGGACCCCAGACAGCAGCTGAAAGTTCAAGTATCATTGATCATACTGATTGATATTGATCATATTGATTGAATTAGTTTGATGAACAGGGGGCACTGCTGTTAAACAGATTGGGACTGATGACATACTAGCAATTAGGTTATTGTGGAATCGATAGAACATTGAACATACATCATAACAATGGCAAAGTTTGTATGTGTCTGGTCAATGGCACTCTGGACTACCTCCTCCTGCTGTAAATCTATTAGGACCATTGTCCTTCTATTAGAGAGAATCAGCAGGAGTTTGAGAACAAATGCTAAAAAAATGTCATACTTTTGTTCAATTGGATTTACTTCATCCATAATGCTCTTTAAATTTGGATAGAGAACAACATCACACATTATATTTTCTCTCCCATGTACTGCATAGAGAAGTGTGCCATGGACATCTACTGGATATAGAAGTGTGCCCTGGACATCTACTGCATAGAGAAGTGTGCCCTGGACATTTACTGCATAGAGAAGTGTGCCATGGACATTTACTGCATAGAGAAGTGTGCCCTGGACATTTACTGCATAGAGAAGTGTGCCCTGGACATTTACTGCATAGAGAAGTGTGACCTGGACATTTACTGCATAGAGAAGTGTGCCCTGGACATCTACTGCATAGAGAAGTGTGCCATGGACATTTACTGCATAGAGAAGTGTGCCCTGGACATTTACTGCATAGAGAAGTGTGCCATGGACATTTACTGCATAGAGAAGTGTGCCCTGGACATTTACTGCATAGAGAAGTGTGCCCTGGACATTTACTGCATAGAGAAGTGTGCCATGGACATTTACTGCATAGAGAAGTGTGCCCTGGACATTTACTGCATAGAGAAGTGTGCCCTGGACATTTACTGCATAGAGAAGTGTGCCCTGGACATCTACTGCATAGAGAAGTGTGCCATGGACATTTACTGCATAGAGAAGTGTGCCCTGGACATCTACTGCATAGAGAAGTGTGCCCTGGACATTTACTGCATAGAGAAGTGTGCCCTGGACATCTACTGCATAGAGAAGTGTGCCCTGGACATTTACTGCATAGAGAAGATCATCATGTGGAAGGAAGAGGGAAAATACAAGTAGGTCACCCCAATGAAACTATGCAGAAACAATGAACAGAGAACCTCAATATTGGGCATAAGCATTACAAAAGAACTACAGCAACTACCAACATAAGCAATACAGCAACTTGCAACTACCAACATAAGCAATACAGCAACTTGCAACTACCAACATAAGCAATACAGCAACTTTCAACTACCAACATAAGCAATACAGCAACTTGCAACTACCAACATAAGCAATACAGCAACTTGCAACTACCAACATAAGCAATACAGCAACTTGCAACTACCAACATAAGCAATACAGCAACTTGCAACTACCAACATAAGCAATACAGCAACTTGCAACTACCAACATAAGCAATACAGCAACTTGCAACTACCAACATAAGCAATACAGCAACTTGCAACTACCAACATAAGCAATACAGCAACTTGCAACTACCAACATAAGCAATACAGCAACTTGCAACTACCAACATAAGCAATACAGCAACTTGCAACTACCAACATAAGCAATACAGCAACTTGCAACTACCAACATAAGCAATGCACAACTACAGCAACTCAATATATAACAACTACATCAACTCAATATACAACTACAGAAACTCAATACACAAGAACTACTGCAACTTCCAACATAAACAATACACAAAATAAAACATTTACACATTTACGTTCTCCGGACAACATCCTGTGGAAATCTAGCATAACCACTGTTCTGTAACAAGAGAGATCCAGTAGGAGTTTAAGAATGAATGCAAACAAACATCAAATAGAATACATGTATTCATGAACCAAAGAGATGTATAACAGTCAGGTAATCCATCTAAAACTAGTAACAGAACAATGTTACAAACTGTCTATTGTAAGCTTGACATTGCAAGGTTCTGGATGTTTTATGAATCATAAAAAAAATGGGGACATGATTGATACTAATGAAAAACAATGTAAACAGTAAAATGTGCCTCTCTGGTGGTAACATTGTTTTTCACTGTTTTCGTTGTTTTTCACTGTTTTCATTGTTTTTCACTGTTTGCTTTATATATTCTTGAGAAAGACCTAACGGTTCGAAATGTTGAAAATGTCTACTGTTGTCATTAGTCTGTTTTCGTGTTTAAACCTCATAACCCCTTAGTGATAGTCCGTCTTGTTCAAGTGAAACATTAAAAAACCTGTGTTTTACATAAGTACTATTGTTGTTATGTTTCACGCAGTATTACCTTATATTGATTGTCTTAATAATAGTATCGTGATGTAATCATTCAGAGACCTGTGTTTCGTCCAGTTTCTGGATATTGGTATTTGCTTCTGGTGCATATGTGCTCAATCCATATTCCAGGGTTGAGCAAATATTATTTACAAAGACTTGTCAAACTGGAGTCCAGACCACTAAACATATACTTCATTACTGAGTGCATTTGCATAAAATGTCTTCCATTCTGTTCTTCTCGTCCTGCTCAATACAGTTGATGGCCCGACCAATCTTAGTTTCTAGCCTATGTTGGCTGGACTAAGCCGCATCTCCACTTCAAGGAGTTGACCTTGATGTGGCATAAAATGTCAAACCATGTGTTAGAGAGTAATACTAAAACTGGAAGATATATACTTAGAGTGTAATACTGAGACTGGGAGATATATACTTAGAGTGTAATACTGAGACTGGGAGATATATACTTAGAGTGTAATTCTGAGACTGGGAGAAATACAATTAGAGTGTAATACTGAGAGATATATACTTAGAGTGTAATACTGAGAGATATATACTTAGAGTGTAATACTGAGAGATATATACTTAGAGTGTAATTCTGAGACTGAGATATATACTTAGTGTAATACTGAGACTGAGAGAGATATATACTTAGAGTGTAATACTGAGAATGGGAGAAATACAATTAGAGTGTAATACTGAGAGATATATACTTAGAGTGTAATACTGAGAGATATATACTTAGAGTGTAATTCTGAGACTGAGAGATATATACTTAGAGTGTAATACTGAAACTGAGATATATACTTAGTGTAATACTGAGACTGAGAGATATATACTTAGAGTGTAATTCTGAGACTGAGAGATATATACTTAGAGTATGATACTGAGATTGAGAGATATATACTTAGAGTGTAATACTGAGAGATATATACTTAGAGTGTAATACTGAGAGATATATATACTTAGAGTGTAATACTGAAACTGGGAGATATATACTTAGAGTGTAATGCTGAGATATATATATATATATATATTTTAGAGTGTAATACTGAGACTGGGAGATATACTTAGAGTGTAATACTGATATTGAGAGATATATACTTAGAGTGTAATACTGAGAGATATATATATATATACTTAGAGTGTAATACTGAGACTGGGAGAAATATACTTAGAGTGTAATACTGAGAGATATATACTTAGAGTGTAATTCTGAGACTGGGAAATATATATTTAGAGAGTAATACTGAAACTGGGAGATATATACTTAGAGTGTAATACTGAGACTGAGATATATACTTAGAGTGTAATACTGAAACTGGGAGATATATACTTAGAGTGTAATACTGAGACTAGGAGATATATACTTAGAGTGAAATACTGAGACTGGGAGATAAACACTTAGACTTAATGAAACCATTGAGCCTTATTCTGGTGACAGACCTGAAGGTATCGTTTGACCAACAGTATGAACACAGTAGAAACATAAGGCTGCCATACATCATAACAGGAGACACTGAGTTGTCATATAAAAGAAAGAATGGATTGATAATATCAGGCTTGACAGGGTTAATTTTCTCTACACTCAAAAAAAAGCTTAGAAAACAGAAAAGCATGGTGTTAACAGAGATGCATATTTTGTGTTTGTGATATTTAAAACAAACTTTTATTACTGCATGTTTTCTTGTTAAAGAGTGCGGGAAGGATTTTTTGTTGTTGATTTCTTATTCTTCTTTCGTTCACTTGAAACATGTCTATATCTGTAATTCTGCTTCCTTAATAAAACTCACTGTCTTTTGTAGTTTATACAGTGGTCCATAGTGCTTTGATTCCAGTGTTGTTTCCTCTGGCCAATATGTCTGCCTCAGCGTTTCATACTCAGAACACTCTTGAAGTATATACTTGGTGCTTTTTGCTGATAATAATGATATTAAAATATGATTGTTCCTTCTGTCAGATTGTGTCACATGCTGGATCTGTTCCCACTGTTGATCATAAACGTGTGGAGCTGTGCTTGAAACAGGTGAGTTCAGAACTCATTATTCATCTCATCTTGAAACAGGTGAGTTCAGAACTCATTATTCATCTCATCTTGAAACAGGTGAGTTCAGAACTCATTATTCATCTCATCTTGAAACAGGTGAGTTCAGAACTCATTATTCATCTCATCTTGAAACAGGTGAGTTCAGAACTCATTATTCATCTCATCTTGAAACAGGTGAGTTCAGAACTCATTATTCATCTCATCTTGAAACAGGTGAGTTCAGAACTCATTATTCATCTCATCTTGAAACAGGTGAGTTCAGAACTCATTATTCATCTCATCTTGAAACAGGTGAGTTCAGAACTCATTATTCATCTCATCTAAAGGTAATGTTGATAATGAATAAGCAGCTCATTTCTGTCAGCATGTTGAGATGAAAGTGATAAAAACTACATAAAGTACAAAGATTACTATCAAAACCTAACAATGTTAAAAAAAAAAAATTATAAGCAATAAACAAAGGAACAAGGCCTTTTTCTCAAGAAACACATAAACATTGAACAAGAAACATGGAATTGTAAATGATTCTTCGAAGATGTTCTTCTTACAGCAGGATGCTCCAAGTAATGAAAGTCACGCTCAAATAATTGTTGAATAAACAGCTCATTTCTGCCAACTTGTTGAGATGAAAGTCTGCAAACGCAAAGTCATTACAAAACCTTACAAAAAAGAATAGAGAAATCTTGCACAGCAGATATCTATTAAAAACATTGCAATAATTCTGTCAATACCGAATGTTTCATGTTAGAGAGTTACCAGAAAGCTATGAGTTAATTAGCGCAACTCTTCCACACTATAAACCAACTTCAGCGCTAGTCATTTCTCAACCCATTTATTTACTTATCTTTACTAATTAAATATGAAGAGAACAAAGTGTGAATCAATCCTAGTTGGTTCATGGAATGTTCTGATACTTACGGATATCTCAGATGTAAACAGACCAGAAAGAAGAACAGCACTAATTGCTAAAGAATTGGTCCGTTATAATCTGGATATTGTTGCACTGAGTGAAACGCGGTTTGCAGATGAGGGTCAGTTGACAGAGAGAGGTGGAGGATATAGGCCATCTTGTGCGTATAGAGAACTCACGTATGCCAAAACAAATATATTATATTATGGAGTACTCAAGGCAGGATTTCGAAAAGCTGGTGGACAGAAAAAGCGCTTCAAAGACACGCTCAAGTCATCCTTGAAACATCTTAACATTGACATAGGCGCTTGGGAGAGCCTCACTCAGGATAGAACTGCATGGCGTTACAGCATTAGAACGGGAGCACTAGCGGCGGAAGAATTCAGACAAGATACTGCAAGACAGAAGCGGACACGTAGAAAAGAAAAACATCTCAACCTCACACAGATACCTTCTATTGTTGTCAATTCTGTAAAAGAACATTTTGTGCGCGCATTGGACTTGCTAGTCATTTAAAAACGCACTATTAACTTTTATTATTTTTATTATTTATTGTTATTATTATTATGGTTGAGTTTTTGGTCATTGTCGATCATGACAGACAAACATCATCATGAGTTAATATATCAATGTTGTAAGGCTGCTGCTTGATGTCTCCGCATTATGTTCAGGGTGAATTTTTAATTTTAACTCTGATGGGAAAAATCCAGACCAGGAGTCGAACCCTGAACCACATAATCATTCAATACAGGAACATATTTTAAAAACTAAGTTCCAGTATTTCTTTCCCCTTTAAGATCCGATGATGCTGGTCTCTTACATCCTTATTGCACAATTAATTTTTAAAAATGGTACGTAGATCCTGTTTATATTGGATAATAATCGTGACATGGCAAAATTGACGACAATCGGGATGCAAAATACTATAGATAAAGAGTTGTGGAGATATGTGATCGCATACACCAGTTTAGATCTGTGATCGCATACACCAGTTGGCATGGCGCTTGATCAAGATAATGAGACACCATTTTGCAATACATCTCAAAAAGTTAACGGAAGAAATCAGAATTATGAACCAGCATCAAAGCACATGGTTTCCCATAAGTGCTCAGATATGTAGTGAGTGGTTGACCAGAAATCGTCTGACAAGCGTCTCATTTGCACATTATGAGACTTCCCATAGCATGATCTCTGGCATCCTACTTCCTGATGACTGGGTGAACCACGGGTGTAGCTTTTACTTGAGACCATGAATAATGAGTGAACTTGAAACCCAGATCAGCTGGTCATTGGGCAATTGACTTAACATTACACTACTGTGGCTCCCAGAATATATCTACAGTGCTAGGAATGGTGTTAATATTTTTTTTTAATTAAGAGAAAACAAAATTACATCAATGATGTGAGAGTTACACTGCCAAATATGGCTGAAAAGGTCAAATTGTTAGAAAATTTTACAGGGCAGTTAGTCGTCAGATCATCATCATCATGACACCCTATACAAGTCTGTAGGTGCTCCGATTTCCTATTCATTATGTCTTTCAGCATGTAGTAACTGACTGTTCCAATTCTGTGTTAGTTGATAGAAATTTTTTCCTATATTTCACTTGTTTCTTGAAACACCACACCTCATTCCCAGGTCCTGCATTCAAACCATACACACAGAAGAGGTAATATACCCCATAACCTCAAACTCCTTGATTATATTAAAAATATCAGCTCTGTCCAATGAACTATCACTAGTCTTTGTGGTAAGTCTGTCTGCTCTTTTATTTCCCTTAACATCAACCATGTGTCCAGGTACAAATATGAAACTCTTCATCACAGGCTTTGATATCGACTCCCAGCCTCTGTTGCCGTAGATAGCTATACTGAATCTATCGAAGAATACTCATAGAAGCAGTGCAAAAAATTATGACACAATTAAATCTTGACACTGAGTCTACAGCCATATTATATAGTGTGGCTAGAATACAAGATTAAATCTTGACACTGAGTCTACAGCCATATTATATAGTGTGGCTAGAATACAAGATTAAATCTTGACACTGAGTCTACAGCCATATTATATATTGTAGCTAGAATACAAGATTAAATCTTGACACTGAGTCTACAGCCATATTATATATTGTAGCTAGAATACAAGATTAAATCTTGACACTGAGTCTACAGTCATATTATATAGTGTAGCTAGAATACAAGATTAAATCTTGACACTGAGTCTACAGCCATATTATATAGTGTAGCTAGAATACAAGATTAAATCTTGACACTGAGTCTACAGCCATATTATATACCGGTAGTGTAGCTAGAATACAAGATTAAATCTTGACACTGAGTCTACAGCCACATCATATAGTGTAGCTAGAATACTTCTTGTTCTCGTTCGGAGTTTGACATATCTACACAGCAAGTCCTGTTTTCTTAATAAATTCTGCTGTATTTGAAAGCTCCTCAGTGCTCCCATACATCTTTCTGTGGATATCCATCTATATGGGCCAGTGTTCTTTCCTTATCTGGTTTAGTGTATTGCAGTCTTGCAGGATATGTTCAGCAGTCTGTGCTGCCTGCCCACAAAGGCACAGTGGTGATGGGACCAATCTTAGTCTATTTAAGTGGCTGTTTAATCTGTTGTGTCTTGTTCTGAGGCGGAAGATAATAACCTGCTCTGCTCTGTGTAGATAGTGGTAATTGTCTTTTGGGTGGTCAACTTTCCTGATGGCCTTGATGAGGGTCTTCTTTTCTTGGTAGGTGATTTCCTGGTCTTTTTGTTCCTGTGTTGCTCCATCCTTTGCCAGTCTGTCTGCTTCTTCATTTCCTGGTATGCCACAGTGGGATGGTATTCACTGTAGTACTACCCTTCTTTGGATGCTCACTTCTCGCATGACTTTCTTCAGGTCTGGCAGTTTATCGCTGTCAAGGGCTTGTAGGACAGACATAGTATCAGTAAGAAATACCACCTCCTGTCATTGACTTGTTGTGTTTTTAATTATTTCTGCAGCAATGTTTAAAGCCTGTACTTCTGCAGAGTAGTTGGAGCAGAATATTCCAGTTGGTGAACATGTGGATTCATTTAATTTTTCTGGATATTTTATGTACACGCCAGCACCTCCATTCTTTACTGCTCTGGTTGCTGATCCGTCGGTATATACTTGTATCCATGCTTCTCTGGGGTACATATCTTCAATCATGTTGCATACTAGTGTTTTCTTTTGAAGATTATTCAGTTCTATCATAGTGTGGTAGTTGTTTATGGTGGTTCTGATAGTGAGATTTGGGTGTTGCTCCCACGGAACTGGAAAAAGTGTTGGTGATATCTCTCTTGTTATGTCTGGTAGTTCATCCTTATATTTTCTGTTTAGTTTTTTGGATTGGGGTATAAAACTGCTCCTCTTCAGCCTTCCGCTGACTAGGTCACTGTGTCTGGCCCTCATTGGATGTGCTGGCATGCTCTTGTACTTTTCTGCATGTACGATGGTCTTAGTGTCTCGCCTGTATGGTAAGGGGGTGATGCCTGTAATTTTTTCCATTTCATTTATGGGAGAGGTCTTCATGTCACCTGTGATAAGGCGAAGTGCTTGATTTTGTACTTTGTTCAGGGCTTGTAGATGGGAGTTGGCTGCTGAAGTCCATGCTGTTGAACCATATTCTAGTACTGGTCTAATTGCACCAGTATATACAAATCTTGAAGATTTACATAGATATATAGAGAGCCAGTCAAAGTCAGATATCTCATATCATTGGCACAAAGAAAACTGCAATGCAGTGCATTTCAGTTCTCCAGACTACATCTTGTTGGAAATCTAGTAGGACCATTGTCCTGCTATAGGAGAAATCCAGTGGGAGTGTGAGAACATATATAGATATATTCTCTAATAAATATAGAGAAGCCTTTGTATTTCATGGAAGCAAAACCAATAAATACAGAAGTCTTGGAAATATTGCTATTGCAAGAGAGGTGATGGCTACACTTTTGTCATTTCTTCAAGGATGAGTTATCTTATAGTCAGTCATAGCCTTCTCTGTGTAATCATGATTTCAGTGTAAATACGAGTTTGTCTGTGCTTGCTATATTATTGCCATATAGTATATCACACAGTTCACCTGGACACTTGAGTATATATGCGTAAATGGTTGACGAAATGGCAAGCGGACACTTATGGGAATATTCTGTGGGCAGTGATGCTGGTTCCTATACAAAGATCAAGCCATATAGATTTTTCTGTACTTGTCAACAATTCACCAATCTTAAGTCTTACCTCCCTTGTGTTACCTAGGCTCACTGAAAATTCCTGTATATAATTTTAAGAAAGTCAGAGAAGATTCAACGATTAGACGTGGGCAGCAGCAACACAAAGGTAGTTTGTTTTTTTGTGTAATACATCTTTGCTTATTTCTGTAATATTTATTAGTTATAGATCAGTTTACTGCTGGAGTTAATTTCTTACAACCATCAATATACTTCTTGATGACTCTTAGATATCTATTGCTTATGAAGTGATTAAATCATCCAGCCACAACTCAAGCGATGAGTCAAAAGTATCAAACGTGATGTCATTAATACAACTGTGTGGTAAGTTGTTGGAAGTGGATGATGTGGTAATCTGTTGATGCTGTTACAGTTGTGGATGATAATATGGGTGCTTCTTTCTAATTGGATAATTATGTGGGTGCTTCTTTCTAATTGGATAATTATGTGGGTGCTTCTTTCTAATTGGATAATTATGTGGGTGCTTCTTTCTAATTGGATAATTATGTGGGTGCTTCTTTCTAATTGGATAATTACCGGTATGTGGGTGCTTCTTTCTAATTGGATAATTATGTGGGTGCTTCTTTCTAATTGGATAATTATGTGGGTGCTTCTTTCTAATTGGATAATTATGTGGGTGCTTCTTTCTAATTGGATAATTATGTGGGTGCTTCTTTCTAATTGGATACTTATGTGGGTCCTTCTTTCTAATTTGATAATTGCTAACATATAAACACAAAATTGTTGACGCACTAACAGAGTTGATAGGGAACTCACCTCACAAACCAAACTCATCGAACTAAGTGGTTCAAACACCAACCATTCATGTTGTACTGCGACACATTTAGAGTATACCTGGCAGCTTAAAAACCAACATTTGAATAGCAATGTCCTGTACAGGATACACTTCAATTATTGAAATAGCAATGTCCTGTACAGGATACACTTCAATTATTACACACAAAATCAAAATTGATATTTTTATATAAGTTATTAAAATAAATAACTATATTGAACAAATGTACCTATCATGACAAGTGGGTGCATACATGTATCTAAATTTTGACATACTGAGAAAGAGAGAGAGTGATGGATGAAAATATTGGTTAGGTAAGGTTAGATTGCAGTTTTAGGTTTAGGTTACGATGGATAGACGGATGATAATGATGATTTAATCCCTTTTGCTGTGAACATGAAGCTCTTGACAGCCCATAGTCCTTCTGGCGAATGCACAGGTTCTCCTCAGCTGTTTGCACAGTTGTGTATAGTTGGAAGCAGTGTTAGTAGTTCTTGTCGGATGTCTGTTAGTTTTGGACACTGCAGTAGTAGGTGTTCGACAGAACAGTTTCCTCTTGTACTTTACAGTGTCTGCATTTTAGTATGTGTAATGGATTTATTCTGTTCAGGTGTTTATTAATGGGGGGGGGGGGGGTCCTATTCTTAGGTGAAATGTGAAACTCTGGTTTGCTCTCCCAGGTCTTCAAGTTCACATCAGAGATCTCCACCTCGTATGTGAACTTCCTGGATATATCCATCACTATCCAACCCTACTATCTCAGCATACTGGTACACCACAAACCTCTTGATGCCCATAGCTTTCTTCTATATACCTCCTCTCATCTCTCTACCTTTCAGGATTACCTTCCATTCTCTAAAATTCTTCATCTCTGGCGCTTGTGTATTGGCTAGAAGGATTTTCTCGAGAAAGTCCACGAGATGATGGATTTCTTCCACTGTCGCCTATACCCCAAGAGAGTTCTCAGGTCTGCCCTTCTTCGAGTGTGCAGCCTTTCCTGTGATGACACTCTCTTGAACACTCGGAAGTCTTCCTATTCGGACAGGGTCAAACTTGTGCTAATTTTTCACCCCCATATTGCTTCTGTTCATCATGTCCTTTTCCGTCACGTTCTTCTTCTGCAGTTGGATCCTGATATGCGGGAAGTGTTCTGTGACACCCCCTCCCCTGTTTGCTTACAGATGTGACAAGAACCTCAGGGACCTACTGGTCTGAAGTCACCTCCAGCCTGACATTACTAATCATTACGGCACCATCAGCTGCTAACACAACAAATGCTACATCTGTGCCTATGTCACCCAGACCCAGTCTGTCACATTCCCTAAAGCCACCTTCACCATTGAGGAGAGCTTCACATGTGTGTCTCGCAGCGTCGTCTATGTCATCATATGCAAGCATTGGGCAATGGTATACATAGGTGAAACTGAAAGGAGGCTCGCAGATCGATTCTGTGAACATCTGTATAGCATCAAAAACCATTTGGGTTATCCTGTGAACATCCACTTAAATGGCACGGGCCATCGGGGCGCCCAGTACATTCAGGTTACGGCCATTAAGTCATGCTTCTCTGACGACCAGACCCGTCTTGCACTTGAGAACCACTACATATACCAATTTGGCACTCTTCAACCCTCCGGGATTAATGAGCACCTGTCTCATGGATGATATCTAGTTGTTCCAACTTCTGTCTGTTTTGTGTCACATGTATTTTGTTTCGTGTCACATGTATGTTATTTCATGTCATATGTATGTGTAGTTAGTTTTGTACATTCCTTGTCAGGTGTCGCTTCACCTCTGACCTTGTTACAACTCTTCCAGTTCAATCTCCTCATTAGATTTAACTTAGCCATAAGAACATCTATAGTTCCTACTTATCATTTTCTGTTGTGTATATTCAGTTTTTGTCTTGATAAAGGCCTCTTGGTCAAAACATCGATTTATGTGTACTACCCCACACACATACAAACACAACCATGCCTGTGATACAACATTTTTGAGTCCTGCTGTTGCTTCAGTTACATAACAGAAAAACTGTTTTTGTCAGAAAGACTCTGTGCTGCCAAGAGTTACCTGCTCACAGCTAAATGGATTATTTCATTATTGTCACTGTCCAAGTCTCACATCAATATATTGCCACTGGAAAAATATAGCTTCTTAATAGTTGTAACTTTGTTTTTCTGTTTGCCCCTTGCCATAGATTTTACAAATGTATTGTTTGTGTAAGGCCATTGCTAATCTCTTTTCTGATCTCTGAACAATCTCCTGTAATGTTAATGGTTGATCAAAAATATTTTAAGTATACAAATAATCATATTTAACAAATTAGAAGTCATTCTTTATACTTTATTTTTACATTAAAAATTTAAGATTCAAAATTGTGGCATGTCCAGTCAAATCTGGATGTATGGTCAACCCTAGTAGTGTTCACAAATGTTCTTGTTCACATATACAGGAGAGCTAAATGACCAGGATGCAGTTAAACTTGAGATTAAAGTTGTAAGATATGTGAGTATACTTTTTCTTGATCTAGTTATGTTTTTGAATATGCATCATTATCATCATCATGTGACATATTTTTTCCAGAACGTTGTCTTTGCAATTGGTGTCCTGAACTCGATTCTATCTTGTGCCGATCTACCTGCCTTCTCCAATGATATACTTTATACAGTCTTTGATGTTATCTGTCCATCTCCTTCTAGGTCTACCTCTTCTTCTACTTCCAGAAATTCTGCCCTCTAATATGCATCTTTCCATGCCATTGTGTCTTTTTATATGTCCGAAATATTTCAGCTTTCTATGTAAAGTTCACCAGTGATCCTTCCTCTATATTCTGCATATTCAAAACCTCACTAGTCCTTTTCTGTCCAGGAAATTCTTAATATTGTGCTATAACACTTCAGTTCAAAAACTGATATTCTTTTTTGCAGTTGTTCTATTTATTGTCCCAAGTCTCTGCTGTTAGTTGCAACTGGAAAAATGTATGATCTAAGATGTATAACTTTTTAAAAAAATGCTATACCCTTCAAATAATGTTAAGCACCACTTTTTCGATGGGTGCTAAGTCAAAAGCAAGGAAAAATAATAATGGAGAAGCATTTCAATATATAACATAGCAAGCTTATTAGTTATAATCAACACTATATTTCATTAACACGTGTAAAATAGCAACACATGTGCTCCCTCTCCGGAAAGTTCAGAAGAACGCATAATCAGCACTTGACTGGAACACTGAGCTTATACACTTTTAGATGGCTGACGGAATGGCAAGCAGAGCATATATGGGAATGCGCCCATTGCTGTGATGCTTGTTCCTAATCAAGAGACCTTACTTGAAGATAGAGCTGATAGGATGTGAGTGCACGGTAGGCACTAATAGAAATGGGAGGAACATGTTGCAATTAAACTTCAAGTGTACTACCAAGGCAATTGATTGAATATATCAGATTTCCATTGCAGCCAACCTTCAATGCGGAGAATGCACCTGATAAAGATGACACAGGCATGTTGGTTAATATGACAACCGCATGGACAAGAATGAAGTGCTGTGTTAGCCATAGTTGTTAGACCATATTGAGAACATTGCAATCAATCAGTATTTTGGCTGTAGGGATTTCCTAGGCAATATTTATGTTGAGCGCGGTAGTTTGTCCTTACATTCTGAAAGGTCTAGCTTACCCAATAATCTGGAGATGACAACCTATTCCTATGAGCTTAGATCACTCAGATAAACAGTGACGCTGGTCTTCGTGTGATGACCCTTATGTAAGCATCTCTCCATCTCATTCTGTTGAGATAACCATATGCTTTATGTGCATCTGTTTATTATTTTTAAAGATTTATTCATTTATTTTGTCAAAATGTTTTCCTTTGTAAATACTTGTTCAATGCCTTGTTTGTGCTGAACCTTCTATCAAATATTTTGTTTTCATCTTCTGTGAAGATAACTGTTTATTTGCTATGTTTCAGCTCCAGCAACATACACATTCAGAGATTGGTTTTTTACTGCTGGTGGTTCCAGAATCTCAGATGCTATTTTGTCAGGTGAGTCAGCTTGTTATGAGACAACAGTGTGTTGTTTGTAGAATAATTTTATCAAGGATGCCACACATTGGACAAGTATAAGTCAGTAGGTCAGTCTGTAATTATTTTTCTTAAATTTATCCCCATTAAAAAATGTTTTCACTAGGTTCTCACATATGATATATATATATATACCATCAAAGCTCACATCCATTAGGTTCAGCGTTCAATTCTTCATTTACATGTAAAACAATTATTTTAAAATCGATAAAAACAAACAAGTTATTGAGTTTTTCATCCACCAAAAATAACGCAAATTGTCAGAAAAGAATGCAGCTGCAGGTAGGGGGAAGAGGCATTGTTGATTAATCTAGTTGTTATAATTCTAACTCCACAATAGTATCCTATAATACAGTCAGATTTGATTACCCATCGGGACAATACTTTTCCACCTTTAGACATTGAATATTATGGGTGACAATGGTGAACAAATGGTATTGGCTATAACACTGCAGAAAAAGATAGCAATCTACACTGATGGTTCAGGCATTCATTATCTACATTGAATTTGAGATTTTTCAGGTGAAACTCAGTGTTACCTACCGTAATCACAATTATGAACAGTCTTACAATGGAGATGAAATCTCTGACGGAGGCATGTTATGGCCTGGTGTCACAGGATAATTCTCATGCATGCATACTTGTTGATGTTCTTATTTGAGAGTAAAGTCAAGGGGAGGCGAGCAAGAGGTAGGCAGAGATACAAGTGGGAGAGAAACATCACGAGATGGACAGGTTGCAGTCTAGCAGGGTGCATCACTAAAGGCAAGAGACAGGATGTTGGAAGTCCATTGCAGCCAACCTTCGTTGATGGCACTTAATGATGTATGGTGATACATACTTAGTGACTCAGGGAATGTGCTCCACAAAACTGAAGCAAAATTATCCGCCATCATTGTGCGGAGTGTTGGTACAATCAGTGACCAGAAAAATGACCTTCATATCTGTGTCCAGACACGCTAGTATTGAGGATAATAAGTGAGCTGATACACTGAATAGCATGGTCACAGTATCAAAGGGTACATTAATGGATAATTCTGACATAATTACACTTAGGAAACTTGTCCATACATATTTTCAAAAGTGTGAATGATGGTTGACCTCAAGATTATGAGAGGTTGAAGTAAAGATTAAAATTTCCCAGAGAAAGAAACACAGCAGATATTTGAAGAGATTTATAAACACTCCAACTGGAATTGTGAGTCGCTATACTGTGATGAATTTATTGAGACAACAATCAAGGAGGAGAACCAACAAACAATAGAACAATAAATTGGAAATTAGGGGTCAAAAGAAAGTCATATATTTGAATTAAATCTAAGACATATAAAGTGTCTGTGGATATGCCGATAGCAACACAGACAGTAGCAAAAAGGTCAAGCAAGTTTGACCATGGATAGGTTTGAAATTGTGATGAGCTTGCAAGATGTTGAAATTTACGACTGATCCACTAGCCATATGGCTATGGCTGTCAGCCATTCAGTGAAAGTTGTTGACATGTGTTAGTTACCACCTTCGAAGTCTGTGTTTGGCCATTGACACAAATTAAACTGTGATAGAATGCTAATCCATTTTGTGGACTACATCGTGCTGGAGATCCAGTGGGAGTTTGAAAAAAAAAATGCAAGACATAAAATAGCCATGAGGAAAGCTAACACTTTTTGTTAGGTCCTAGGAGGAACCACAGGAAAAATTATCCTGAGAGTATGTCATGGGGAGAATAAAGGTTAGAACCAATAAGTAATCAGACCATATTTCAAATAACTATGAGAGATTAGAGCTTTGGTCTTACACTCCCTGTGAGGTCCAGAATTCGATCCCTGCTAAGGACTGCATTTTTTTCTGGCGGGGATAAATTAAAAAACCCACCTTGAACATAACATGGCGACATCTACGGCATGCAACTTTTTGTCACACAAGCCACTCGAAACCTCCCAGCAACTCCCTTATGGGAAAAATTCAGTATTGACAGTGAATTTTATGATGACTGCAGAAATTACATGAAGTCTCTTACATGTGGAAGCAGTGTATCTTGAGATGTAACATGGAAGTCTGGAAATGAACAAATAAAGTAAGTTTTCCTTTTTTTATCATCATTTAGGCATATGGTTATATGCCTGTGTTTTTAATTGACCCTGCATATCTGAGGAGGAAGCCGCCGCCTTTGCTTTCCCAGAAGATCTCGTTCTCATTTTCATAGGCTGGGTCAACCTAGGAGCCATATAAATAAATAGCTACAAAAGTTAATTCAATGCGTGTGCTAACATTTGTTGATAACTTTCTTGCAGGTTGTTGGGGATTCTGTTCTACAAGAAGAAGTTCGATTTGCCGTAAGTTAAACTTTCTGTTTGATTTCTTTGTGAGAAAGTTGTATTTCATCTGCAAGTAGCTACATATAATATGTTGGATCAGTTGTCTATTGTATTCTCTGCTTCTGTGTGATTACTTAGGTGGAAAAAACTTGCAGGATGTCTACGATTTGGCAATGTTTTTTTTTTACTTTTAAAGAATTTAGTGTGTGCTTGCATAATTTATGTATATAATCATCTAGCTAGAGAAGCAATACTCAGCTTGCATGCTCTTCACCATCTGCTGAAAGATGCCAAATCCTTTTGGACTGCTCAGAAATAAAGACTGATAGTTCTGCTAACCATTTCTTCTTCGTCGTACGCCTTGCGGCGGACCCTCTGAAAGCCTTCCGCTGACCGTCCTGAGAAGGACGTATGAGGGTGATCTGAGTTGTGTCGTGTTTTACAGCAAGCTGCATTATCTGCGCCTTTTGACCTCATCCGTCTTCAGCCAGCATTTTTTGGGGCCGGGTTGACATTCCCGTATCTTTGATCCCTAGTACCTGGCCAGGTTGCAGCAGGGTTGCTGCACTCCTATTTACAGGCCCACTGCGTGGAAGTTTACTGAGGGTCTTGGCCAGCTGTGTTACGCTGACCCTGATGCTCGACCAGCTATGGAGCGCCGGTCTGTGCACTCTGCTGTGCATGTCATCTCTGGGCCCTGATACCCATTTGATAATGAGATTGTGATACAGCTTGACAAAGAGTGTAACGATTATTCTGCAATCAGATCAGAAAGCATAATATAAGAACTCATCCAGCGGTACTCACACGCCACAAGATAAGTCATTCCGTGTTAGTTCTCTAATTCCTACAGATCAGCAGGATGTAGTCCACAGAACTAGATGCATTGTGACCATGGTGTACATCTTAGCTGCGGTATCTGTGTATTTGGCCTGACCTATCTGACTTGTCTTCTAAGTCACTTTGACTCTATATGGAATGGAACATCCAATTCCACCCCATAACCACCTTAGTTGGCTCTTATAACTTGCTAGGCTCATAAGCAAGACAAACAGATATAGATGAAGTTTTGTCTCCATGTGGTCCAGCAGCCTTCCAAGAGTATGCAGACTCAAAGTCCCAGTCAGATGTTGATTACCTGGTATGTGATCTTTGTACCCCATCAAAGCCAGCTCCTTGAAGTGGAGTTGGGGCTTAGTTCAGCCAACAGAGGTTGGAAACTATAATTAGTCGGGCCAACCCAATATTGAGTAGTCCAATGTCTATGCAATCTCTTGTAGAGAGCTTAAGGCAAATATGCACCAAATGTATCCAAGAAATACTGAAATCCACAAGAATGACCACTTTTAATAGAAATATGATAAAATTTGCATGGTTTGAACATGTATGCCATGATTCCAAGTAAAAAAGGATCCAACAGGGAATTGTATTATGTGAACGGAGCAGAGGAAGATATAAATTCATGGAATGCAACATCAAATTTTGAATTGGTCAAAAGTTTTCCACAATCATCCAAATTTCTGAAGATAGAAATCACTTGAGGTATCTGTGTTGATGCATCTAATTCTTACAACTTTGATGGGTTATGGATTTGACAGATTATGAATATTCCCATTAATTTATCACTTATTCATCTATTTCTACTGATTTATTTACAGGGTCCTACAAGTTGTTTTTCTAGAGCTCTTGAAACCAAACAACCACTTACTCTTGAGGATATTCCTCCTGTAAGAATTATGAGAAACATGTTTGTGTTTTTGTGATGTTTTGGTAACTTGTTTCTACAGCAATAGTTTCTACTGCCAAGAGTACCGCTCATAACACATAACTCCATAGCTTCGAGCAATAATTCACAGGAATCTCATAAAAAATCCACATTGTACAACACAAGTCGGATTCGAACCCATGACATCTTGAACACAAGGCGAGCAACTTAACCACTACACTAGGAAGATACCCTTTATATAATGGTGGTATTATTTAAAAACTAGTCAATAAGTTGACATATTTGAGTACCTTTATAACACTAGTCAACATCAAAATTGTACCAATAATGAGAACAATTAATCTTAACTAATTTTGGGGTGCTGAAAATGAGAATGATATATATAAAAAAAAGTTCATTTGCTCTAGTTTTATTTATAGATATATGTAACTTTTGGTGTTTTTTTTAAATTGCCATCACTCTCTCTCTCTCTCTCTCTCTCTCTTTCTCTCTCTCTCTATATATATATATATATATGGTGCAACAGCTGTTGTAGACTGAATTATTGATTCTGACCAATAAAAATGTAGCTAGAAGCATGTTATGAAGTCCTACCTGGTATTACATCACTTTTGTATATAAATATCTCATCTTTGATTAAATTTCGTTATTAGTATTGCATTTTTCTATCTCAAAAGTATCTTCATTAGAAATGCCCAGGACATGTGCCAACAGTGCGAATAATTTCTGTTATATTTGTGGCGAGGTGACTTTTCTATCACAAAGATGGAATATGTCTAAAATGACTAAGAAAGCGTACAATTTGTATTTTGGCAGCAG
This sequence comes from Meghimatium bilineatum, assembly GCA_034231615.1. Lineage (NCBI taxonomy): Eukaryota > Metazoa > Mollusca > Gastropoda > Stylommatophora > Philomycidae > Meghimatium > Meghimatium bilineatum. The sequence continues at coordinate 10,144,718 of CM067312.1, read as the reverse complement.
GATAGGAGATCAATATAAGAGTTGGGTACCACACATATGCTGCAATATATGTGCTGCACATCTTGAAATGTGTTGGCTGGCAAAAGGCAAGCTATGCCATTTGCAATTCCAATAATTTAGAGAGAGCCAATGATATCATATCAACAACTGTTACTTTTACATGGTTCCTCCAATTGGGAAAGGAATATCAAAAAGAAAAAAATAGTCTCTGCAATATCCAAGCATCCCCTCTGTATACATCCGGCACAGCGTGATGCTGCCCTGCCAGTTCCCAAAGTGCTAGAATCATTTTCATCTGCTTCTGATAATGAAGAAGAGGGCAATTCTGAGCAATCAATCTCATAAGACCCAGAAATTGAACAAATTATATCTACAAAAGCACACTTAACCTTTAGCAAGCCAGATTAAAAAATACGAAACGTCTCCCTGCCACCGGATTCTTTTTTGAAAATTTGCGTTATTGATGGTGACTGTTTTGAAAATGTGATAATTTTTTGGTTGTTAAAGATATTTAAATAATATTTGCACATATAAATAAAGAATTGAATTCTGCATATATTGGTGTAATTTATGTATGCGTGTGTGTGATACCAGACGTATGAGAAAATGGTAAAGACGTTTTTCACAAAAAACATTTTATAACAAATAAAGAGGGAAAAAATTAGTAAAAAATAACTTACCTTAGTTATTGAATTCCTTGGCAACACTGTACACTAAATCACACACAAATCTGTTGTATTTATGTTCTTTCATTGCGAAATTATCAAAATATTGCTGGGGAACTGTATAAAACATGTAGATTTGCAGTAAAATCGCTCTTTGAGCTTAGGCCTAGAGTCATTTTTGGTGCCACTTCAACATATTCGATATCACACATCTACAAGTCCCCAAACCAACACGGCATTCTGTATATTCACTGCTGTCAAACTAAATAACCGAATAATTCATGATTCAAGTCACGATTCAATGTTATTTTATTCAAAATACGATGAAAGAAAGGTCTATAAAACCGATCCACCATCATGGCATCGTACCGGTGTGCAGATGTGGTCAGATTAATTGCTCTTATACGTGTGTCTTCTAGCTAGCCATTTTCAACAACGATCATGTCGGATGTGGGTGATTTACCAGCTTCGATTGCTTATGTCGCCAGCTATGTGCACGGGCTGGGGTACGTGTAAATCTCACGATATATGGCAGATGGGGTGTGTTGCCAACGGCGCACATCGCCATTTTTTTTTGGTCGACTGGTGTTAATATAGGCGCGGTGAAGGTTAATAAACCAAAGTGAACTGAATGATCTTGTAAGAGACCTGAATTTACCCAAGAATAAGGAGGAGCTTCTGGGCTTCAGATTACAACAGTTGAATATTCTAGCAGAAGATGTTAAAATTTCTGTGTTTAGGAACCACCAGAAGCTGCTTACTAAGATCTTTTTTAAAAAAGGGTGACCTGTTTGTATGCCACAACATTTTTGGTTTAATGGCAGCCCTCAATATCAATTACAACCCAGAAGAGTGGAGGCTTCCAAGACAATTTTATTGATTCTTTCAAGACAAGTCTTAAAGCTGTTTTGTTGAATAATGGTAATATTTTCCCATCAATTCCAGTTTGCCATTATTTCATATGAAAGAAAGGTATGAAAACATTAAGCAACTGTTGGAGTGTATAAACTACGATCATCAGCATTGGTCACTATGTGAGGACATAAAAGTAGTAGAACTCTTTTGTTTGGACTACAGGGTGGATACACTGAGCACTTTTGCTTTCTCTATGAGTGGGATAGTCATGCACAAAGTGACCATTACATCAGAAGACATTGGCTAATCACGCAGTCATTAGGACATGACATTAAGAACGTGGAGAACCCAGCACTTGTTGACAGTAGCAAGTTTTTGTTGCCACTCTTGCACATTAAGCTGGGTCTCATGAAAATTTTGTCATGGCAATGGATAAACAGTTAATGTTTTCGAATACCTCTTCAGAAAATTTTCAAGACTGAGTGAAGCTAATATAAAAGAGGGAGTATTTATTGGTCCGCAAACTTGAAAACTTCTTTGTGATGATGAGTTTGCTTGTTGCATGGGAAGGAAAAAGAAACATAGCCAGTATTTAAATCAGTGTTGGACAATTTTCTTGAAAACAACATATCTGATAATTACAAATAAATTGTAGAAAATCTCCTTTTGAAGTATAAGTCTAGGCTGCAACATGTCTTAAAAATTCATTTTCTGGATTCTCACCTAGATTTTTTAAGTCAAACTGCAGAGCGGTCAGTGATGAGCATGGTGAATGATTTCACCATAACATTGCTGCTATGGAGACAAGATATCAAGGCAATTGGAGCCCTTCAATGCTTGCTGATTACTGTTGGACTGTGACAAGAGACAACTCACTGATTGAATACAAGCAAACAAAGAGAGCTCAAAAAGCGACTGAATAATGACAGTAGAGGTTCAAATGTGCCTTTTAAAAACATTATATGTGAACTTTATGTAGCGTTTAGTATTTCTTCTAACATTTTATGGTGCAATATCATTTAGTTGAATTTGTAATAACAAGTTTTATAATACTAAAGTATAAAGAATAACTGTTCACCAAAGAGATTAAGCAAGTATACATGAAATTATATTGCTGAAATTTAAATTCTTCATAAAAATAAACCAGAGCCAATTGGGGAATTTCATTATGATATTTGAAATCATCATGACAAAATCAATCAGAAATGATGTATTTAAAGTCTGGTACAAATAATTTTGAAAATTTATTTAGTAATGTAACAGCATATTTTACTATCATAGAGTACCTTGATATTATTATATTTGAGTACCTTGATAATAGCAGATGGAAGAACGTATTAGAGAAGTCAAATGTAGAATAGCAGACAAACGAGAGTGAGGTTTTTCCTAAGTATAGAGAAAGCGTGAGATCCGGATACAAGGCCAGAGGAAGGCCTAGAAAAAGATGGATAGATAATATCAAGCCAACCCTGAACAAATACAGATTCAACACAGCCAAGGTGACACATCTGGCCTTGGATAGACAACTAAAGCTCCAGTCGCCACCCTTACGCTTAACGGCAAGCATGGATATTCTGACATCATCTGGGTATAGACAATAGAGAAATCATGAGTATCTGTGGCAGCCAAGGTTCCAGGTTTAATACCTTTCGTTGGCAGTTGTGCATCTGGATCTTTCATAAAGCAATGGCAAACTACTGAATGTAAACAGTGCTGAGAAAGTCACTAAAACAACAACAAATTGGGGTGATGGCTATATCCTGAATAGGATGTTACTAATTTTTTTTTTTAATGGATAAATGTATTTGTGAATGTACAGCCTGTGTCAATCAAGTCAACTTTAATACAAGCAAAATTATGTCAAACAATGAATAACTGAACTGACATTTAATAACCATCAGGCACCTGAATAGACAAGGACAAACTATAGACTAATTAAACTGGGAGCACTACAGAAACCAATCAGAAGAGTATTTCTTCCCTGTTAACAGTGGAGACATAGGGCCCATCATTGTGCAGATAATCTACACATTCCATCCAAAGACATGACCAGGGAATCCACCTTTGTCAAATCTAAAGTAAGGGAGATAACTGTGATTTTAACAAATAAACCAACTCCAGGATGCCGGATGTGCACACATCCCTATGAAACTGTTGACCACCACCTTTTTGAATGTCCAGCACTGGATGACATCAGGAAAATGACAACAGCTCACACAAAAATGCATATATCACACAGTGGCATTGGGTCAAAGGGCATGAGTCCATTCACTGCTGGATCAGCAACCAACCAACAAATAAAGGAAGAAATATTACCATATGTTCTGCACTTGTTGTTAAATTGTGCTCAGCTAAACTTGATGTAATAGTAAATAGAATGCTATGTGTCATGGTTTACAGCTTAGCAGTGATATCTGCACCTTTTAGCCTGGCACATCAAACTCCATCATCAACTTAATCATAGTTATTTCTAACAATTGAGCATATGAGAACACATGGAAAATATATGAGAATAAGGAATAGAGATGAATATATTTGTTTGGACATATTCTGAGGCAGATAGAAAACTATATACGGGGTAACAAGACATAGAATCTGTAGGAAAGGAGGAAGCTAGAATGCAGAAACTTATCACAAGACAGGTATTGACAAAGAATCTACAGGGAAGGAGAAGACAGCAAAGATAAAGAATAATGTGGAGAATAGAGATAATGAAAGTTTTTATTGATATTGGCATCACATTTAAAGATCTGGAGAGGGAATCTAAAGGCAGGGTAGGCAAGAGAATTCATCCATGGCCTGTGCTTATGCTAGCTGGGTCAGGACATGTGAGAAACAGTTCACTTCTAAAACTATTTTTGCATGAAACAGTTGAGGGTACAAGGAGAGGAGGCAGTAAAAGGAAATATTGAATTGACACCATCAAGGACTGATTTTTCTGCACTTGTCTGAATGACAAAGGACAGAGATGTTTTAAAGGCCTTGTGCTGATGTCTCCAGTGTTGCACTTCTATGCACCTGATGTTATATCTTTTATTCTTATTATATATTCTCATCAGGGTCATGTTATTGATTGATTGATTGATTGATTGATTGATTGATTGATTGATGGTTGTACGGTGGCATCCCTCTATAGCACATCCTTTTATAGCAAATTTTCCTATATAGCAACACTTTTCAAAATTCCACTATATTTATTCTATATTATTTGTACTGTATATAGTGAATTCCTGTTATTACATACATATTCTGTAGGTCCTGTCAAGTTTTTATAATGAGATTCCACTATATTATAACAGTGATTTCTAACTCAATTCAACATGTGTGTAATATGTCCTTAGTCCTGGTTTCAAAAAGCAATTATATTCTATCATATTCCAATTTTTCTTTTTTTTTTTTTTTAACATAATATTCAATGTTTGTTGAAATGCCATATTTTCATTGTTTCTGTTGTTAGGAGAGAAGATGTGAAGTAGAGAAGATTATCCGCAGACGGGTTCACTCCCTACTCTGTGTGCCAGTTTGTATTAGCGACAGCAAGGATCTTTTGGCCTTGGCTTGTCTGGTCAACAAGTACAATAAGGAACAGTATGTAACACTTAATGCCTTAATGTGGTCATTTTTTGACAGTGGTGATAATGTTGTCATTGTTTGACAGTGGTGATAATGTGGTCATTGTTTGACAGTGGTGATAATGTGGTCATTGTTTGAGAGTGGTGATAATGTGGTCATTGTTTGAGAGTGGTGATAATGTGGTCATTGTTTGAGAGTGGTGATAATGTGGTCATTGTTTGAGAATGGTGATAATGTGGTCATTGTTTGAGAGTGGTGATAATGTGGTCATTGTTTAAGAGTGGTAATAATGTGGTCATTGTTTGAGAGTGGTGATAATGCGGTCATTGTTTGACCGGTATTGTTTGACAGTGGTGATAATGTGGTCATTGTTTGACGGGTGATAATGTGGTCATTGTTTGACGGGTGATAATGTGGTCATTGTTTGAGAGTGGTGATAATGTGGCCATTGTTTGAGAGTGGTGATAATGTGGTCATTGTTTGAGAGTGGTGATAATGTGGTCATTGTTTGAGAGTGGTGATAATGTGGTCATTGTTTGAGAGTGGTGATAATGGTGCTGGGGATATCTGTGAGAAGGTGATAGTTAAAAATAACCATTTTAATCTTGGAATTGTGATGATAGTAATTATGATAATTGTAGTAGTAGTAGTAGTAGTAGTAGTAGTAGTAGTACTGGTGGTGGCAGTAGTAGTAGTTCCCAAAACCTGTTAGGATTGTAAGGATGCTGCGGAGGTTGTGTCAATACATATAGATCATTATGTTCTCCTTTGCTATGCAGTGTTGGTCAAGTACTTAGAATTACATTCATTACTTGACGTTATCAGTCCATGATTTTCTCTGATCCCCACTGTTTCTTTACCCTCCACTGTTACATGTTATGTTGCATGGCATGTCTGAACAACAACTTTCTTTGTTTATCTATTGATATAAATGATTCTTGGACTGAATTTTTTTAGGAGCTATTGAACTCAAAGAATCTGTAAGAAAACGGATGCCTGTAGCACTCTGAGACTCCAGCCATATCTTCTGTGATGAAGAGAGTTATCCTCAATTTTGTACCTGGACAAGTGGGTGTTAGGGGAAATAAACAGAATCATCAGAATGGCCGCAGTGATTAATTGGTAGTTCAATGGACAGTGGTGATATTTTTAATGCTAAAGTTATCAACCAACACATTACAGGAACAGTCAACAACCACATGCTGAAGGACATACTGGTTATCAGACAGGAGCACCAATTGGCAGTGTCTGAAGTACCATGATGATCTGATGACTAACTATAACTTAACTTTTCAATTTATTGTTTTATTTTGTTGTGATATTGTTTTCGATTTATTGTATTCTTTTGTTGTGATATTGTCTATGTTCCATATGAAGACAATCTAGTAAAAATGCTAATGTTATTAGCCCCACTAATATCCATTGTCTGATAGTCTGTATGTGGTACCACTGCATTTTTTAATTTCTTACATTTCTGCTTCTGCATTTGTTCCCAAACTCCTGCAGATCAGAAGGATGTAGTCCAGAGAACGGAATGCGTTGTGCCATGGTGTACAGATTAGCTGCAATATCTGCACCTTCGGCATACACATCCGACTTCAACTTGCTTCTGGGTCATTTTGACCCTATATAGGATGGGATAGCCAACTCCGCTGCTTCACATTTGATATATTTTCTTCCAGTGCCCTAACCACTTGAATCACAAGCCAACCTGATAATCTATGTCTCCATGGAATTTAATCATCTTAATATCTGCTGCCTAAAATAGTCATCACACTGAACTTTTCTGCATTCTAGTGACATCTTTACTACCAACCATCATTTTCAACTATCTCATATCAGTTTTTCACCAATTTATGAACTGTTCCCTGATATGTGCCTATTTCAATTGATGAAATCTGCACTTTTTTTCTGTAGGTATAACGTAGATGACATTGACAGCATTCTCCAGTGTTTCAAGTACACAGCAACTGTACTCACTAGCACTTTGGCATATCAGAATGAACGCAAATTGAAAATACAGACTCAGGTATGTATGTTTTGTTATTTCTTCTTGAGTTTTAGACAGAACAGATATAAAACACTGGAAAAAAATGTGTAGCATATTCGGAGGATTACTAGAAGGTTGTTTACTGAGGAACAGATGCCATTTTTGTTCATACAGTCTGTTAGGTGTTGTCACTCAATGGATTTTTCTGTTTTTATTGTGAAAACATAGTTGCTGGTGTGCCTCTTTGCCTGGTATCTCCGACTTCACCAGGTGATTGCTTGGGCAGAACTGTGGTACGGCTCGATGTCAAGGATGGCCCGACCAATCTTAGTTTTCCAGCCTCTGTTGGCTGGATTACGTCAAATCTCCACTTCACGAAGTTGCCTCGATGACGACACAATGGATGAGTCATCTCTGCCCCCTCCCAACTCAATCAAGCTCTTAAGACCACTAGGGTGTTTACAAATCCTTGGCTGCATACTTCACAGACAAGTATTTTCCATTTGTCTCTAAGCTTGGACATGTTCTCAGCCTCCTTCCATGTGATTCCTATCTAAGTCTAGCCTTTCATGGTTTCTGGTCTCCATATGTTCGAGGTCTACCTTATTTCCCTGCGAATTCTATATCATTGATCTTCTAACTATATTATGGACTGGTTTTCTGAATGTGTGCCCAATCCCATGTCCATTTTCTGAATGTGTGCCCAATCCCATGTCCATTTTCTGAATGTGTTCCCAATCCCATGTCCATTTTGCAATAGCTGGGATAAAGTCAACTATTGTGACTTGTGTAACTAATGACAAATAGTAAAACTAATATACAAGAGAAATAACAGAAAACAAAGGAAAAAGGACTTTTAAATTTTATTTTCGGTTATTTCTCTCGTACATTAGTTTTATTATTTGTTAGTTATTAGTTACACCAGTAACAATAGTACATTATCCTAGTTATCACTTCATGGTTATGCTATTACGGCGCGCTCCACCTTGTTGGATATCCTCTGACAGTTTGGTTATATATAGCCAAATCCATTTTCGCCCCTTAATCTGAGTCTCTCCCCGTTATTTAGGTCTCCCCCTTTTTCTTAGTTATTTGATACATGATCACAAAATAAGAATTTGCTTAAGCCGCCAAGGTATCTCAACAATTCAAGAGACTTTTGTCATTCATGAAACAAACAAATTGCATTGGACCAGACTTGATCATAAGACTTATTGAAAATTTATAATAATAATCAAACTTAATAAATTGATAGAAGCTTGTCTCATTGGACTCCAGTTTCCCTAATGTACTCCATGAAGCAGCCAAGAGCATCATTCCTAGCATGAATTGTCTCATTGGACTCCAGTTTCCCTAATGTACTCCATGAAGCAGCCAAGAGCATCATTCCCAGCATGGCTTGTCTCATTGGACTCCAGTTTCCCTAATGTACTCCATGATGCAGCCAAGAGCATCATTCCCAGCATGGCTTGTCTCATTGGACTCCAGTTTCCCTAATGTACTCCATGAAGCAGCCAAGAGCATCATTCCTAGCATGAATTGTCTCATTGGACTCCAGTTTCCCTAATGTACTCCATGAAGCAGCCAAGAGCATCATTCCTAGCATGTAACTGTAGATTCAATCAATAACTCCCAGGAAAAAATGTCACTTTGTAAACAGCACCAGCTGGATTCTAACCTGCGATATTTTGATCACAATTCAAATGGGGTAACCACTATGCTGGGGAGATGCCTTATTTACACATTTAGTGAAACAACCATCCATGCAAAGAACTGATGAGGGGAAAGACAAAATAAGAAGACAAGAAAATATTACACATACAACACAGATGATTGGACATGTCTCATTTTCAAAAGGCAGATCAGGAAATAACTGACTTGAAGACTATCAGTCAAAAAGATGCATAAAGAAAACAACCATTTATCATTAAATTTAGGAGCAAGGTTGATGTCATCAGATCTGTTTTATAAGTGTGAGGAAATAATAGCAAATACAATTATTATTCACATACTATTTCCTGTTCTCATCTTTCAGGCACTCCTGCAAGTTGCTAAGAAGCTCTTCATCAGATTAGGTAAGTTCCTATGCTCTCATAGACTTCTCTGAATCTACAACAAATACAAATCTAGATTATGACAGGTCTCTCTCAGCTCTATTTTCCTTTATATTTTCTTTGCCTTTTTTTCATTTTCAAAAACATTCCATCAAATCACAAAATCTGTTCAAATATTGGGACATGTAGAAACTTGTATAGTTTATGTTTAGTACCTTCCACCTTTTTTCATAGTCCCAGTAGGTGATCATTTAATAATGGAACATGTAGAACTTTATATTATGTCATAGCAGCTTCCACCTATTTTCATAGTCCCAATAGGTGATCATGTAATTATGGAAAATAATAAGTGTAGAACCTTTTATAATTTATGTCTAGCACCTTCCACCTGTTTGCAAGTCCCAGTAGGTGATAATTTAATGCTTTAATAGAGCTCTTACTGGTTTATTCCTTGGCTGCTTCTAACATTTGTCTAATGTTTTTTCATCAGGTCTCACCAAGTGATGAACAAATTTGTGAATAAGTAGAATCTTTATTTATATCATAACTGCATCCATTTCTCTATTGATTTCCTTGAAGTCCCATCACATGTTAGACCTTTTATTTCCAGTTTCTAAATTTTTTTCTGCCAGCTTTTCTCTGAAAAGTTTTGTAATACCCATCAAATTCTGAGAAATATAAAATCATTTTTAGTTTGTACCTACCAGCAACCATAACCCTAAAGATAGACATTTTCCTATGATCTGAAAGATGTCATATTTTGGTTTGTTGTAGAGTTTCTATTGAAAGTTGTTCTAGCATAACACACACATTTGTTAATATTCTTGTTTCAACATATTGATGTGGTTTTTAAAGGAGAAATGCAACAGCTCAGCAGTGAGAACATGCTAGAAAAACACAAGTAGATCGAGCATCTTCTAGTGATCTTTCATGTCCAACCTGTCTAAGGACCTTTGGAACGAGAATAGGAATAATCAGCCCATCTAGAAAACATAAAACAGGGCATACATGTAGCTGGAATTTAAAAGTCGGGTGTAGCAAATGGTTCATCATCACTTGTGGTGGACAAATAACATCATGTTTGTTATATTGTATCATATTGCAATTTGTAGCTTACATCTGCTTGTGCAACAGATCTTAACTGTATCATGACCCATCACTATATTATATATAATTGAAGCATATACTCTATAGCAGTGGTTCTCAACCATTTTGGCATGTGGTCCCCTTTTGGGACAAATTGTTTTCTTTGGCCCCACTGGTGTCTTTCATAAAAATGGTCATTGATTTTCTTAATGAATCACCAAGGTTTCTTGAGATTTAGCACTATAATTCTTGTTTGTTTAGCATTCAAGTTTTCACATTCCTGTGCCTTCCTTGATTTGTATGATTTGTATGCTCCCCACTCCATTTCAAAGTGTTTTTCAGAGGTTCCCCTGCAAGTCTCCATGGTCCCTGGGGGGCGCATGGCCCATGTAGACAACCACTGCTGTATAGGACTTTGCTTTTCAACTGTTATTAAATTTGTAGGCATTACTTATATGAGGGTTGTTCAATACGTTCCTGGACTGATTTGTGTGTGTGTTTGTGGGGGGGGGGAAACTAATACATAGAACGTAGCTATTTACCATTTGCATGTGATGACCATGTGTCAATGTACGTACAAAACCGGAAGAATGTAAATTTGTTTATGTGCTGTGTTAGATCCTATATGTGAATGTGACCTAGTTTGTCTCATTGCATTTCAAAAAGACATTAATCTTCAACAACATGTGTGCATTGATTCCTGCTTTTGTGTATACATTGATTTCTGCTTTTGGCTCAGAAAAACGAATTCAAAGACTTTCAAAATGCTAAACTCAGCTGTCGCAGAGTCCTGTCTAAGTAAATCTACAACATTTAAACGATATTTCAAAAGTGGACGCATATTGTTTGAAGTTGACACTGTCAAGACAGACCATCCATCACTCACAACAAAGATATCATATACAGACATCTGACTATCAGAGAGGTTGCTGAGGATATTCAAATATCAATTGGTGTTTGCCATAAAATTGTAACTGAAATATTGCACCGATGTACACAGATAGCACTATTAGAAGTGCTGCACAGGCAATTAGATTTAGCATGATGGCAATGTTCCCTGAACACAGGTCTGTTACAACGAACACATTTTTTATGAAACACACTTTATCCCATTGCTGCCACAACCTCTATACTACCTGATCTTGGTCCATATGACTTTTTCATGTTTCCGCACCGTAACTCCTTAGCTGCAGACTTCTTCTTAAGGATACGATGAAAAGCCATTGCCATTTTGCAAAGATCCTCCTCTTCTTAGCTTGCCAGGAAATAAATCTGTCCTGATGCTTATAATAAAGCATCCAGACGAATTGTTTCGCTAAGAAACTAAGAAGAAGATCTCAACAAAATGGCAGCAACACCTCATATCCTTAAGGATACCTCCGCAGCTATGTGGTTAAGAGAACAATGAAATGTCGCCGGATTTAATGATATTGACAAGAAAAATTGCTTTCCGGAAAGTACTTACCAAGGGTGATTCCTACTGTGAACAGGAACACTGGATTAAGTGTACACAATCACAAGGAGATTGCTTGAAGGTGATAGAGTCAATTAGTTTGTAAGTTTAGCAGTTTATCCATTTTAAAATCTGTCCTGGAACTTATTGAACAGCCCTTGTACATCCAATTACATTACTAGTACATTGAAGATGATAGCTTCCCAACCACAAGGAAGTGTGAATGAGTTGTGTTTGATGAGATGGGTCCACAATATTATATGATACATAAAAACAAATTCTCCATCAGAATTTCGCAAGTTCTTTATTTTATCTTTTCTTTCACTATTATTTTGTGTGTCATATCAGATTAACTCTCAGTGGATTAGAGACAAAAGCAGCAAATAGGCAAAATGACAAATAAGTTGTCATTTGGTCCACTACGAGTTAAGCAGGGCAGATATCAAACCTATAATTAAGTAAATAGCCTCTTTTCCGTTAGCGTCGAATATGGTGCATAGGGCAGAAACCAGTGCTCTCCAGCTGTAGTGATATGATCGTTCTCTTATGTAATTATTAATTCATGCATGTTGTTTAGGCACAGTCATATCTTCTTTGACAGTATTTCTACATAGAGTTTCTCATTTTATTTTGCCATCGGGCACCCATATCAATGCTTGTGCTGGAAGTCTATTCTCATTTTATTTTGCCATCGGGCACCCATATCAATGCTTGTGTAAATGTAGACCAATTGCCCCCCCCCTCCCTCTGAGGGGGGCCACAGAGACTTTAAAATGAAGGGAGAAAACAAATGTGAACAATTTATGATCCCAGACCCATCCCCAGAAGTGATCCATCACAGGAATGATAAGCAACAAGAATTATATTGATAGAGCTTTAATAGCATTGGTGACTTAATTTTTAAAGTCCACTGTCCAAAAAAAGGAGAACCACTGTGTTAACATATTGATATTACATTGGAGTCAAAAAAATGTGCTGTTTTTTTTAATTATATATATTTACACAATGTTAACAAGAGTAGTTTAGTATTTATATTGATTAATGTTGACATGCAGATGTTTGTAATGTAGTTGAATGTAAATATATAATTGGTGAGACTGCTGTAAACTGTTTATCAATAGTTATTTATGAAACGAAAAAACACAGCCCATGAAGATCATTATATATTGTGATATGGCACCCTTAATCCATTTGGTCTTAATACAAATCATAGATTAGACATATTGGATGTGTAGTTTGTTTTTTGGAGTGTACAACTTATCTATTGCAAGTAAGTATAAATTAGACATATTTTATGTGAGGTTTTTTTATTTGTGAAGTGTAAAACTTATCTATTGCAAGTAAATATAAATTAGACATATTTTATGTGGTGTTTGTTTGGTCAAGTGTAAAACGTGTTTGTTGCAAGTAAATATAAATTATACATATTTTATGTGGTGTTTGTTGTGTCAAGTGTAAAACTTATCTACCTGGTTATGGAAAGTAAATATTAAATTAGACATATTTTATGTGGGTTTTTTTTTGTGAAGTGCAAAACTTATCCATTGCAAGTAAATAGACGACATATTTCCCATTTTTAGTTTGTTTTGTGATGCGTCATAAAAATTATTTATTACATGTATTTATTAAGGTTAGATATATTTCATGTGTTTAACAGATGTGTATATTCTTTTATGTGTTTAGTTTGTTTAACTCTTATCTGCATAAGTTTTTCCTATCCTGCTGTAATATATTTAAAAGCCACTATTAAAACATGGAGGATTGATTTGCTTACCAACCCAACGGGTAGGTCTAAAGTAATGGCATTAGCTGCTTGTCTGGGTAAAGAGTTAATAATTACTGAATATACAAAAATGGGTGCTGTTTCTACTACTTACCAAGTTCTAGTTAACCTATTTCACAAACCTGAGAAATTATTAATCTCATCATGTAGTTTTTTCTTCTGTGTTTGTTCTAAACATCCTGCAGATTAGTTGGATGTAGTCCAGAGAGTGAAATGCATTGTGTCATAGTTTACAGGTTAGCTGCGATATCTGCACCTTACGGCCAGACACACCCAACTTCAGCATGAATTCTGGGTCATTATTACCCTCTTTGAGATGGAACAGCCAACTCCCCCCCCCCAAATCTCCTTAGTTGCCTCTTACAACATGAATGGAAGGTAAACAGTGTTGCTGTTCTTTGCACCCTCCTTTGGGTCACAGCAGCAAGTGGGTTTCATTATTTAGTAATAGCTAGATTGTATTATTCCTGCATTTGTTTCATCCAGTTCCTTTTTCCTGGAGTTTGTCTTGTTATTGATCTAACAGTGAAGTGCACTCACACATTTAAGGTGTATTGTTCTGTCACTAGCGCTGCTTCTTCTTCTGTGTTCATTCTCTAATTCCTGCTGGTTAGCAGGTTATAGTGTTAAGAATGCATTGTATCATGGCTATCATTGACTACAGTATATATATACCTATTTGTCCTCACACATTCTATTTCAGAAAAATAATGACTCATTTTGATAAATAAAATGGCCAACCACGCTAAAAAACTTCCTTAGAAATCTCTTACTGCATGCATGGCAGCTCACTCTGTTCTTTGCTCTCTTTTCGTTCTCCAGCAACTTATACTGCAACTCCTGATCTCTAGCTATTTAGTTATATTTAAAACAGAGGAAATTTTGGTTTTCCTGAGTATATATAAGGAAGAAACAGTCCTATGGGGCTGTCCATAAATTACATCAACAATTTGGGGTAGGGGGCTGAAAATTTTTTGCAGTTAATGGTAACATAAAAAATATTGTTTTTTTTTAAATAAAAAGTAACGGTGGATCCCATGGAAGCAACCTGCCATCGAGGATGAAGAAAACTCTTCATGTGCTAAGCTGCAGCAACTGATGTGGGGTGGCCAGTTGCCTTCTGTACTGTTTTTACCTCCTCTAATTCATGCGTCATGTATCTATTTACAGCTGGCTCGACTGGAATAGTGGTCATGTCATACTAGAAATCACGACCCATGTTTTGTTATCTTGATGTGGTTTCAAACCTGGCACGCTGTAACCCAGTGATACTAAGCATGCTCATTATCAATTGGGATATTCGTTCCTGTATTTTTATTTGTTAATTAGTTAATTTGTTCTTTGGTGTCACGGGCGGCAAATAGGGCAGAAGTCGTGTTTCATTGTGCGGTTCACTGCAAGTTGTTGTAGTTCTTCAGTGGTGTTAACGCCCATTGTCATTGCCTCATTTTTGATTATACTTCTACATATTGTCCTGGGTCTTCCACGTTTTTGTTTTCCTGTCGCAGACTATGACAGATCTTGGTGGGTAACTCTTATTCTCGTCTGATCTAAGCCCATGGCCTAAATACTGCCGTCTTCTTCTAATAACAGTTGACACATATTCCTGTTTGGATATGTCTCTTATCATGTTTTTTATATTCCAATTAAATTTAATTTAACAAAAAAAATATATATATAAATCTGAAAACATTACAGTATGTAGTTTTCGTGTGTTTTTCTGTTAAAATTTGGTTTTTCCTAATAGGTGGGTCAACATTTTTTCCGGGGTGTGAAACAAAATATATGATCCCAAAACAGGGAGACAACACAGTACTTCTTATTTGTTTTTTGTTTTTATTATTTCCCTTCCACATATTTATCAGGTAAGGGTTGCATGCTTATGTTGCATTATTTAAAGACAAGAAATGGGAAGGGTTGTATGGGTGGGAACAGACTGGGGTTAGGAAGGTTTTATAGATGAGAACAGACAGGTGTTTCTCCGGACCCTGTGCGCATATATTGTACAAGCATACTGTATCACTATCATTCGAAGACAAGCTGAGATTAGTTATGGCAGCCATTTTGTAAATAGAAATTAGACTGTTTACTATGTCCTCAGAGACATGAACTTGCTTCCCATCTACCTTGCCCATAGAGTCTGATTCCCAACACAGCTTCGTTCATAAATATCAACAATGTGCTTCCCAAGCTGCAACAAGTCTACTGCACCTTTAACAACCAAAAACAAGTTTATCATTGTTACATCAGCCATTTTGTAATTATAAATTAACCGGCAGAATGACGTCACAAATTTCTAAAAATTTTGGGTCTGTACAGATTTCTTAAAAAGGTTAAATGTAGACCCACCTACTAGGAATGAACCTAAAATTTATATTGGCTTGGGGAGGGATAATTTATGGCTTAATTAAGTAGGGTGGTCCCAGAATTCTTGATAGTTGTTGGCAAGTGTGTCAAAAATAGACAAAAATTAATCAATGGACAGAATATATGTTTATATTCGTGTGATCGAGGGATAAGGGTGCTGGTCTCACAACTGTGAGGTCCAAACATCAACTTCCCGGAAGAACGGGTTTTTATTCTGTCTGAGGGTAAATTAAAACACTCAGCCTGTATATGATGTTGTGACAGTATGGGCATGAAGCCATTATCACACAAGCCACACGCATCGTCAATGCAACTCCCTATCAAGAAACATGTAGTATTGACAATTTTTAATAGTAATTGTTCACTTTCTTTATCACTTCTGGCCAATCAAAATGAATATCATCACATTCTAAAAAGCAGCAGATTATAGTTGCCTTTCCTGAGATTTGTTCACTATGACTCTCTTCAGGAGAGCTGTAGTGTCACACTGTAATTTTACGTCACTCCCCCACTGACCAGAATTTCCAGGTTATGGGTCCACTCATTATTCGTGGTTTGAAATAAATATTAGTCCTCTAGTTCATCCAACAACCAGGAAGTATGGTACCAGGATACATGCTCTAAGAAAGGCCAAGGGATGATGCCATCACTACTGAGAAAGTGTTGTAGGCGACGCTAGTCAGATGGTTTCTGGTCAGCCACTAACTAGGCCGCTGAGCACTTATGAAAAATTGTGTTCGGTGACGCTGCTTCCTAAATCATCTAACCTTTACCTTTAGAATTGTTGTGTCTTTCAATCACAAAGAATAAATTTAGCGCTCCTTGTTCATTATTGAAGTTATCTAAGAGTAGTCTACTCCATGCTCAACCCTACTTAGTTGCCTCTTATAACATACATCATGTCACAACATAACAGTACTTGAGGCTCCTGCAACATATATATCTAAAGTGCCAGCGTAGATATGATCCATGTCTTACACCTTGTAAGAAATGTAAATTTATGTTCACTTCATATATTTATGTTCATTGTATTTAATGAAACAGGTTTTTTTGTTGTATGGCAGATATAGCCCCTATACAATAGTGCTGTGTTTTACAGTTTAGCATGAATATATTTTATGTAGGCGTGTATATATACACAAATGTGTATTGTATGATAGATGTGTATGTTGTGTATGGCAGAAGTGTTTGTTTGACAGAAATAGCAGTTTCTGTATCAGTAGCAATCACATAATTTACCCTTAGGTCCAGCTGTGTTACAGAGTGCTCAGCGGGTAGAAGATGCTGACTCAGCTCAATCTGTGCTGTCAAAACATGAACATGATTTCAATGAATGTGAGACATGTGGGTCTCAACCTGTCAGAGATTGGACATTTAGTATGAGGCAGCCAGATGCTAGTAGATCACATCTACTCCAACAGTGCTCAATTCTGAAAAGTTCTAGAAGTAGATTACCACCAGCAGATGGTGAATCACATCCAGAGCTAAAGCAATGTCTTTGCTCAGTTTTAGCTGATGGAGTTCAAGTTTCTAACAATCTCTGTCAGATTAATTCTAGCAATACATTTGTGATGTTGCCTCTGTCTGCTCTGCATTGCAGACAACACCACAGTTGTCAAACTCAAGACTTGGCTTTGCAGCATAAGACAGGAGGTGAATCTCATAGCAAGAGAACTTGTCAGCCCACAGCAGATATGTCTCAAAATACATTTGTATTGTATATGGGAAAAAGTAATGACTCCGACAGCTCAGAAGAATACTGGACTCCCCGAACTTCTCCTAAACATCCACAAGATGAATCTTCTGATGAGGACATAAAGCACCTTAGAAAAAGATCAAGTCAGATGTGTAGCATAACTTCAAAGTGTTTGAAAAAGAATGCTCTGAAGGACAATGTTACACTAGGTTCTACAGAGCTGGCACAACAGAATGGGATTCCTGGAAGAAAATTACAAATAAAAAAACGTACAACAGCTATTCCACTTGTCAAAGAAATGAAATCCTTATCACAGCTTGATAATGTTACTACTGAATCAACCCCTGACATCAGTTCTACCACAAACCGACCTGTTTCACAGGCTGAGGTTGGCTTCTCTCAAATTTCACACTTGGAAGATCCAGATGACAACCACAAAAATACATCTGGGCTTTTTCGGAAGTTGGAAACAATGAAATTTTTCTTTGAAAATTTGGATGAGTTTGGTTGTTTGTTTGAGATCTCGGATCAAAGATGCAGTCAGAATGCAGTTTCAGCAGTTGAGAATAGGGTTGCATTTCAATCAATGTATAATGACATGCAGACTGCAATTACTGGAGCAGAAAGACGACTATTAGATGATGTACACGTGCATTCAGCAGAGGACAGAGAGTGCCAGGATAGTAGCGAGTACAGAAGTATGTCTAGGAATGTATGTAATTTAAAGCACCCATCTAACAGCACGTTGTCTTTCAACTACCAATACAATACGGACCAGGAGAATTTATCTGAGAAAATCATAAATAATAGATCATATTCACAGCTTAACCCAAGCTCTCAGATCAAGCTTGGATCAGACTTGAAATCTAAAGAAGCACTCCCAGCTAGCAGTAATGATAATGAATATATGAGATGTACTAATCATATGTCCAGTAGTTCTAGCATAACAGCAGAATCTTCAATGAACAAACATTTATCTTATGCTAGTCAACCTTCAAACAGCAATGATCTTGCTTACCAACAGCTCATTAGCCGAGATCATGACTGCAAGTATCCACCAAATAGCAATAATCATGACTGTAATTATCCACAAAAGAGTAATGGTTATGGTTACAATCATCCACAAAAGAGCTATAATCGTGACTGTAATCATCTACAAAAGAGCCAAAATTGTGACTGCAATCATCCACAAAAGAACATTAGCGTATATTCCTCGGGCACATCTACACAGATGCCTGCTTGCAATATCTCGGATGTGGTCTTATCAACTGAGTATAAAGCCAATTTAGCAAACCAACTGAAAAAATCTAGAAAAGATACTTTTTCTGGTGACATACATTGTGAAGTTCAGAGAACAAGTCAGGAAGAGGTGGATCCGGTATTGTCTAGTGATAATTCCTTTGGGACATGTGATTCTCACAGTTATCTGACAAGCTCAGAAGTATCTCTTGTATCATGCAGAGCATCTGTAGCTGGTATCATATCCCAGCCTAGCTCCTGTCATTATGCAGCAGTAGTAGATTTCTCAACCTCTTTTCATTCGTTCTCCGACAATGATGATAATGAGGATGATGTATGGTTTAATGTATGTGAAGATGCAAGCATGATGGAGATTAAGTCTGAGAACAGTACAGGTTGCGCTGGTTGTGTTGACGGAGAGACAGATTGCTGGGTAGACTGCAGTTATGAGAACGACAGAAAAGCTGCACCAAGTGATAATATTGTAACAAGAATCTGGGAAAACAACGCTGTCAGTTGGAGTAATGTCAGCAAAAGCCTGGTCTCAGAGAATAGTATCTGTGCTAACACATTCACTAACCCAAAAGAAAATAGCTCATTAATGCTGCTTTCAAGGGCATATACTGAACAGGCTGTACCAGAAGTTGATAATACAGAATTATGTTATACATCTCAAATATGTCACACTATAGCTCATGATGATAATATATTTCAAGATGCTGATGAACATTTTTATGAATTTCTTGATGCTTGTGAACAGATTAATGGAAGAAGACCTGGTGCTGGAAATGCTGAAACTTGTGAACAAATTAATAGCAAAATATCAGGTGTTGAAAATATTGAAACTCATGAACAAATTAATGGCAAAGGATCACTTTCTGAAAATGCTGAAACTTATGAAGAAATTAATGGCAAAGGATCAATTTATGAAAAAGCTGAAACTTATGAACAAATTAATGGCAAAAGATTAGTTGCTGAAAATATTGAAACTCATGAACAAATTAATGGCAAAGGATCACTTTCTGAAAATGCTGAAACTTATGAAGAAATTAATGGCAAAGGATTATTTTCTGAAAATGCTGAAACTTATGAAGAAATTAATGGCAAAGGATTACTTTCTGAAAATGCTGAAACTTATGAAGAAATTAATGGCAAAGGATCAGTTTATGAAAATGTTGATACTTGTGAATATATTAACGAAAAGAGATCTGGTGCTGAATATTTGAACAGTGAACATATAAAACATCCCACCAGTGGTAGGTATGAGAATGTGTCTTTGCTAGGCAGCGGAGATCAATTGAGTGACAGACACATTGAAAAGGACATCAATCTTCTCAGTGAGCCAGGTGAACAACCACCCCTTGAAGTAGTCCAAGGGTTGCCGTTACATCATCGCAGTCCATCATTTCTGCGGGGCTGCCTGGATTTACCTTCCAAAGATCTTAAATTTCAGCCACACTGGAAACAACCAGACAGTGACATGGACAGCAGTTCTTCTACCTGTTACAGCCTTTTCTCTGATGTGTCTTCAGATTGTAATTTAAGTTTGATAAAATCAGGAAACACACTCACCAGAAATGTTCATCTACAGTTCTCTGGTAGTATCATACGCTCCTCTCCATCATGTAACATGACAGATGCTCAAGCTGATAATTCACCCAGTAGCTGTCAAACTACAGACTTATCTTCACAAACTGATAATGCAACTTTGAATCAAGTACATTCTACAATCGAAGATGAAGTACTTGCACATGATGATGATGATAGTGAGAAACCTGAATTCTGTAATGTTCATCCATACAGCTCTGATCTGGAACTTTCAGAAAACTATGAACAAAGTAGCTCTTATAGTATTCATGTAAAGAAGCTCTGCAACTTTCTTGATAGTGTTAATGTGTTGAAACAAGATACCCATCTAAACAGTATCAGCATTGATACAAACAATCCATCATTTGCATTTGAGACTCATGAATCTGTTCCAATAGTTAGCTCAGAAACATCACTTCTAGCACATGACATATTGTATGATGGTGCTTGTTCTATGAAATATAGTTATGATGTGGTCAATAGTAGTATAGTTGAGACGTGTTCTAGCAATGCAGAACTGTCTGAAGATACTCAATGTTCATTCATTTTTATAGAAGATGGCAGCAAGCAGAATAATGTGTTTCATGAGGATTCCCTGGCATTCAGTCAGGTTAGCAAGAGTTCAGACCGGGCTGGAGATGCTAATGAAGGTAGTTTGAACCATACCAGTACTGGAATCTCTCCTGGAGATAGCAGCATAGTACATGTACCACAAATATATCGGTCATTGAATGTCTGTGATGGCTGTAGTGCTGGACTCATTGCAGAAGAATATTTAGTTGAAAGTTGGGAAAAGGATAAGAATGATGTCAAAGAGGATAAGCATGATCTTAGAGAAGATAAGGATTTTACAGTGAATAAAAATGATTTAGAGGTGAATAACACTGATCTAAAGGAAGATAATTATGCCAAAGAATATGAGAGTGATGTCAAGGTGGATAAGAATTATAAAGATGAGAGTGATATCAAAGAAGATGAGAGTTATATCAAAGAGGATGTGAATGATCTGATGGAGGATAATAATGATCTAGAATTTACAACTGGATTTATGATTGCTTCAGATCAGGCCAACATTTCAGAAGTGTCTTCCTCAAACCTAGACATTTTCTCAAGTAACAATGAGAAGTTGGTTGATGACAATATGTATGTCTCATGTCAACAAAGATCCTCAGATGGCATTGACATATTGTTGGCTAGCACAATGACTCATTCAAATTTGTCTGCAGAGTCAGATGGTCTAATAGAACTGGCTATTAATATTGATATAGTGGAACATGGTGGAAAAATTGAGAATGAAAAACAAATGTTTGAGAGAATAAATGAAGAATGGAAAATATATGAGAAGAAAAAAGATAATGGAAAACAAAAAATCAAGAACACAGAACAAGAACTGTATGAGGAGGAGACAGAACAAAGAGAATCACTTGATGATGAAAAAGTGAAAGAAGAAGAATTATGTGATGAAAATTTCAAAAATGAAGAAAGATATTTATGTAAAGAAATAATGGAAAAAGAAGAGCAACAATTACAAGAGGAGCAACTAGAGAATAAGGATCAAGAGTTATGTGAGAAGGCTATAAATGAAGAACACGAATTATGTGGGGAGGGAATAAATGAAGAGCAAGAACTATATTATGAGGAAGAAATAAATAAAGAACGAGGATTGTTTGAGGACGGAATAAAGGACGAAGAAGAAGAACTATGTGGGGAGGAAATAAATAAAGGGCAAGAATTATTTGAGGATGGAATAAAGGACGAAGAAGAAGAACTATGTGGGGAGGAAATAAATAAAGGGCAAGAATTATATGAGGACGGGATAGAGAATGAAGAACAAGCTGTAGGTGAAGAGGGAATAAATGAACAATATCTATGTGAGAAGGGAATAAATGAAGAAACATATCTGTGTGAGAAAGGAATAAATGAAGAAAAATATCTGTGTAAGGAGGAAATAAAGAATGAAGAAGATTTTGACCAAATTCCTCAAGAAGTGAAGATTGATACTGATTTTGTCCAAAGTCCTTTAGAAGTGGAGAATATTGGTAACGGTTTTGACCAAAGTTTTCTAGAAGTGGAGAATATTGGTAATGGTTTTGACCAAAGTTTTCTAGAAGTGGAGAATATTGATAACGGTTTTGACCAAAGTTTTCTAGAAGTGGAGAATATTGGTAATGGTTTTGACCAAAGTTTTCTAGATGTGGAAAATATTGGTAATGGTTTTTACCAAAGTTTTCTAGAAGGGAAGATTGACACTGCTTTTTACCAAAATCCTCAAGAAGTAGAGAGGAGTGATAATGGTGTGTACCAAATTCCTCTAGAAAGGAAGTTGGATAATGGTTTTGATCAACGTTCTCTAGAAATTGAGCAGATTACAACTGGATGGGACCAAAGTCCTCTATATGTGGAGATTAATCCTGATTTTGACCAAAGTTCTTTAGAGATTAATACTGGTTTTGACCAAAGTTTTCTAGAAGAAAAGAATATTGATCATATATATCATGAAAGAATATTGGACCAACGTCCCCTTGAAATAAAGAAGATTGATACTGGTTTTGGCCAAAGTCCTCTAGAAGTGGATATGGTTGATACTGGCTTTGACCAAAGTCCTCTAGAAGTGAATAATGTTGATATTGGTTTTGACCAAATTGCTCTAGAATTGGAGAAGGCTGATACTGGATCTGACCAAAGTCCTCTAAAAGTGGAGAAAACTGATACTGACTTTGACCAAAGACCTCTAGAAGTAGAGCAGATTGATACTTGTTTTGACCAAAGTCCCCTAGAAGTAGAGCAGATTGATACTTGTTTTCACCAAAGTCCTATAGAAGTGGAGAAGATTGATACTGCTTTTGACCACAGTCCTCTAGAAGTGGAGAAGATTGATACTGCTTTTGACCACAGTCCTCTAGAAGTGATTGATGCTGGTTCTGACCAAAGTCCTCTAGAAGTGGAGATGGTTGATACTGGGTCTGACCAAAGTCCTCTAGAAGTGGAGATTGATACTGCTTTTGACCAAAGTCCTCTAGAAGTGGAGAAGATTGATGCTGGTTCTGACCAAAGTCCTCTAGAAGTGGAGAAGATTGATGCTGGTTCTGACCAAAGTCCTCTAGAAGTGATTGATGCTGGTTCTGACCACAGTCCTCTAGAAGTGGAGATGATTGATGCTGGTTCTGACCAAAGTCCTCTTGAAGTGGAGAAGATTGATACTGCTTTTGACCACAGTCCTCTAGAAGTGATTGATGCTGGTTCTGACCAAAGTCCTCTAGAAGGGAAGATTGATGCTGGTTCTGACCAAAGTCCTCTAGAAGTGGAGAAGATTGATGCTGGTTCTGACCAAAGTCCTCTAGAAGTGGAGATTGATACTGCTTTTGACCAAAGTCCTCTAGAAGTGGAGAAGATTGATGCTGGTTCTGACCAAAGTCCTCTAGAAGTGGAGAAGATTGATGCTGGTTCTGACCAAAGTCCTCTAGAAGTGGAGAAGATTGATACTGCTTTTGACCACAGTCCTCTAGAAGTGATTGATGCTGGTTCTGACCAAAGTCCTCTAGAAGTGGAGAAGATTGATGCTGGTTCTGACCAAAGTCCTCTAGAAGTGGAGAAGATTGATACTGCTTTTGACCACAGTCCTCTAGAAGTGGAGATGGTTGATACTGGGTCTGACCAAAGTCCTCTAGAAGTGGAGATTGATACTGCTTTTGACCAAAGTCCTCTAGAAGTGGAGAAAATTGATGCTGGTTCTGACCAAAGTCCTCTAGAAGTGGAGAAGATTGATGCTGGTTCTAACCAAAGTCCTCTAGAAGTGGAGAAGATTGATGCTGGTTCTGACCAAAGTCCTCTAGAAGTGATTGATGCTGGTTCTGACCACAGTCCTCTAGAAGTGGAGATGATTGATGCTGGTTCTGACCACAGTCCTCTAGAAGTGGAGATGATTGATGCTGGTTCTGACCAAAGTCCTCTAGAAGTGGAGAACATTGATGCTGGTTCTGACCAAAGTCCTCTAGAAGTGGAGAAGATTGATGCTGGTTCTGACCAAAGTCCTCTAGAAGTGATTGATGCTGGTTCTGACCAAAGTCCTCTAGATGTGGAGAAGATTGATGCTGGTTCTGACCAAAGTCCTCTAGAAGTGGAGATTGATACTGCTTTTGACCAAAGTCCTCTAGAAGGGGAGAAGATTGATGCTGGTTCTGACCAAAGTCCTCTAGAAGTGGAGAAGATTGATGCTGGTTCTGACCAAAGTCCTCTAGAAGTGATTGACGCTGGTTCTGACCAAAGTCCTCTAGAAGTGGAGAAGATTGATGCTGGTTCTGACCAAAGTCCTCTAGAAGTGGAGAAGATTGATACTGCTTTTGACCACAGTACTCTAGAAGTGATTGATGCTGGTTCTGACCAAAGTCCTCTAGAAGTGGAGAAGATTGATGCTGGTTCTGACCAAAGTCCTCTAGAAGTGGAGAAGATTGATACTGCTTTTGACCACAGTCCTCTAGAAGTGGAGATGGTTGATACTGGGTCTGACCAAAGTCCTCTAGAAGTGGAGATTGATACTGCATTTGACCAAAGTCCTCTAGAAGTGGAGAAAATTGATGCTGGTTCTGACCAAAGTCCTCTAGAAGTGGAGAAGATTGATGCTGGTTCTGACCAAAGTCCTCTAGAAGTGGAGAAGATTGATGCTGGTTCTGACCAAAGTCCTCTAGAAGTGATTGATGCTGGTTCTGACCACAGTCCTCTAGAAGTGGAGATGATTGATGCTGGTTCTGACCAAAGTCCTCTAGAAGTGGAGAAGATTGATGCTGGTTCTGACCAAAGTCCTCTAGAAGTGGAGAAGATTGATGCTGGTTCTGACCACAGTCCTCTAGAAGTGGAGAAGATTGATGCTGGTTCTGACCAAAGTCCTCTAGAAGTGGAGAAGATTGATGCTGGTTCTGACCAAAGTCCTCTAGAAGTGATTGATGCTGGTTCTGACCAAAGTCCTCTAGATGTGGAGAAGATTGATGCTGGTTCTGACCAAAGTCCTCTAGAAGTGATTGATGCTGGTTCTGAACAAAGTCCTCTAGAAGTGGAGAAGATTGATGCTGGTTCTGACCACAGTCCTCTAGAAGTGGAGATGGTTGGTACTGGGTCTGACCAAAGTCCTCTAAACGTGGATAATGCTGATATTGGTTTTGACCAAAGTCCTCTAGAAGTGGAATTGGACCAATGTCCTCTAGAAGTGAAGATGGTTGATACTGGATCTGACCAAAGTCCTCTAGAAGTGGAGAAGATTGATACTGCTTTTGACCAGAGTCCTCTAGAAATTGAGAAGGTTGATACTGGTTTTTACCAAAGTCCTCTAGAAGAAATAGAGAAAACTAATACATGTTTTGACCAAAGTCCTCTGGAAGTGGAGAAGGTTGATACTGCTTTTGACCAAAGTTCTCTAGAAGTGGAGAAGATTGATACTGGTTTTTACCAATGTCCTCTAGAATTGGAGAAGGTTGATACTGGTTTTGACCAAAGTCCTCTAGAATTGGAGAAGGTTGATACTGGTTTTGACCAAAGTCCTCTAGAGAAGATTGATACTGGTTTTGATCAAAGACCTCTAGAAGTGGAAAATATTGATACTGGTTTTCACCAATGTCCTCTAGAATTGGAGAAGGTTTATACTGATTTTGACCAAAGTCCTCTAGAATTGGAGACGGTTTATACTGATTTTGACCAAAGACCTCTAGAAGTAGAGCAGATTGATACTTGTTTTCACCAAAGTCCTCTTGAAGTGGAGAAGGTTGATACTGCTTTTGATCACAGTCCTCTAGAAGTGATTGATGCTGGTTCTGACCAAAGTCCTCTAGAAGTGGAGATGGTTGATACTGGGTCTGATCAAAGTCCTCTAGAAGTGGAGAAGATTGATACTGCTTTTTACCAAAGTCCTATAAAATTGGAGAAGGTTGATACTGGTTTTGACCAAAGTCCTCTAGAAGAAATAGAGAAAAATAATACTTGTTTAGACCAAAGTCCTCTAGAAGTGGAGGTTGAAACTGGCTTTGACCAAAGTCCTCTAGAATTGGAGAAGGTTGATACTAGTTTTGACCAAAGTCCTCTAGAAGTAGAGCAGATTGATACTTGTATTCACCAAAGTTTTCTAGAAGAAATAGAGAAAACTGATACTTGTTTAGACCACAGTCCTCTAAGAAAACTATATATTTTACCAGCTGAAAATGAACTGCTTAGTGGATCACCAATGTCATCTTCAAATGAGACTTTTCTTCATGCAGAACATTGCTCTGGTGACTTCTTCCAACAAGGGAGATCAGAGGCAACTCAAAACATGTCATACAACAGCAATGGAGGTTTTTCTTATGAGACTTCAGCACCTGCAGAACAAAGCGATAGATTGAAATACTATTTACATACAGGTTGGAAACTAGACACAGGAGACTCACAAGAGACATTGCATAAATCACCTATAGAAGAACCATATCAAGAAAATGTACCATGTTTGTTTGTTGAGCTGAGAGATCACAATTCTGCTGCAATCCTAAACAGCAGAGTTGAAACTTCTGTACAAGAGTGTCATCAAGTTGTTGATGAACATTCTCAGATATTCCATCAGATTAGTGAGTCTTCAGACCAGCCCCAAGATGTTTTTGATGAACATTCTCAGATATTCCATCAGATTAGTGAGTCTTCAGACCAGCCCCAAGATGTTTTTGATGAACATTCTCAGATATTCCATCAGATTAGTGAGTCTTCAGACCAGCCCCAAGATGTTTTTGATGAACATTCTCAGATATTCCATCAGATTAGTGAGTCTTCAGACCAGCCCCAAGATGTTGTTATTGGCTCTGTAGGTGGATGCACTGATGTATCTCTTGGAGGTTGCATAGTTCCAGTAAGACAGATGTATCAGCCATCACATGTCTATGGAGATATTAGTGCTGCACTTGTCAAAGAATATTTATTTGAGAATTGTAAGGAGGAGAATAATATTGGTATTAAAGAGGATACGGCTAAGTTTGAAAAGGATAAGTTTAAAGAGGATATGGGTAAGTTTGAAGAGGATACGGCTGAGTTTGAAGATAAAGCTAAGTTTGAAGAAGATAAAAGTGATCTAAAAGATGATAAGAGTGATATTAAAGAAGATGTGGCAGATTTTAAGGATGATAAAATTTACATTAAAGAGGATATTGCAGAGCTTGAGGATGATGATATTACAGAGGAAATGGCAAAGCTTAAAGATGATGACATTAAAGATGATATGGCAGAGCTTGATGAGAATGAGACAGAGCTTGAAGAATATAGTAGAGAAGAAGAGACACAGCTTAAAGATGATGATATTAAAGAGGATAAGACAGAGCTTAAAAATGATGATATTAAAGATAATAAGGCAGAGCTTAAAGATGATGATATTAAAGATAATGAGGTAGAGCTTAAAGATGATGGTATTAAAGATTATAAGGCAGAGCTTAAAGATGCTGATATTAAAGATTATAAGGCAGAGCTTGAAGGTGATAAAGAAGAGGATAAGTATTTAAAAGATAAATATGATCTCAAAAATGATAATGATATTGAAGAAAATAAAAATAATTGTCTCGAAAAATGTTATAACAAAGGTACAATAGAAGATCATGATATAGATATTGAAGAATGTTGTATCAAAGATCTGGTAGAAGAATGTTGTATCAAAGATCTGGTAGAAGAATGTTGTATCAAAGATCTGGTAGAAGAATGTTGTATCAAAGATCTGGTAGAAGATCATGATATAGATATTGAAGTACGTTGTATTAAGGGTCTGGGAGATGTTCATTGCAATGATATTAAAAATATTAATGACAATGATAGGAAAATATTTTATGACAGTAAAATGGGAGATATTCATTACAGTGATATTCAAAAGGTTGAAAACAGTGATATGGGAGATGTTCATTACAGTGATATTGGAAAAGTTGAAAACAGTGATATTGGAAAAATTGAAAATGGAAAAATTGAAAACAGTGATATTGGAAAAATTGAAAATGGAAAAATTGAAAACAGTGATATGGGAAATGTTCATTGCAGTGATTTAGATGATGTTCATTACAATGATGTTGATAGCAGTAACATGTTTGATATTAATTGCAGTGATAAGGAAGTTGTTCATGGCAGTCAAGTGGGAGATGTTTCTGTCAGTGATATGGCAGATATTCATGGCAGTGGTTTAGAAGATGTTCATGGCAGTGATTTGGAAGATGTTCATTGCAGTAATAGAAATGTTCTTGACAGTTATGTGGAAGATGTTTGTTGCAGTGATATAGGAGATGCTGATGGCAACAACATGAGAGATGCTCATGACGGTCATGTAGGTGATGTTCATGGCAGTGATCTAGATGTTCATGGCAGTGATGTGAAACATTTTAATGACAGTGATCTGGCAGTTATTCATGGGAGTGAGGTGAAATTTGTTTGTAGCAGTGATCTGGAAGATGTCCATTGCAGTGATTTAGATGATGTTCATGGCAAGGATCAGGAAAATTTTTATGGCAATGATCAGGAAGATGTTCATTGCAGAGATCTGGAAGATGTTCATGGCAATCTGGGAGATATTCGCGACAATGATCGAGAAGCTGTTTACGGCGATCTGGGAGATGTTCATGGCATTGATCTGGCAGATGTTTATGATAGTGAAAAGGAAGATGTTCATGACTGTGATTTGGAAGATGTTCATGACAGTGATTTGGAAGATGTTCATGACAGTGATTTGGAAGATGTTCATGACAGTGATTTGGAAGATGTTCATGACAGTGATTTGGAAGATGTTCATGACAATGATTTGGAAGATGTTCATGACAGTGAAAAGGAAGATGTTCATGACAGTGAAAAGGAAGATGTTCATGACAGTGATTTAAGAGATGTTCATGACAGTGAAAAGGAAGATGTTCATGACAGTGAAAAGGAAGATGTTCATGATTGTGATTTGGAAGATGTTCATGACAGTGAAAAGGAAGATGTTCATGGCAATCTGGGAGATATTCGCGACAATGATCGAGAAGCTGTTTACGGCGATCTGGGAGATGTTCATGGCATTGATCGGGCAGATGTTTATGATAGTGAAAAGGAAGATGTTCATGATTGTGATTTGGAAGATGTTCATGACAGTGAAAAGGAAGATGTTCATGGCAATCTGGGAGATATTCGCGACAATGATCGAGAAGCTGTTTACGGCGATCTGGGAGATGTTCATGGCATTGATCGGGCAGATGTTTATGATAGTGAAAAGGAAGATGTTCATGATTGTGATTTGGAAGATGTTCAAGACAGTGAAAAGGAAGATGTTCATGGCAATCTGGGAGATATTCGCGACAATGATCGAGAAGCTGTTTACGGCGATCTGGGAGATGTTCATGGCATTGATCGGGCAGATGTTTATGATAGTGAAAAGGAAGATGTTCATGACAGTGATTTGGAAGATGTTCATGACAGTGATTTGGAAGATGTTCATGACAGTGATTTGGGAGATGTTCATGACAGTGATTTGGAAGATGTTCATGACAGTGAAATGGAAGATGGTCATGACAGTGATGTGGAAGATATTTATGACAGAAATATGAGAGATATTCTTGGAAAATGTCTGGGACATACTAATGAGAGTATTGTGGGAGATGTTATTGGAAATGATTTAGAACATCTTCTTGACATTGATCTTGAAAATGTTACACAAAGTGATCTGGGAGACGTTCATGGCAATCGTTTAGAAGAAAGTCATGATTCTGATTTCGAAATTTGTGACATGGATCATGGTAAAGCTGAGGATATACACCTGAAAGCAGTTCATGTTAGTAATTTAAGAGAAATTCAAGATGAAGTTCTTGGCAGATTTCATGTTAGTGATTCTACAGAAAAAAATCTTGGAGAATCACATGGCAATAATCTTGGAACCATGTGTGACTGCAGTGATCTGGGAAAGATCTGTGGCCGGAATCTGGGAGGAATTCAAGATGTAGATCCAATAGAAATCCATATTTTTGATATATCAGGAGCTACTCAGAAACTGAATGAGGCTACCTTTGTAAATATGGTTGCTGATGAGATCAATAATGCAAACTACATAGAATTGTCTGAAAGTCTGGAAGCAGAAAAATGTATGTTGGAATTTGAAGAGAATGTAAATCACTGTGACACCAAGAAAGCATTTGATATAAATGAGACTAAAAACATTCATACATTTGAAACACATGATAGTAGTTTACCTGTGCATTTGAGCAGTACAATACTGTCTTCTGATATAGATAAATGCCTGGACATGTCAGTACATCAGTCATTCATTGTTGAGTCCATTGACAAAGAAATAAGACGCATGTCTGACAATTTAGAAACCTGTGAGACTTCATTGCCCTGTGTTGTATCTTTGGAAGATGAGTCTGGAAATAATATAGAATCAACTGAAGAAAATAAAAATACATTAATTAAGAAAAATAAAACTGAATTTATTGAGGACCAGAAAATTATGTTGGCTGAGGACCAGAAATCTGTTTTTAATGGGGACCAGGAAACCGTATTTACTGTGGACCACAAAACTGTATTTACTGAGGTCCAGAAAACTGTAGTTATTGAGGAAAGTAATGATATTCATCATGAAATTTCCAACTGTAATGATTTTGGTCAAATACAATATACAGATATGATGTGTGCAAATTTTGAGAAACAGCAAGATTTTGGATTTGGAGAAAAGATCAATGAAATTTTGGAAAGGGTGAATCAAGAAATATCCAAGCCAAAAACTATTTTACCAGAACTTCATGCAGTACAATTTGTGGATTTGTTGCCTGTGACATCCACAGAAAATGAATCAGAAACAGCTATGGTTAAAACAGTTAAAGAGATAGAAGATACAAGGGACAGTTTGGAGTCTGTCATGTCTAATAATGACAATGACTTGTCAAAGTCCTGCGAATCTTCATTTAGAGACATGACAGAGTTTGAAGAAAGTAACTTGAGCAGTGAAGATGGTGCATGGGATGCAGACATCAGCAACTGCGATGTCACATTTCTAGCACCCAGATCTTTAGAGAAAGTTAAGGTCAGGCAACCAATGAAGTATCACATGTTGGCCACACAGAGAAAGTTGACTAGTTCTCATCTTGCCTTTAAAACTGTTGACTCAGTATTTGAATTAAATGATGAGACTGAAGAAAAAGGATTAGTTCATAGAGCTGTTCATAGTGTTCGTGATGATGTTGAGCACAAGATGACCGGTATGTACATTGATGCTCGTAATAGTTGCTCCCTGTCTGGACTCTCAGATCTAGAAGATGCTCATCAAACATATTTTGATTCCACATTCAAGGAGGATATTCCTGAAGATTCCAAAAATTTTAATGTGACTTTAGAACTAACTCAAGAAGGTAATGATGTTGTCCAGGGAAGATATTCCAGTGTCATAGAGGATATTCCTGAAGATTCCAACACTTTTAATGTGACTTTAGAACTAACTCAAGAAGGTAATGATGTTGTCCAGGGAAGATATTCCAGTTTCATAGAGGATATTCCTGAAGATTCCAACACTTTTAATGTGACTTTAGATGTCCCCATGGAAGATGCTGAATTGATCAAAGAGAATAGATATTCTACTTGTATAAATATCCAGGAAGAGACTGACACCAATTCTATGTGTGAAATGTTCCCTGGCCTGGAAGACAACACAAAGATGATTGAGCATGATAATAGGCTGAGTTCTTGTATTTGTACTGGTAGTGAGAAGAAATGTAATTATTCTTCTAGAACTATTAATCTAGCAAACCTTGTACCATCTCAGATAAAAGAAACACAGTCTTTACATGAGATTAGCAAATGTACAGTGGATCCGTGTGGAGATGGTCAGATAGCTACATCCTACTACAGTGAACACACAAGAGAAAGCCATTGTTTACAGAATGTAACTGTTGGTAATGACATTCCTGCTCAGATCAATTTTAAGAAGAATGAAAGTAACGAAGAAGAAAAAGGTAGCATTCAACTAGAATATGAGTACAGTTTTAAAACTTGTGAAAGTGTTACAACTGCAACAGTGGAGTATAACACTGGAGTATCTGATACCACACTGGAGTATATTGTATCAGATAATGTTGCATCTGATTCTTCAGTTCAACTTGCTGCCATGTTTTTACAGTCTTCTGATGTGTCTGAATCATTGATTACCAGACATCTAGAGAGTATACCACCGTCACATGATTCTTCAAAAGTTCTAGATTTTATCACAGAAGATTCTAACTTGTGTCATGTTGTGCCTGTTTCCAGCGTGCTATTTCTCGATCAGAAT
Organism: Meghimatium bilineatum; assembly: GCA_034231615.1. Classification (NCBI taxonomy): domain Eukaryota; kingdom Metazoa; phylum Mollusca; class Gastropoda; order Stylommatophora; family Philomycidae; genus Meghimatium; species Meghimatium bilineatum. Next base: position 10,112,108 of record CM067312.1, on the reverse strand, counting down.
ATAGCTGTATCCAATTCTGTACAAATAGCTACCACTGATTATGATAGCATTAATCAATTGCAGTTTTCCAGGAAAGAATGTCTAGACTTGAGTTCTTTAGATAAACAGTTTGAACATAGGAATATGTCTGGAATAGAATTTCTCACAGATGCGCAGCAGAGTGACATGGAGGTTGAAAAAGTTTCAGATATTGCAGAAATTAGGCATACACTTAATAAGGATACCATCGAGGAGTTGAATAATGAATTATCGTCCACACAGTTAGAGAATATGAACGAAAGTTATACTGTTATGTCCAATGTAGATGAGCCAACAAATGGTAGTTTGTCTTGTATTGATGATGAAGAAAGTCCAGAAAAACAAGTGAGAATTAAGAGAAATAGTCAGACAAATAAATCATTTCTCCTGGATGACATTCACAATGATAGTATTAGCAGCACAGACAATGAAAACATGGGATTCTTGGAGATGGAATCTGAGTCAGAAGTATCATCATTGGAAATTCACTATGAACCATTCTTTGCTAGTAATGCAACCTTCATGAGCCGCAGCATCAGCAAATCTATGCTATCCGTCATCAGTGAAGAGTCAGATGAAGGTGGTGAACTTCATAATTGTGTGCAGAATCCCAGTTGCAGGCATGACTCCCCAAACATCAGTTGTATAGCCTCAGACAATGAACTAAGTTATGGTAGTCGGGAGTGTTTTATCATCAGTTCAGAAATGGAATCAAGTAGTTTCGATGAAGGACTTGCTCCTACAAATGATATGAGAAATGGGATGAAATTATCTGATCCTACAATCACAGAACAATCCATGCAATTGCATCATGCAACTTTTGTAGTCACAGAAAGCCCTGATTATGTTGAGAATTTCATGTTTGTTGACAATGATGTTCAAAGTAAGAGTTCTAGATGTGAGATTGTTGATGTGTCAGATACACTTGATGCTGGACATGTGCCGTCTTTCAGCTTGATCTTGCAGCATCATGAAAGCAACTTGAGTAATTATCAGATGGTAAAATCAAGAACTGAGGCTGAAATCGAAGACAATGAGTGTGAGAAATTATTAGACTACTGTATGGCAGACTCTGGAAGATCAGGACATCATGAGACGAGCTTTGAGAGATCAGATCATCATGAGTCAGACTTTACGAGATCAGATCATCATGAGACAAGCTTTGAGAGATCAGACCATCATGAGACAGACTTTGAGAGATCAGATCATGAGACAGATCAACAAGATACAATACATCTAGAAATTAACATTAACCTTGAGTTGGACACTTCTTCATGTACATGTTTACAAGGACATAATATATCCACATCAAAAAGACAGAGTGCTGAGTCTGACATATTTTTCAGCCCACAGAGCCATGTTGACAGCAGGGAATCGCATCCTAGGGAAGACAATGTACCAAAATTTGGTTCTACATTATATTCATCATGTGGCAACCCTGAAGAAGTTAATCAGTCTACTTTAGAGAAGGTGTCTCCATGTGCTTCCTTTGACATAGATTTTCAAATTGATGAGCAACCAGCCACAGATCAACCATTAGTTACATATTTGGTTGATCATTTTGTGAAGAAACATTTGTCTGATATAAACCAAAGATGTGATACCCATGATCAGTCTGGAGTAGATATTGGCTACCTTGAAGACTTGCTACCAGATCAGGAATATGTGTGTTGCCATGATGTTGATGTAAGGGAGTTAAATAACACGAATTTGTCTGATGCCACACCCACAGAACTACTAGGAAAAAAGAACATGTGTGATGAGCATCTGAGTAGCATTGATCTTGACGATACCAGCACTGGCACATTTTCATATAATTTGAAGACTGAGGATAGCATTGATGTAGATGATGTTGTAGAGAAGGAATTGTTGGACTGTCTCAGAAGTTTAGATGTGAAACTTGTTCCTTATAACAATGATGGCACTGGTAATAGTTGTGAAGAAAATCGTCATTGGAATGAAAGAGGTATTGTTGAAAAGAATGACAATGATGTTGAGGCTGGCGATAATCATGAAGAGAATCATCAATGGAATGAGAAAGGTAGTTTTGATAAGAATGACAATGATGTTGATGATGATGATTTGAATGCCTCGTCAGAAGCTTACTCTGACAATATGGAAAGGTTGGGGAGCTCTGATGAGCTTCTTGCAGGGGAAGACTCTGGAGAGTCTTGTTGTGATATTGATATTTTAAATCACACATCAAGCACAATTAGCGACATGTCTGTTTTACAAGCACTCATTGGACATATCACTAACAATCTTCAAAGTAAACAGAAACCTAGTTCTGAAATCAAACATTCATCTGGCCCAACTTGCAGTGAAGATAAAAATCAGCTGTGCATGTTCATGCCAAATGCTGATAGCTCCTACCTACTTGAAAGAGATAGTGCATCCTGTTCAATACTGATGAAAGCCTCAACAGGAATTCTTTGTGAAAATGTAGTTTGTGTCTCAGACCTGGCTACAGAAGTACAGGATACAAGTGTGGAAGAAATGAGACATTGTATCAGTGACGTTTCAAGAGATAAGATGAAAAGAGCTTTCCCGGAAGAATATTTGGAAGGTGATGTCAATGATAAAGATGTATGGACAAATGTATACACTGCAGAAAGTCATCTAGATGATCATCGTAGTTCTCTGAATAATTGTTATGATAGTGATGGTCATGTATCTTATCAAGAAGAAGTAGATAAGAAAACTGGTGGTTGTAGTTACAGTGATGGCATTTGTCAATTTTGTGATTCCTATAGCAAGGATGATGGTGATAATCATGAAATACAAGATAGTCAGTATGACAGATGCTCAAGTAACGATGAGTTCAACATGTTGGATGATAACATTCTTAGAGACTTTAACAGAAACAATAACTCACAACATGTTTTGGTTAGTGAAGATAGTGACAGTTCTTCAGGACTTCTTGGGGAGTCAGACCTATGTGATCCTGATGACCTGTTTGCTGTGTCTTCATTATCAGATTCAGAGATCACCTTGAATCGGACAGGCCCTGGTTATCATAACACTTATAATATTCTTCCAAGCTGCTCTGACATTTCTTCTAGTTTGGCAGATAATGAGGAAAGATATAACTCATTCTTCATTGGGAACTGTGAACCTGACGGCACATTTGATCCTATACTTGAGTATTGTAGAGAGTGGTCTTTTTATGTCAGAACCAGACAAGCTGGAGACACTGAGAAATCAGATGAAGAGGAAGATGAAAGTGTTACAGATAGCAGCCAAATTGATACCACACACTCTAGAGATGAATTTAATGATTGCTTCCTCAATGATGACAGCGATGAAGAGTTTTGTAATGACACTGAAGCGTTGTGTGTTCCCATCACATACATTTCAACTCTTATTAACCAAAGGAAACAAGCTTGTCATAGATTCTGTTTCTCAGATCTGATTAGTGTCTTTCCATTACGAAATGCATATTGGGAGTCTGGCCTCAGAAATGGTACTAGCTTGTATTTAAATGTTTTTGTTATGTTCAGTGTCCAGTTTGACACTAGTATTTTTTGTTCCATTTGTTAAACATGTTTGAGTTTTGTTACATGAAGCATTTGTCTTATGAATTTATATGAATTTTGTCAGTTCAAGATAGTGCACAAAGATGGAGGTGTTTTACTTTAAACTGTCAGTGTAACTAATATAATTCTACATGTGGAAGGTCAGAAGGGTCTCATGAATGGCTCATCAGACAAACCATGTTGCAAAATCATAACCCTGGTATAGTGAAGCCTATATAGTGAATGTTTCCTCTTTGGGAAGCCCCCACAGCCTTTCATCTATACACTTTTGTTTTTACCCAATTCGATTAGGTAGATTCTTCTCAAAACATTGCACATCGCTGAGAGTTGGAGCTTTTTGGGTATGAAATAAATCTCAGGAGAAAAAAGGATACAAGAGTATTTCTCATAACTTCAGGCAATTGAGACCAAATTAGTCAAATTCAGACATCTATAGATATAGACTGATCTCGTCTAAAAGTTGTCGGCCAGTGTTTCCCAACTTTTTTTAACCATACCCCCACAAAAGTCTTTCTAAAATTCTGATCCCCCCTATGTAACATATCATCATCAGGTGCCATGCCGGGTGGCGTAGGAGGTCATGGCTCTCCACAGCTCTCTATCCACAGTATTATGTATCAAAGTCGTTGTTGTTTCTTTGCCGTGCCAGGTTGTCAAACTGTCTAATATTTTCTCATGTTGTCGCCTTCTGTCTCTGGTGCCTTCAATCTTGCCTGTTGTGATTATGTTTTCTAAACCTGCCTGTCTCATGAAGTGGCCAAAAAAAAGAAGATTGCCTTTTTCTTATATTCTTGATTAAGGTCCGTTTCGCATTTAACTCTTTTAACACCTCTAAATTAGTTTTTCTGGCAGTCCATGTAACATATACATAATTGTTTATATTCAGAAATTGAATTATTCCTTAAAATTTAGGATTTAGGGAATAATTATGGCCCCCCCCCCCTCTGAACAATCAAATTGCCCCTTGTTGGGACATGGGCCCCACTGTGGGAAACACTGTTGTATGCTATTGCAAAATTAACCAAAGATTCTGTTAGCATTGACATTCAGTTATACTTCAGTTTCTGACAGAGCTGTTTTCAAGTTCACAATTTTTGTTAAATTTGAATCGTGATTTGACAGTTTTGATATTGGCACTATTTTTTCTGTGTGCTTCTTATTCATATTTATGTGATCTCAGACTCCAATCAGTTAGCAGGGCATAGTCCAGAGAACAAATGTGCTGCATATTTTAAAGCTTGATTTCTTGATTATGAATGCACATAACTGAGAGACATTCCCATAAATGCTCAGCTTGTAGGTCTATCAGCCATTTAAGAGTATATACAGTTTAATGTCCTAGTCAATTGTTGGTTGTAGGTTCTGATATTTTTAGTGGCGACCCAAAACAAGATGGATGTGTCTGTGGTTTATATAGCTTAACGCTCTGTTGTGTTATCTGCAATTTTCAGCCAGACACGTTAATTCAATTTGACATTTCCTGGTCACTAACTTTTTGTATGATATGGGGTAGCCAAAATATATCCAGCCCTCCTTAGCCGCTTCTTACTACATGAATGGTGGGTAGAATGCATAGACAGTGTAGAATTCACAAACATAGAAGCAATGCCACATTTCACAAAGCACAGCAACATGTTTTTTTTCCATTTTTTCTCAAACTTACACTGGACCTCTCTTGTATCAGAACAGTGTTCCTATTAGATTTCTAGTAGTCCAGAGAATGTTCTGTGTTCCGTTTTATCATTGTTTGGTTTTAGACGTGAGATGAGTTAAGCAACCCCACATTTTTCTGCTGCTTCTGACATGCATGACAGATTCCAGTAACATACTTCCAGTATTTTATACCAGTTATTTGGAAGTCAGCCCACAAAAGTCATATATCCACCATAAGATAGTCATATATACATCCTTAGTCATATATACACCATAAGATAGTCATATATACACCCTTAGTCATATATACACCTTTAAATAACCAGTTCTAAGATTCCCTCCACAAATTAAGGGCATCTGAGGAAAGATTTTACTGTAAACCTTAATTAGTTTTTGTATGTAACTATTTAGTAGCATGTTCTGCTCAGAGTCTTGCTGTCAACTTAGTATTTTTGATGTAGTGATGAGGTAATATAAATGCATTCAGTAGGTTGCCATTGCTTTCTGAATGTCCAGATACAAATTTGTCTGCAGCTGGTATTGAGCCTGGTACCTTGGCTGTCAGAATTTACTCTGTAGCACCCCCCCCCCCCCCCTCATCCCCACACAGCAAACTTTGTGCATAAAAATTAGATGTGTGCCTTCTTCCCAGTTTCTACTATGAAATTGTTTCTGTAACAGTATATAATAAAAATTATTATTTCATTGTTCAAATTTTACTAAGTTATTTTTGGTTAGTTTCTGCCTTTCGTTTTCATTTCAGATTTATTTTTATTTTGAGTTGATTATGCTTGTTTCCATTTTTTTGTTTTGTTGAGGTAGTTAAAGCGATATCCACACAAAGTTCAATGATACACAAAAACTTCATTGTTTATACAAAACAAGTTTCTGTAGATATCACTGCAGGGAGAGTCCTATAAAAGTATGTTCTCAGAGTGTAAACGTGCAATGGGTCATATGTTTCTACAAAAAAAATATAATCTAGACCATCTAATATGAACACTACATATACTTGTCATAAACAAGATTTGATTAAAAAACAAAAGCAAAAATATGGAAATCTGTGTTTTAACAAGTTTCTCACCACATGTGCACACTTAACTACAACTACTAAAATTAATACCATTGACACCCTGCTTGAAATCTAGTACGGCTATTGTACAGTACAAGTTAGTTTAAGGTAAAACGCAATAATAAACCACCATTGGGAGTCGGCAACCTTTAGGAAACCACCCTTATGTTGTGTTTTGTGACCAAAATTAGAGGACTATGTAGGCAGTGACATCATCGAACAAAACTTGTAATTTTTGGTATGCTCATTATCACAACTCTGGGGGCATCCGTTATAAGCAATTGTTTTCTATTATCCATTTCTTTCTATAGTTATAATATATATATAGACCTATATATACTCATCTAAAGAATAATTCTTACTAATCATTTCTATTTGCTCATGTTGAAAAGTAGTGTTGATAGTCTTAAGTTAGTTGAACATAATAGGCATTTGTTAAAGTCCAGCAGATTTCATTCATATAATATTTGGTTGTTCATATATATGAAGAAGAAAAAACAGAATTTAAAGAGCAGAGGTATATGTGTAGACCACTTAACAACACTATTTTCAACTAGATAATAACAGAAGGCAAAGTGTAAAAATGTCACAGCTCACTGAACAGACTGAATTGATGTTTGTTAAACATATTTCTTTGTGGGATTTAGTCTGTTTTGTAAGCTGTACAACTGTAGACGTTGTGTTCTTTTTTACTACTGATTGTGTACAGTTTTACTGCAGTCCTCCCATTATATAATTTTATTTTAGAAATTGGATAAATTTCGCTATGTATCAGCTTTGTTAATTTTGAAAGACGGAAACAGGAAACCATGATGAAGTTTTGCTAATCACTGGATACACACGATAATTTTAAAAATTGATGTTTCAACCAAAAGGCCTTTATCAAGAACACACATTCACAACATAGCAAACAAGCAGTAAGAATGGCACTGTCCACATTACATGACATAATTAAATGTATAATCTAATTTAGCTGTTGTAAATGTACACAGTGCTGTTCTTACTCGTCATTTTCTATGTTGTATAGGCACATATATGTATATATACCTCCTGCTTTAAAATATTACAGTCCGTGTAAGTAAACGAAGAAACCAATTTTAACAAATTGAACCTCCTGTCACTACGTGTACACACATATTCTAGTCTTAGATACTAGCAACAGGGGCAAGATTAAGCAGGGAATGGCAACCATAAATTCACAGGGTCACCACAATCTACATTAATTCAGTTTATGTTGGGGGACCAGAGCTTTATCAGGACACTAAAATGTCTATTTTCATTGCTGCTAGAAACAGCAGTTTTTATTTTTTTCAAATATACAATAGTGTCTTGGTTTTAAGATTGACAATAAAGATGTTTACATTGGTAACATGTAGAGAAGTTGAGTTTTGTGATCACTATTTGTTGCATTTCTAGCAACATTGTTATTGAATTCATAGGTTTGGGTGAAAGCATAGAACATTCATTGAAGCAGGCTTTCTGATTCTTGAGGTAGTCTTTCTGACATTCTTAAGGTAGGCTTTTTGACATTCTTGAATTAGGCTTTCTGACATTCTTCAATGTACGCATGTGTGCTTTGCAGATGATTTTGTTTAACATGGGCTTTCTAGTATTTCTTCCAGATAGGCATGGGATATCTTGAATTTAGGTTTAGGGAATTCTTGAAGGTACGCTTACGACATCTTTGAAGATAGACTTATCACATTCTTAAAGATAAGCATAGAACATTCTGGAAGATGTGCTTAGGACATTTCTTGATGAAAATCTTGGTGGATTTTCTTGGAATATATTCGTATAGCATTATTGGAGAAGGACATATAGCATTCTTGGAGGACATATTGCATTCTTGGAGAAGGACATATTGCATTCTTGGAGAAGGACATATAGCATTCTTGGAGAAGGACATATGTCATTCTTGGAGGACATATATCATTCTTGGAGGAAGTTTTTCAGCATTTGTGAAAGTTGGTCAGTATATGAGTCATTAAGAATGACTATACAATATTTGATTTATAATAAAGCCCATATCTTGTTAGCATCATATAGGTGCTACATTGGATACAGCACAAAATGACATGATCCATATTATACTGATACTACAACTGTAGCATTTCTGTGGGCAGTATTGTAGTTTGTGGTGCCCATCTCCTCTTCAGAATTTCCTAATCGGCGAGTGTGATATTTTTTTCACTTATTTCCCAAAGTTTAATTTCCACATTTGTTTTGCATGGATAAATGTGCAGCTAACTGCATTTACTGATTGTTATGGAAAACTATATAATCCTTGACAACTTGAATACTATACTAGGCCTAGTGTAATGTAGAGCTACATACCCCACTGACATCAACTTTCACAGCATGTGTCATAAAGTAAACTGATACTGCTCTAACCATCACAGGCTCTTCATAAATGATGGTATTCAAGAACTCCACCAAAGAAATTTGTCTCCAGAAGCCCACTAAAGAAACCATTAACATCAATCCTTGAAATCATGGTAAAAGGATTATCTGAACTGCAGCCTTCATTATTTTTTACGCTGTTATATAATTAAGATGGACTGATGTCCACAGACGAAAATATTTTGCCTCACGATAAAAGGATACATTTGTTTAATTTAAGAAAAATAGTAAGTCACTCAAGGATTCAAGAGAAATGTAACTCGAGAGCTTTTCTCACCAAGAATATTGTTACATTGATTAGTGAAGAATATTGACATCTGGATTATCTATGTACATCAGTCATGTCCCCCAAAAGAGTTTATTATGAATGCTTGTCATGAAATAGCTTCTTTAGACCATTGTTTATGATTGAATGTTTGGATTGCAAACATGGCAGGTTGATGCTCTGCCAACAGTTTCTTCACCTGCAATCTTTCTATACTGGACCAATGCAATATCTATATTAACATATTGTGAAAGCAGGAAATTAACAAAAGCAATGGAGAAATTAAATTAATTTGAACATAAATCTCTTTTAAAAACTCTTAAAATATTGGCTGGAAAGAATTCAAGTCAAATAAGGAAATAGAAAACACCTAACAGCATTGTCTTTCTACAGCAATAAGAAGATAGCAATGCCTTGTATTAGACATGTAGTTAGATTGAGTGAAAAGATTGCAACAACAAGCATTAAACCAGATGATTAAAGAAAGAGGAATCCCAGGAGAAACAGTTTGCAGAACAACTATACAAGAGGATATGACTATAAGTCTGAGCAGCATGCAAGAACTACAAACAGCAGCATCACATCAATCAGCACTGGAGAGCACTGGTTTCTACCATATGTACCATATTTGATGCTGAAGGAACATAGATAAACATAGAATCTTTCTAATATAACCACAGATTTATTTTTGTAATTTGATTCCTGATTAGGACATTGGAAATGCTTCTGTTAGTGCACAGCTTATCATCTATTTAATAGTCTCTATGCTCAGTGCCCCAATCAGTTGTTGGTTAGGGGTTCTTTAGATCTTTACGGAAAGGACACACTTTCTTCCCTCTCCCCTAGTAACTCCCATTTCTATCATTCTCTGAAATGTACATTGTCTCTTTCAGCCCCCTCTTTTTTCTCTTTCAGCCCCTCTTTCTCATTTTTTGTACTGTATCAATAACTGCTATTTTACTACATCATTTTCCACCAGTACATCATCTCTTTCATTGCCTCTTGACACCCTCATGACTTAAACAATAGATAATTGTAACACTTTGGACATAGGCATTTCCAACAAGAGTGACCCACTCCTTTCTAATCGTGCATGCCATGGCGATTCCAAGTATATAAATAGTGACTAATGAAAACATGACAATAATCATAAACATAACGAATGAAGGCTTGTTTACTGTCTGTGCCGAGGTCTTCTATAGGCGTAATTTCTATACTGTAGCCGGTCATGTGTTAAGTCTTACTATTTTTTTTTCTTCCATATTTAGGCCTTGGTAGCATTCTGGTACTTGCAGTTTCTAAATGTGATCACTTTAAGGCAGTGTCCGTACTATCTCAGAAAAGTAGTGTGTTAACTCAGACAGATAGGTTTCTTAACTGTTCCTATGTGCTTTATTTTGTGTCATTGTTACTGTTTTGGCTTTTATTGTGAGACGATATCTTTCTCTTTTCTTGGTCATTGAGTTCCTGTTATTTTACATGTTATTTATGCACAGTCTTCTCAGTGGTAGAGTAAGTGGTCAGTTCGACTCGCATACCCAACGTTTCAATCCTGTTTGCTTGTGATTTAAAAGATTGTCATCCTCAATGTACTGGCAATACATGTACATGTATTAGTGGTGCCCACAAATTTAAACAATAGTTGAATAGTAGTGCCCCGTACATGATATTACTGCGTGTGAAATGAAATGTCTAAGAAAAATACATACAAAGTAAATTTGTCCAAGAAAAGCAGTAAACAGAACAAGATGAGATCATGTAAGGAATGAAGAAATTAAAAGTCCTGTTGGAACAACATCTGTGGTCAAATATACTGAAAAACAGAGACTGAACTGGTACGGCCAATTAGTAAGAATGAGTCCTTTTTGGTCAGCAGCAAGAGCATACAATATGAGAATAGAAAAGCAAGATACTGCGGAAGACCTAGAAGAAGGTGGATTGAAGGAATTACAGACATTCTTAGACATCATAATATTAATGCATAGCAAGCAACCAAATGTGCCATGGCCTGAAAATCAATCATCATTCAATCCTGCGACACCTTACAGCAAAAGCAGAGAAAAGGCGATAGATAGAATTACTTTTAGATGGCTGATGGAATGGCAAGCAGAACATTTATGTGAATGTCCTTGGGCAGTGGTGCTGGTTCCTAATCAGGAATATGCTTCAATTATTTCAATATTCATGACTCAGAAAAACTTATATCTAAGAACTCCATAGCCACTTTAGTTAGCCATTTTTGTTGCTGCATCTTCTCTTCCCAAACTCTGCTGTTACTGATGCACTAGCTACTACCAGTACTGCTGTTTTTGTTACTACCTCTACTACATTTAGGATTACCACTTCTATCATGCCTGATAACATACTGCTATTACTGCTACGATCAGTAATATGGTGGAATTTAGTAAAACTGATTTCAATAGGTAGGGACTAATTCTTCAAATGAGAGGGTCCTCTGTAAAACTTTCAAGAAATGAAACAGTCCTTAGTTTAGAATCTGCTTCAAGAAATTAAGCATTAGATTAATAATAAAACTTATTTAAGAAATGATTGGTTCTGCGGTACAACTGATTCAAAAAATTAGGTGGTCTGCTGTACAACAGTTTCAAAAAATTAGATGGTCTGCGGTATAACTGATTCAAAAATGTATGTTCTGTGATACAACTGATTCAAAAAATTAGGTGGTCTGCTGTAAAACTGTTAAAAAAATTAGATGGTCTACTGTAAAAACGATTTTTTTAAATGAGTAATCAGTGGTAAAAACGAATGTAAATATAATCAGCACTGAAATAAGACAATAAGAAAAGACACATGAGACACATATGAAACACATGAGTTAATTCAAACCACTTCATCAGGTGAAACACATGAGTTAATTCAAACCACTTCATCAGGTGAAACACATGAGTTAATTCAAACCACTTCATCAGGTGAAACAACATGAGTTAATTCAAACCACTTCATCAGTGGAACACATGAGTTAATTCAAACCACTTCATCAGGTGAAACAACATTAATACTCACACTGATGAAAACTGAATTTAAAATAAATCTTTCTCTGTGCTTTTTGGGGGTTTTTTTTATAATTCTATCATAGAAACTTTAAAAAGAAGAATTAGCTGTTGTTCAGCCATATTTTTTTAAATTTTATTATTAAAGAAAATGTATTTAGTGATTCTAAATTTAGTGATAGTTCCTTCCTGCAATTTTTTCTAGTTGAGCTAGAGTTTTAGGCTTCATTATTCATTTGTCTAGCACCTTGTTGGGCATGTTTATTGACTAATATAACTTTGTTTCTGGAAATATGTTGTGTCTACATTGGTTTCTTATTGTATTGTTTCATAAATTGTGCCATCTTGTTCACAGATGACCTTACCAAATTGTTACGAGAGATTATGCAAGAGGCCAGAAATCTTACAGATGCTGAAAGGTGAGGGTAGGCTGTATGGCACATATTAGTTTTAGGAAGTTATTGTTGTCTTATACTTTACTTTATGCAGGGACTAAAAACATAAGGACTACACCATGTATTACCAACATACGGTCTACATTGTATTACCAACATAAGGTCTACATTGTATTACCAACATATGGACTACACCATGTAATCCCAACATAAGGACTACACCATGTATTCCCAACATAAAGACTACACCATGTATTACCAACATAGAGATGACACCATGTATTCCCAACATAAAGACTACACCATGTATTCCCAACATAAAGACTACACCATGTATTCCCAACATAAAGACTACACCATGTATTCCCAACATAAAGACTACACCATGTATTCCCAACATAAAGACTACACCATGTATTCCCAACATAAAGACTACACCATGTATTCCCATCATAAGGACTACACCATGTATTACCAATATAGAGATTACACAATGTATTCCCAACATAAAGACTACACCATGTAATAAGGACTACACCATGTATTACCAACATGTGGGCTACACCCTGTATTACCAACATAAAGACTACACCATGTATTACCAATATAGAGATTACACCATGTATTCCCAACATAAAAACTACACCATGTAATAAGGACTACATCATGTATTACCAACATGTGGGCTACACCCTGTATTACCAACATGTGGGCTACACCCTGTATTACCAACATAAGGGCTACACCCTGTATTACCAACATAAGGACTACACCATGTATTCCCAACATAAGGACTACACCATGTATTACCAATATAGAGATTACACCATGTATTACCAACATGTGGGCTACACCCTGTATTCCCAACATAAGGGCTACACAATGTATTATCAACATAAGGACTACACCATGTATTACCAACATAAGGACTACACCATGTATTACCAACATAAAGATTACAATATGGATTCCCAACATAGGGACTACACCACGGATTCTCAACATAGGGACTACACCATGAGTTCTCAACATACGGACACCATGGGCTCCCAACACATGAGTCATAACTTCAAATGTGTTTTATCTGCAGTCACTAACTCAGACTGTAAACTAATATAATTGTGATTTTAAATAAATGGTAATTTTTCAGCTGTAATAATACCTGTGTGGAAGAAAGAAAAGGCAGCTAAAGAGATTGTATAAAGTACAGAAATATTTCACTTCTAAACCACACTGCAAAAAAAATTTCACCAAAGAAGATTACAATTATTCATAGAACCACAGCTTAGCAATACTCAAACGGGATGATTCTGTAAGAACAAAAGCTGTACAGATGCCATTTTAGTCAGACAACAGGCAGAAAAAATAACAAAGAATTGTATATAGTGTTTGTCGACCAAAAAATTGTTTTCCACGGAGTAGACAGACAACAAATTTATAAAATACTATCAAAATATGTAGTTCCACAACATTTAATCAACAAGTGTAGAAGTAGTTACACAGGCAGTCAAAGTGCAGTTAGAACGAGTATTGGACTTTCAGATATTCCACATACACTCTGTAGTGCAACAAGGATGTGTTCTTGTTATTCAACACATATATCAATTGCATATGTAAAATTGCCAACACTAATGAAGAAGAAAACCTAAACAACTTCCTTAGTGAACTTCTTTTTTGCAGATGATTAAACAATAATATCAACATCAAAAAAGCAACTGCAATAACATATAAATAGACTGCACACAACATGTAGGGACTTTAACATGAAGATAAATACAGAAAAAAAAACGAGGTAATGTCAATCACAAAAACAGAAAGAAACACCACTATTCTCATTGATGATCAACAATTTAAACAGGTGAAAAAATTCACTTATCTTGGAAGACAAATATCATTGAATGAGAAAAAAATCAAAGAAATCCAACTTAGATGCAATATAGCATACCTGATCTTGGGGCAGAAGTCTCCTATTTTCAAAAACAAACATGTGAGCATGAACACTAAATAGCACTATATAAAATGATCATCATACCATCACTATGCTACCAATGTCAAACACGAATACTAACAACTGAATACAAAAGAAAACTTGTTATAATAGAAATGACTCGTCTACATAGAATCCAAGGAGTAACAATAAGAGACATAATCAGGAACGAAAACATCAGAAGACTAACAAACACAATGCTAATCCTAGATTACATCATTAGACAATAGATTAAGTGGTTTTCGCATGCTTACAAACTACCATCAGACAGTGTCCCTCAAAAAGCATTACTATACAGACATGATGTATACAAAGCTGGAGGCAGAACTTGCAAATGATGGATTACAAAAATAAAAGAGCAATCGAAAACAAACATATTATGCACACAAAAAAGCCATCTCTAGAGAACTCTTCTACCCCTGATGCTGCAAGGTATGAAGAGGTTTACAGCGAAAAGAAATAAGAAAGAAAGAAGGTAATTTTTCACCTGTGCCTTCAAGTTTGAAAACTATCATAGCATTGCAGACGGATGTGTCAGGCCATTACTGCAAATAAAATAGCGACACAGTGCATTTCCATCCTCTGGACAACATACTGCTGTAAATCTAGTAATACCATTATCCCATGGGAGGTTTGAGAATAAACGATGATGTAAAATAAGAAGACAATCATAATTTGATCATATATAATTCATCTCAGTGGTTTATAAAAATTTTGCTATCAAACTCCCTTTTAATAATTTTTGTGTGTTATGCACCCCTTCAGATTATCTGTTAATTTATCTTTTTTATTGTGACAATCAATACAAGGTAACTGCGTGAAACGTAACAACAATTAGACTTACGTAAAACACAGGCTTATATTTCGTTTCAATGGGACATGGCAGACTATAGCTAAAACCATTAAGACATTCGTTGTCTTTTGATGTTTTGTTTGTGTCTTGATAAAGACCTTTTGGTTGAAACGTTGAATGTGATTTGTGTATTGTCATTTTTATAATTTCTTGTGTGCTCATCATTGCCCATCATTACCTAATAGTCTTTCGTGTCCCATTGAAATGAAATATAAACCTGTGTTTTACGTAAGTCTTTTTTATTGTAGATGTAAATGCTCATAATATGTCTTCCAAGCTGGCCCATGAAAGGACCGCCAACCATAGTTTGGCCCCTGAAAGGACCGCCAACCATAGTTTAAGAACAGCTAATCCATAAAGATATGACTAGTCTTATATTTTGTGCTCCAATTTGGTACACTAAAGTGAATATAGTCACATACATCAACTAGGGAATCCCAAATGTGGTTACATAAGCAGAAACAGATTCAGTGTTGAGAATGATATGAGGTTGGCATTAATGAAAACTCAACTGCTAGTTTTGAAGATTGTTTAGAGTTATAATTTCATGCTAAGTTAACATTATATTGAACAGCAACACTGACATGCCATGTATGTCATAGGATGCAACTAAGTAGGTTTGGGAGCTCAGTTGGCTG
The DNA here is from genome assembly GCA_034231615.1 of Meghimatium bilineatum. Lineage (NCBI taxonomy): Eukaryota > Metazoa > Mollusca > Gastropoda > Stylommatophora > Philomycidae > Meghimatium > Meghimatium bilineatum. The sequence continues at coordinate 10,096,280 of CM067312.1, read as the reverse complement.
TCCCATCGCATAAATCAGTGACATAAAAGATATATTGCTGAAATCAGATGTATCAGACTGAAAGGCGCAGATGTTGCTGCCAAGCTGTAACCATGACTGTATTTTGTTCTCCAGACTTCATACAACAGGAGTTTCAGATTGAACAAAGAAGACTCTCTTTGGATCCTGTTTGTCCATTAGGATTGTCCCACACATATGAACACATATAGGGACTACAGTATTGTCTGTAGCGATTGAACTTTGAGACCTCTTTAAATGGTTGCAAAATGTATATCTTTTTGTTAGTTGATCATCAC